>CM062839.1:21783888-22383888 GCA_031772345.1 Himalopsyche anomala
ACTACAATTTCAACACGTTATGATGCTTAATAAGTTTTAATTATATTACGAATAAGACCAAAAAACATCGACCCTCTGATAGGAGAGGCAGTGCGCGATAAAGAATAAACTATGACATGGATGTCGGACAAACAGGTTGCGCAGTGCCAAACGCAATTACGGCGGACATTGTGTAATCCTCGTAATCATCTGCCTGATAACATTGCCAAACCCCGTGTAAGAACCACGTTTCAATCGGTGTACGCCCGACAGCATCGAATTTGTTATTATTGTCAAGCTACAATTTAACTAAATGTGTGCCGTAAGTAAAACAACAAGTATCACAATACTTTAAAAAAAATATGTGAAAGTATGCCAATCGATTTCTGAAAGGTAATTTTTTATTATGAAACACTTGAATATTTTAATTTAAAAAGAAAATGCCTAATTCAAAAGAAACTCTTACTTATGCAATTGTTGATATTGCATTGTATCTTCAAAGCATCAGCGAGATTAGAAAAATAACTACATATAAATAATAGTATTTAAAAAAACCTACTATTATATTTTATTTTAAACCGTAAAATAAACTAAATATGTACAACCATATTCGCTTTTTAAAAAGTACAACACGAACCTTAAAGTTCAATTATCTCGAAACTGGTGTTTTCTATTTATCCCACTGTTGCTTTAGGGCAGTGTTCCGCAAACTTTTTGTGTTCAAGGTACACCTATCAAATCAAAAAAATTTAGAGGTACACCAAAGAAAAAGCAATGTTTATTTAATATTTATTTATTACTAAAATCAATATACCTAATATGAAAAGATGTTTAGTGAGAAATGTGAGCCTGTTTAACTGAGCACAGGCGATCAAAATTTGGAGCAATCGTTGATAAGGCTGCTCCCATCTCTTCATTGATCGTCACCAGGCATCTCTTTTTTTCGATTTAATAGTAGTGAGAGTTGAAAGTTGAGTCGCCTCTCGCCCAACAAAGCGCCCCACTTTTATAGCTCTCAGCTATTTTTAGGTGTGTTATCTTAACAAAACCTTGACTTTTTTCCGCGGCACACCAACTGATGACCAAGGTACACCAGTGTGCCGCGGCACACGCTTTGCGGAACACTGCTTTAGGGTGGCGATATGTCGGTTCTTTTTCGTATTTTTTGTACTTATGCGAGAATATACCCATCATGCACTTGGCTCGATGTAAAGTTGCCCGAGACACTATTTTATTCATGCACTGAAATACATCAAATTAAAAAAAATAAGAAAAATAACTGTAATTTTTTGGCGGAATGGCGTCCTTATTCCACATTTTTAATAATGATCGGGACCGGCTTAGCTCACAGATAATTCCTCGCTATGGGTGTAATATTCATATTGTATTTTAATTTGGTTCTGTTTTTTGTTACAAATTTGTGGTGTCTTTGTGATTCCTATTTTTTTTTTTTAATTCGAGCTAATTTATTTTATTGATTTACTTGGCATTAACTTGGTAGAACTCCACCATAATAGGGTTAAAATAGCAACGTATTTAGTTGTGCAATTTTTATATTTATTAGTTGATAGCTATTTCGGCTTATGCCATCGTCAGAACTATGATTAAACTAACATTTTTCTCAGCTATATATACTGGCTCCGAAAAGATACACAATGCATCATGTTATTCACTCTTACATCCTAATTCGAATTACAATTATAGTATTAGTGTAGTAGTGGCAAAAGCCGAAATAACTATTAACCTTTTTTTTTCCATGTCCGCTCCCAATATGGAGCATATGGACTCCTAATGGAGTTTATCTCAACAGAAATATTTCTACGAGAACTGCTTGTTACTCAGTTGCTCAACCTCTCTTTTTCCAAAGAGAGTAGGAATAGAAGGAAAGGGCTAGGACAGGACTAGTGGTAAGCTAATCGCTCTCGATACGCCCGTTCATAGGATAGGATGGGTGGGTGGGGGGAATTGAAGACATCACATACATCCATGCCTACGAACAGAAATTCATAAATCGATTGAAAAATCAATTTATAAAACTGCCCGTACTGGGACTTGAACCCGTGCCCTCCGTAGCGGTTGCCAATGATGTTGACCACTCGACCACACAGGCGGCAAAACTATTAACTACTAAAACTATTAACTACTAAATATAAAAACTGTTAAACTAAATGCGACGCTACTTTTACTATATTATAGCTAATTTATTGTTAATTAATTTTTATATTGTTTTCTTATATATTTTATCAACTGTTACGAAAGTTTGTCTGAAGATGCTTATCAAAGAGGCGAAACACTTGTAACAATGTGTTACAGAATCTGCGGAACAACAAAGTTATAATAATTAATCAAAGTATCGGAATAACAAATTTATCATATTAATTTTGTCACTGAAGAGTTGGCAGATAATTATTAGACGAAGTATTTTTTCATTATTCTAATTTGCATCAGGCAGTGGCAAGATTTGGTTGCGTAGCAAATGCGTTAGTTCCGGCCGGAGAGCCTGTCCCGAATCCCGCCGGCGGCACGCCACCGCCGCAGTCCCGGGCTCGTCGGCCGCCTTACTTTTCGCCTCCCGCGAGAGCGCGAAAGAGAATAGTCATATCCTATCGATTTGTTAAGACGTGTCTCTCCGCCCCGCACCCCCGCCGGCTCATTTCATTTCGTCCCGACGAGCGGCTCACCCCGCTCGGGTTCTGTCCGCCCACCCCTCTCGGCGCGCACAGATCCTTGGAGCGCTTTGACACCGGGAGCCCCCCCGCAATGAACACACTCGGATGCGTTGAGTGCTGGCTGACCTTCTTCGACTTGAGATGTCTTGACCTAGCCCAACGCTTCCCTTGCATCGCGTGTCAGCTTTTATCATGTCATATTTGGTACTTATATCCGATGCATTTGACATTAATAAAAACACAATATTCCTTTGTACTTTATTACACTTTATTTAAAAGGTCAGGGCCGGTTTCGCTCATTGCGAGCATTGTCAACTGATAAGAAATGTCAATTGTTGTTTACACCTTTTCATTTCAATTTATTTTTGTATAAATAGCACTGTTTATATAAACTTACTGTCCTTTATAAGAAATATAAATAAAAACAGTGTTTGGCGTCTGAACATATTTGGTTTATTTCAATTTAATTTTGTACAAATAGCACTGTTTATATATTTTTCTTATCACTTGACAATGCTCGCAATAAGCGAAACCGGTCCTGACCTTTTAAATAAAGTGGAATAAAGTACAGAAGAATACTGTGCGTTTATTAATATGATGCCTTACCACCAAGTATTGACAGTGAACACCCTAAAAGTTAGCATTTGACATTATATTGATACAATCCTTATGATATCTTCAATCAAATCGGTCAGCATGCAACCTTATTGGTACTTAACTGACGGTCGTCGTATGTGCACTTGTGATATAGGGCTGTTAATTTTATCATTGCCCTCGCAACCGACATTTAACCCTTAACGTGTAGTAGGTGATGAGAAATTATACGTAGTGTAGTCTAGTGTTCCCGAACCGGTGGTCCGCGGCCCAGTGCTGGGCCGCAGAGACTTTCCACCGGGCCGCAAACAGTATGCCAAACATGCAAACATATTAAATATATGGGATTTTTTATCGCCTGCACGTTTTCTTGTATTTTTAGTTATTGTTAAATAAGAAGACATCAATAATGCAGCTCCGTATTCTGTTTCTTGGGCATTTTTGTGCGGTTACATATTACTCCCACTTCTAAAATCCGGCTTCAAATTTGTAAAGTTTGGTTTATTGCGGATACTTATTCTGTAGTATTTTTTTTTCTGTGTGCGATACCGGTTTTATCAGAATCGACAGTCATAAATATTTGCTCTTCGATAGTGAACCCAGATGCAAAACCCTATCTAAATATACCAATAATTTCATAATACATCATTGTTTTCACTTGCAGGGTGTTCACTGTGGTGGAAAGGCATTATATTAATAAAAACAAAATATTCCTTTGTACTTTATTCCAGTATATTTAAAAGATCAGGACCTGTTTCGCTCATTGCGAGCATTGTCAACATTGAAAACAGTTGTAAAGTTATGTCCATTTGTAACAATATAAGATTGAAAAAATATTACATAAAAACCATTTTTATTTCATTATTAGTGGTCCGCGATTTTTTTTACCGGTCCGCAGGTGTAAAAAGGTTGGGGAACACTGGTGTAGTCAATGCCCACACGCTAGTTATGTTTTAAAAACAGAGAACGACGATTGGTCACTTACTTACACTGCGCGGTAAAAGAATTTTCATTAAATATTTTTAGGACTTCAATTGATTCTGTAGCAAGTGAGTAGGCTTTCCAATCCTGCAATCACGGGATCCCGTCCAATTTTGCGATGTTTAGAGAAGTTTTAGCAAATCCCGGAAATTTATAGAATTTTGGATTTGGAAGTTAAAAAAAAAAAAAAGAGTCATGCTGGTATTTTGGGCAAATCTGTAAATTCTTGGGTTTTTGAGATTCTAAAATTCTCGGAAGACCTAAAAAAAACGAGTCACGCTCACAATTTGGGCAAATCGGCAAATTCCTGCGTTTTTGCGCAATGTATAGTGAGCATGCCTAATTAATTTTAAAATGTTGTATTTTAAGATAGTAAGTTATTCAAGATAGTACATAATGTTTTTTATCTCCCGAAAATTTAATTTAAAATTAAATATTAGTCCGTTGGCTTGAAAGGATAAACACGGTTCCTTAGTGGCAAAACGTATAAAAATGACCCAATTTAAACAATTCAATTTTATATTGAAATTCAAGAATGTTGTCAAAATCAACACCTCCATGCCCATGATGCAATCGCAGAGTTGAGCCATTAAATCATTCAATATTTCTCTTAATATTGTCAATAAGTATTTATCATTTTAGGTATTCTAGCATGTATACATTTAAAAAAATATTTTTTAGCTTCTAACTTAGGTTTAAATACTGTCAATAAACAGTGAAACTGAGATGCCATCATGGCAGGGAATGTGATTTTTTAGGATGGCATGTTACGGGTTAATACATATGTTTTGTTTTTTTGAATCCTTTAACTAGACGTATATATAATAAAATAGTATTCCGACTAACGTTTTTATTTATAATAACGGCGATAAATATGTTCATAAATAAATTATTTTCAACCTGGAAACTGTATCGTATAGGTAAATGTTGGTTCGTTCCGCCCTTTTGCTGTGTTTAGAAACGCCCGTATTCACAGAGCTCAATTTCCTCTCGGGGATGACGTCTCCATATTCACAATATTAAATTATATCAAATGATAAAATCAGTTGTTTTGGAAGGTGAACAATAAACATGCGCACGAAAAATCTTGTATTACAGTAGGTATTGTCGTCACAAAATAATAACCGAATGTCCGTTGGAACGAACGGTTTTCTCTCCGGGATTAGGGCACTCAATTAACCGTCCAAATCAACTAACCGGTTTTCGTTATTTTTGTTTCAAATAAATAAACCGGAATTATTTTCGAAATACCACACGATCCAATATTCCAAAACAAAACTATAGAGCAATTTGATTACTTAAATATGGTCAAATAAGGTGCATAAAAGAGTAGATTAACTTTTTTTCTTCTATCAATTCCGCTACTAATGTGAAGCATATCGACTTTGGAAAGGAAAAAGGACGTTACCCACAGTTTTTTCAAAATAGCTTTTTTTCGTTAATCACAATGTAATAAACTTGATACACGGATGTAAGCTGCAAATGCCGAATTATTATCTAAATTTAGCTTTTAAGTTTGAAAAAAGATGAGCTTGTCAAAATTGAAACCAAAAAAAAGACTTAAAATAAGGTTTTCCTAGACAATTTCTTTAATGAATAAAAGATTATGTCAATTAAACACCAGTTTAGAAGTCTACGTGCACTTCAAGGTTGTGTATATTTCATAATTTGCATACGGCGCAAAATCATCAAAACACGTTTTTTATGCCTCCTGTAAAATTTTATATATGTGGGTTACGTCCTTTTTCTTTTCCACAGTCGATATGGACTTCAAATAAAGTTCATCCAAACAAAGGTTTTTTTCGAAAACGGCTTGTTGTTACTCAGTCGCACCACCTCTCTTTTTTCGATGAGAATAGGGATATAAGAATAGCGCTAGGTAGAATTAAAAGATATATGCTGTTTGTACAGGCACTCGAATCTGTGAGATCCGCCACGGAAGTCGACGACGTTGACCACTTCTCCACAGAACTGACATATGAAGAGTTGTATAAAAATCCACTGTACTAAAGGCGAAAAGAGGTTTTCAATAAACCCCGGTTAACCAAGCAAAATAAACCGGTTTTCATTTTTTCTTAACACAGTTGACCGGTTTCAGTTTAAAACGGGTAGGAAGGGACCTTACTCCAGGAATTTGTTAGCTTATGTGATCATTGAGTTTTTTTTATGCCAATTGAAAACGTATGTATGCGCCCGCCCATCTCTGAAAAGGGGAATCGAGCTACCGACTTGCAACCATTTTTCGTTTAAACAATTTCTTCTGTAGTGGTTCGTTAAGAGATTGTGTTCTCCACATTGGAAGCGGAAATGATTTATTTAATAAAATAAAAGACGCAATGCAAATATCTTTGTTTATTATGGCGACAAGTAAAATAGCAAAGTGATAATTTTTTTTCTAAAATTCTTGTTATTTTATTATTATTTATTGTTATATTTTCTAAGTGCCAATTCAATCAATTAAGTGATGGATTATGTATATTGGATAAAAAAAAGGTTTGGTTGATAATCACTGTTTCGAAAACGTTGTAGGTTTTTCACCTTCAAGTTATTACAGAACTCCGCCATGCGAAATGATTGGAAAAATTATCCTGCCATTTATTCTATGTACTTGTTTTTAACTGAAAATACTACTTCAAAGGATAGCCGGTGGCGTCAGTCAAAACCCACCATCGTTTGTTTAAGTAGTCAACAAATTTATTTGAGAAACACAACGTGCTATAACAATAATTAACATAGTATATAGTTGAAGTCGTAGTCTACGTCGTCTTTACATTACGCGACAGCCCTGGATTACGTATAATGCCCGAAAACAGTAGACATTCTATTTTCCTATTTTGTCAATACGTAATTTAACATGACAATTTTGTCTCATATTATAACTAAATTCTAAAGCCCCCCCCCCTAATTATATATTATGTTCAATTAGTTGAACGTGAATGCTAAAATCATTCATTCTTTACGTCTCAAAAAGTAATCATACAACAACGTAACTATACTTTAGAACTAACTACATTAATCGAACTCGGATTTTCGGGCTATATCCTTAATGGGTCTTACAACATTTAAGAATGCACGTGTTAATTTATTATTCTTGATCATAACTCATTGACTCAATTTGCTAATTACCTTGTAAAAGAATCGCATAGCAAAACTTTTATTCCAGTACCCATATGTTTGTATTTCTGTAGTAAAGGCTCTAAGCTAAATGCACTAGAACTATAAATTAATTTAAATAAACAAGCCAATGACATTCTTTATGACTCAAACAAATATTAATCCATCATGGTAACTCAGACCGTTACAAGAAGCTAATGTACTTGAACATAATAATTTAAATTTTAACTGACTACTTAGATATCCCATATCTTATTAATCGTTGGATAATCATGCTCATGTAATCAATTTGGATTTATTTACCTTTAAAGAAAATTGTATGTTTCTCAGAATCTGTTCCTAGTGATACCCTTGTAATCTGGAGTGTTTGGATTTTTCTTTCTTTTGTACGACCGTCGCTATTCATTTTAAATGACGAACTATTACAACCTTGTAGATAAGGAGTTAATTTACATTATTATAACGTGTGACAAATTGAAAGAAATTCTTGCGAATCACAAATAGTCAATTGAGTTTTGTTGGTTCCTGATATTAATTACATTTGGATAATGTAAAAGTTGAGATACCTCCTGTCGAGAATGTCTCCGCGGCGCGCGACCCCTATTGGGAAGCGCACACTTGGGCATCACCCCACTCCCTCCTCCGCCGATTCGTCCGCCCGCTCATTTATTCGCATACAAAACACACGGAGTGCCGGCGAGCTGAGGGTGGGCGGGCCGGGCCGGTAGTGGGTAAGGGCGGCCCGCTGCCTCGCAGTCTAGTAGGTCTAGGCCTCAGTTGTTCTCGTCGGATTCGACGCCGGTCATTGCGGTTTGACGCAACTTCTAGCGGGGGCAGGGTTGTATTTTGAGTGTGTACCTCTCTTGATTAATTAGTAGTGAATGTAATGAACTTCCAACTGTGAAAATAAATAAGTCATAACTGACTGTCGCCTGTGTGGTCGAGTAGTCAACGTCGTTTGCTTCGGTCACAGAGGTCACGGGTTTGAATTCCAGTACGGACAGTTTTATAAATTGATTTTTCAATCGATTTACGAATTTCTGTTAGAAGGCATGGATGTATGTGATGTCTTGAATTCTTCCCTCCCACCCATACTATGAACAGGGCGTATCGCGAGCGATTAGATAACCACTAGTCCTGTCCTAGCACTATCCTTCTATTCCTACTCTCGTTGGAAAAAGAGAGATTGAGCAACTGGGTAACAAGCAGTTTTCGTTGAGATAAACTTCATTACGAGTCCATATGCTCCACATTGGGAGCGGACATGGTAAAAAAAATGTGATTTTACATTTTGGCTTGAAACGTAAAAAATAAAATATTTTCGACCAAATTATACAGTAACATTTTAACGTAAGGTGTTTTACTAGGAAAATGTTTTTAGTCAGTTTCCTCAAGTCTTCTTTCGGGATTAAGCATATAAGAAAGACAAAACAAATTTCGAGTTCATCTCTCTGGGTGTTCAGAGGGTTACCACTCGATTACGATCCGATGACTGTGTAAGACAAAGTAATAAAGCTGGTATAAAAATCCGTGGACAGTTCAAGAATAAATAAGGTAATGTTCCCCGAATCGATATTTGTATACACTCGTTTTTCAATCGATAGTTTAAATAAGTTTTCAAGGGAAAGGGGTTTCTGGATCTTACTCCTGAAAACGACACTAAACATCCAAACGAATCTTCATCGTTCAATTTTTACTATCTGAAAAAGAAGGTTGTGTGACTGATTTACAATTCCATCATTTATTAAAATGCTCGAATGAAATATTCTGTAATCTCATTTCGTCATTTTTATGAAACGACCATTCGCCGTTTTCTGAACTTATATATAAAGCCACTGCGCCAAATTTATAAACGAGATGAACATATTTCAAGCGATTGGTTGATTAACAAGGATCTAGTCTCCGAAAGAGTAGCGAAGAATTGTGAGAGAACCGACTGTGTTTTTGAAACAAAACCTAAATCATTCTATTAATCTAAGATTACATTTCCAATATAAACTTTACAACTGTTTATCATTGACGGAATCTTCGGCTTTCTGGTTGAACAATTCCCTTCGCGCTATTTTTGAGATGTAAAAATAATATCCCTGTTGGAAAAAAATAGGAGGAAAATTAATATTATCAAAACTAATTATCATTTTCCTTATATTATATCTATCTCGCGGGTTTCATCGACTTTGATTTTTTTTTGCGTGATTTATGTATTTCAATTTGCGATTCGTCGTACATATTTTGCAAACTAAGCCGGTGATGTGTTTATTTATATGCAATACAAATAATTTTATACAACACAACAGAAACGGTTTTTTAGTTGATACTTAGAACTGTCGATATGAACACTCCCGACACTAGAGAGAAAATACAGTATATATTACGTTGACTTAGTCGACAACTTTTTCACTTTTCTATTTTCGACTAAACAACAATCTCACATATCCTTAATTTTAAATTTTCTATAAACTGTTCCTAAATGTAGATGGTTGTATTAAAAAAACAAAATACAAATTTGTGCTAATCAGTAGATAATGCTCGTTATGATCTTATTAAGTAAAAGTGGATTTGGTACAAATATTTTTTTCTTTTTAATATAATTTCTTTCCTCTAAGTATTGACAGTGAACACCTTAAAAGAAGATTTATTGTCATTCAAAATAATAATATTCTATGCAAAATGTGATAACTATATTTATAGTTATTTCAGCCGGTTCCCGACAAGCGTTGTAATTCCACTCAAAAAAAGAAAGTGTTTGTGTTTTAATTGTGTTTGTTGAAGTGCATTTTTCTGTCTGTGTGACGTTTTCTGCCGATTGTCTAAGGTACGACACACGCGCCACCTACTGTGAGTTAATTGTACTATAACATTCGCGCAAGTTCAAGCTTACGTTGTCAAAATGAACTGTACAAACATTGATTTTCATATGTAAGACCTACTGTGAGTTAATTTTACTATGCCTATAACCTTCCCGGAAGTGCAAGCAAAAATTTTGTCAAAGTTTTATTGCAATCGGATGAGCGGTGTAGCAACGCATAAAATACGAACAAACATTCATTTTGATATATTAGATTAATCCAATCGCCTCCGACCACTCGAGCTTTTAATTAAATGTAGGTTAGGCGTTTCATCCAAATATATATATATGTATACACGGTATCGTTAGACAGGGAAACATTTTCAACACTAAAAAAGCAAATAAGTTTGATTAAATACCTTGGGCGTATCACAAGAATTTGTGTAACAAACAGAGCGGCTGGCATTTGTATTATATTGTATTAAATTTTGTAATCATTAAACCGTCTCCGAGGGAGCGGTGCGGCTCGGCGGGGCTCGGTCACTGTCCCTCCTAAGGTCGGCCACAACCTGTATTGGAAATAATAATTATTGCGTTACATAATCGATTGTATCGATGAAATTCTCTTCGAATATTTGTCTCGGCTGTATGTACAAATCGACAGACGAAAACCAATCGGGTTGGGTACATTGTGAATGTCAGCCAGGTTTGGATGCTTTATCATTTAGTTGATGTTTTAAGTAATTTCCCGCAGTGACAACCAAAACTTGATATGTCCAATATTGTATCACTAACTGCCTGAAATGCATTGCAAGCGTGCGCATCTTTGACCCTCAATCACAGCCAACAAATAAAGGAGATTTTATTATTGTTTTATGTATCAAATTATTTCAAAAGCATGACCGCGCAACAGTTTGAAAACCTCCGCGCACTCATTGCGGGTTGGCGCGACTGCAATATGTACAACTACAAATAAAATAGAAATTGAACCTTCTAATACTTTTACTAGAATTAAATATATATCGACTGTGGAAAGGAAAAAGGACGTAACCCACACATATCAAATTTTACAGGAGACGCTAAAAAGTGTTTTGGTGACATTATGGCAAATTATGAATTACACACAACCTTGCACCGATACTTCTAAACTGGTGTTTAATTGACATAACCTAATATGTATTGATCAAAGAAATTGTCTCGGAAAAACCTTTATTTCAGTGTTTTTTCTTGGTTTTATTTTTTTACAAGGTCATCTTTTTCAAAATTAAAAGCTAATTTTAAATACTTATTCGGCACTTTCAGCTTTCATCCTTTTGATAGAATGTGTGTCAAGTTGTATAAATTGTGATTATCGAAAAAAGCTGTTTTGGAAAATTGAGGGTTACGTCCTTTTTCCTTTCCACAGTCGATATATATAAAAAAACATATCTTTTATCAGAAAATAAATTGATCTAAATCTGGAGTATATAATATCATTATTAGTTAATGAAAACACAATATTCCTTTGTACTTTATTCCACTTTATTTGAAAGGTCAAGACCGGTATTATTAATATAATGCCTTTCCACCAAGTATTGACAGTGAACACCCTAAAAGTGATCATTATTAGGTGGTAAGAACGACGTGAAAAAGTAGAAAATGTTGATAAATTTATACTAGCGACGGATTTTTATTATTATTTATTTTATTCTGCTTATTTACTTAATTTGTGTTTGATTTGTGACAAATTATGCCGCGCATTTGTTGGATTGGCCGGCGCAGCTAACCCTCTCGTCTTAGTCTTTTCTTTCAAAATGAAGAAAAGCTAATCAATTGTATTGTAAACTACTGGATATGTTTTACGACTAATATGTATGCTGAATCGTTCAAAATATTACATTCACACAAGTTTTGTCATCAACGACCCGGGTTTTGCCTTTCGGCATTTTTAGTCGTGCACGGATAGACTCGAACTGGCGTTTCCTAAATACGTCTATCGTGTTTATATAAGAAATGAATGTATCATTAAGTTAAAAGCCATTGATGGCGACATGGATTCAAATTTCAACCAACAAATAACAGTTAACCCTTGATGACTTTTTTATTAGCGAAATTCTGATGTAAGATACGACGAATAACTCTGAGAACAGTCTTATTCGGTCGGATTCGTTTCGCTCAATAATCTGTGTAAATATGACGTCAGAGTTTTACAGCTTGGGAGTTTTTAGTGAAGACACAGTAATACTTTCCATGTACAGACAAATTTTAATTGTTTGATGTTTCCCCCTGATTGAGTGGCATATGATATGCGTTGAGGGTTGTGACGTAGAATATTATTAACCGACAATGATACAGTTTTCTAAAATTCTCAGTTGAAGTTTATTTTCTCGATTCAAAGTAAATCGATGACGCAATCTTAGTTTTTGTTTTCGATTGATACGCTTTTAGTGTTGATGTATTTTACTCGAATATGTATATATAATTGAGTTTTTACTTGACCATAAAGTGTCCAAAATTACTTTGAACCATGTTTTTTTTAATATCATATCCAGTTTCGTTTATCGATTAAAAAAAAATTACACAAACTAGTTAAAGCAATGATATATATACGGCAAGACATTATGAAAACAACTATGTACGGAAGAAAAAAATAAACAGGACGTTTTGCATGGTAAAGCCGAGTAGACAGGCTACGTACACTTTTTCAGTTTTCTTCTGATATGCAAACTTGTCATCTGTATTGCCTGAATGTGAAAGAAAAACCAAATCACAATCATCACATGATCACAGTATTTTTCAGTAAGTATAAACAACGGCGTCTTGGGCTTTTTCAAACTTTACCTTCGCTTCTAAATAATGTCGTCGCCTGAGAGCTAATATTGTGCTTTATTTTAAGAGGTGTCAAAGTGGTTTTTTCTCTTTAAGACAGATATCCCACCACGGAACTAACATTACTGAAGGGAAAGGAATCTTTCTAGCAAAAACAAAACACATATCTATTTAGATGTCCCAGTGCATTTCTCAGGCGACAGGCAGGAATAAAGCATGCACAGGTCGCTGAAATCAATACGTTTCGTTTGAACGAAATGTATTTTAGATGCATTTTAATGTATTTATTTTATGTAAGCACAGATTTTTGACAGTAACATTATTTTAGAACGAGCCTTCGTCTATGTTAAGTATCCCCATTAACCTGCCGAGACCCATCAATGTACTTGTCTCACATCCGATCCTCTTGCTTCAATCATTAAACGTAGACAATCCGTTTATTGTATATTTATTTATTTAATAATTTTGATTTACAAAGACCATGACTGATTTCGTAGAATTGGCAACGCTCTACATGTTTTAGCTGAATTGTTGCGTTCTTAGTTCCACTCCCAGGTAGTAATTATTATCCATTTTTTGTTTGTGTGCATAACTGTGTCAATTTTAGTTAGTGTGCAATTGATATCATATTTGTAACGACCGCAATGGTACGCATAACATCAGTAGCCCGATGGCAGAGGGAAATCATGCAGGAAACCAGCGAGTGTGCGTACCCACTTGGTAACTAAACAAACCGTATCGCGGCTTTCGTCAGCGTTTCTTTATTTGCGTATCATCGCATTTGACCCACCCCGCCCCCAGCCCCGGGCTCGCGGGTGGTGTGGGGTGAGGTGGTATCGGTGGGATGCCGGGGTGTGTGGGGGCGTATTGCCCGAACGGGGGTTGATGTGATGCTGTGGGGGTCGTGGGCGGGTTTGTCTGTAGGTGGCCGTGAGCTAGCTAACCTTTCCTCGGTTTGCGTATTTTGCCCATTTAGAAAAGAGACCTCCGGTTGTACATCAGGGCTGCCACTAATCACCACTCATCTTGCTCAAATCTCAAGGTTGGTTCAGTATTGATCTCTCAGAGAATCACTGAGTATTGTGGCTAGTATGCACGTCGATGTGCCGTGTATTAAAACTTATCGTCGGGATCTAGAAATATCGTACATATTATGTAAACTCTTTTTATGGATAAAATTCATGTTTGTATCAACAGAACTTGTTGCGTGGATGGATGAGAAAAGAATTATTTTTTATGTAAATACTTGCAATTAGCAAATCAGTTTCGGGCAATATGCTTTCGTATTCAAATCCATAGGTTGATCGAATGGTGTTTCAATCCGGGATTCGAATCTGTGAAAGCATAACAGCATTGAAATCTTTTCTGTCCGAGGTAGTCAGTTTTCAATTTGTAGTAATTGTAGAAAAGTTGCTGTGCTGTTCTCTCTTTCTTTTTATAAAACACTCAAAACACATTGTTTTTATTTTTTAATAAAAAAAGTGTGTATTTTGGTAACCACTTGTGCAGTAAGTGACACAACATTGTCATCTTCGTGTAGATTCCACAGTTGGTTCTGCTGATGACATTATGATGATGATGGTGCATTGGTGATGCTGATGAAATGTCATTCCACTGATGCTTGAAAACACCAATTTACTGATAATCAAAGGAGTTGCATTTTTAGGAACTCTTAGAACAGTGGAGTAGAGTTGTGGAAAATACGGAGAGATTTGTTTTAGCTTATAATAGATATCATGGGAAAATGTTCTCAAACGTAATTTGTTATAATCGATCAGTAACTTATTATAACTATAATTATTATATTATAACTAAGTATTCAACAGTGTGCATCAAATATCACTAATTGGTGTTTATATTTGAAGCACAAACATGTTCCCGACCGTAACATAATACAATAAAAAATTAACACAAATTTTCCAGTATAATATTATACTGTATTTTGCGATTTGGTATGTCTGTATGCATTATCGTATCTGGAAAATATCTGTTAAATATTTCTCCATTCCCTGCATGCATGATAGGTTACGTTACTGGAATTTGTAGTCATTTTTTCTCGTATTTTTGGCAACCCTGCTCAGCAAATTACAATAATATGAAAATCAATTAATTTTGGAATTGCATACTATTATGAAAAACATATTGTCAGATACGACCGATGTTCTATACAGAAGAATATAATCTTAATTATAATACAAATTGGCACATAACAAAAAGTCTGATTTCAGTGTCGTTGTTGACAACCTTGTTTCTTGTTGTGTGGTACTGTACGTAGATGCCGCCGGATGGGGGATGGGGTCGGTCAGGGAGATGCGAGGGTGGGCGACTACGTTTCCTAATTTCTTCAGCTTCCCTTTGTGCGATCCGTTATTACTATTTATTCCTCGGAAAGGGTCTCGCTCTCCGCTCACCGTGAAATTGCCCCCGCCCTTCCCCCCGCGCCTCTTGCAACCCTCTCGCTCGTCCTCCGAGCCGCCACCCGTGCGACATTCCACCCCCTCCGCCACCCTCGCCCATCGCCAGCCACTGTATCCGTGCTCTTTATTCTATAATACAAAATATACGAAGACGCGGCGAGAATGTACAATCTGTCTTTTGCTAAGTTCGTGTCGTGTTTTAAAAACTAAGTCTTCGACAATTGTTTCTGTGCGCATATCGTCTCCGTAACGCTCAACTTTGTTTTGTTCCCGACAAAATCGGATTTATTGATTGTCACCTATTTACTGACGGGCTAATAATTAAGTTGGCGTTGATGAACCCTTGAATCGCAAATCTTCTTGATATCTGGTACAACAATATTAAGCTGAATTCTTATACCTGATGTCAGTACCGTCAAGCCTGTTCCTACACTTTGACTTTGTTGCATCACAATAAGAAAATCCTGCTTCACATACATAGGTTGGAGCAGGAAGCGGAAGAAAACAATAACAGCTTGTTTATGACACATTGGGGGACTTTCTGACTAACTCACCGATACATCATTTAATGGCTGATCTTTGTATTTGTTTTTAATCCGAATAACTGATTAAAATAATTTCATAATCACTTGCGCTTAAGCCTACTGGTTAAGCGTTCAAGAAAAATGGATTCCGAGCTCAGGAAATTATTGCAAAAGTTGATTTGAAAGTATGTAAGTGGTCGTGGAAGACCAGTGTTTTGGGAAACACTGTCTGAAAGTATCGTAAAGGTGGAGGGAGCTCAGAGAATACACGCTATAATAGTGTTCTCTCTAAAATAATAAAAAAAATACATTTCATAAGTACATATTAGGAATTTCCCGACCGAAAAAATAATCAACTTGTTTCGTTAAAATTTCCGGATTTGTAATATGTTCCACTGCAGAAAACTTTGTGAAGCGCTGCTTTACGACATTCAGTAATGTAACTCATTTTTTACCCTAAAATACCACTTAAATACCAGCAAGGCACTTGGTTTTACAGTGTTCACGTAGAAAGTTTTGATTAATATTGCCTTATTAGTGGACTTAATGCAAAATGTAAACTGACATATAAACAAGGACAAAATCTTGTCAGTATGTATTGCCTTCCTCACCTATTTGAGAGGTCAAATCACATCTTGGATTGGGATTGGTTTTTTTTTATTTTCGCTACGAATAGGTTTGCAATTTTATTTTTTCTTTCTCTACTCTCCGCACGATGATGGTGGTTGGTACTGTTAGATAGATACTCAAAGGTATGTGCGTATCCATATATATACCTTGCTTAATATAAGTGGTAACCCTTTAGGGATCGTCACGGTCGACGAAGCATCTCAATTTACGGAAAGCTATCGTGAATGGGTTTTACTTTTTCACGGTTTTAATTAATATATTTAGAATAAACCGTGTTAAAAATAACATTTACTGGTAACTTGCCTGAATGTCGTTTTTTTGCAAATTCAATTTAGATTATTAATATTTATTTTTAATTTAATTATTCATTCTATAAAACCGACAAACACCATTTTCTGATACAATTGAGAAGTTAACTACCTTTTCAACCTTTTTTTATTACCGATCTGTTTCTTTAGTACAACAGTATGTACACGAATCTTTGTGCATCGAAACATATTGAAAACTGTATTGCTGTGATGTGTATATTTAAAACTGTATATTTTGCTTCTAACTTAAAGCATACGTCCCCCTTTAGGTCAATTCACCAGTTTTAAGATAGCCGCTTTTCCTCCCGTTTCGAGGGTGGATACGGATAGAACGATGAGGTTAGAAGTTAACTAGCTATGTGATAGTTTAACTCGCTTCCGTTTAGAAACGGCGTCTTTTTTAGATTGTGCCATTCTAGCAAAGAATGATGCAAAATTGCAAGACATCCATCCTTTTAGATAATAAATTATTAATCAATTGATAATTTTACATCTTTTTGTCATAAAATGTTATGTTCCGACCAGGAATATGAATACCTCTCTCTAAGCATGTCACTAAGCAGGAACGTTGATAATTAGAGTGGCGCTTCGGCAACGGCGATTGATTTCATTTATAACCCTAAACAAGGCCGCATTAACCTAAAAACAATAAAGTTATTCCAAGTAAAGATTTGTATTTCACAAAGGATTAGACACAAAACATAGAGCAAGTTTTACGTAAATTGTATAACTAAGATTTAAAAAAAATAATTGGGAATAGTTTCGGTTTTTAAATCACTAATCTGATAAATTAAACCAAAATTCGGGCTGGAAGAATATATACCCCAGGCTGGATAAGGGTCAAACATTAAGGAAGTTAAGCTACATCAATCAACTCGAAATTATATTTTTTGATTTAACACTAAGTATGTATAATATAATATTTAAATTGTTTTCAGTATGGATTGCAATTCAAGACATCACATACATCCATAAAAAGATACACAGAAATTAAAAAAAAAACAAATAAAAATCGATTTATAAAAACTTTCCATACTGGTGTCCGAACCCGTGAACGCTGTAACTGAAGTCAACGACGTTGACCACGCAGCCGACTGGGATCAAATATAAAATTCCAGTATTGCGACACCAATCGACCGAAATACTTTTTTTTTTTTTTTTGCTTATTTTATTGTATCTTTGTAAAATCGGTATTGAATTTTGCAACACCGGTTAAAATATACCGGTATTTGTATATTCGTCCGAAGTTATTAAAAAGTGGAGTAACTCCACTGACTGCGAGTGCAGGTGCCTGGTGGAGTTGTATTTACCCTAACATAATCGTCAGCAGTCAGCACTATGTGGATTGGCGGTCGGCCAAAAACCGCGGCACACTGGCCCGCATGCATCCAACGCAAGGTCACTACCGGACCGGCTGTTTCGGCCGCTTTTCGAAACTATGAAAGCCTCGCGTGTTAACAACCACTGCCGCTCGCCATGCCACAACGTAAAGCGTCATCATCGTATTGTGATGATGATGCTTTCACAGATATTTACTGAATGTGTTGTGTTTTTTTTTCGTTTTTCATACAAACTAAATTCATTGTAAACCTTGTTGCAATAATTGATGCCTCCCTCCCCAATACAGAATGCTCTCTTTTAGGGTGTTCACTGTCAATACTTGGTGGAAAGGCATTATTAGATTTGAATCGTTCAAACTATGTTCATTCTCACAGGTTTTGTCACTAACGACCCTTCTATATCCACTCCTATACCCTATATAAATATAATCATAAAACCTTTGCCGACAAACAAATAAATATAATTCTTGAAACTACTTCCTACTCGAATCTGTGGGCATTCCCATAAGCTTATCATTTTCGCCAGCAATGCCTCTAAACTCAATGATACATTTATTTCTCATATAAACACGACACATTCATTTACTAAGCGTCAGTTCAAGTTCATCCGTGCACTTGAACGCCTGACGATGCCGAAATGCGAAACCCGGGTCGTTAGTGACAAAATCTGTGAGAATGTACATAGTTTGAACGATTCAAATTTTATATTGAAATTCCACCAAGCACCTTCAGTCGAAATCTTAAATTATATGAAAGGCATTATATTAATAATACCGGTCCTGACCTTTTAAATAAAGTGGAATAAAGTACAAAGGAATATTGTGTTTCTATTAACAGAATGATGAAAGTACACCTGGAAATTGCGAGATAATCAAATAAAACTATTTTGTTAAATTTGAATCGTTCAAATTATGTAAAAGATTTTGTCACTAACGACCCGGGTTTCGCCCATTATTAATTTATTATTTGCAACGTTATTTGGTTCAAAGTATGTACTACCAAATATGGTCGCACTATTAGTGTAATTAACATGAGTTTTAAATATTGCAACACAACGTTGACAATATTTCATACTTATTCCTTTTGTTTTTAATAACATATTATATAATATTTATATATTTTAAAAATAATATTTGAAATGAATATACTTGTTTTGTTCTAATAAAACAATTTTTGTACTTATTCTACATATTTAAAAAAGTAACAAACCTAGATCGGGACCGGTTTTGCTCGTCGTTATCGCTGTTTTATTTTTTAAACATAATTTCTCTTCATCCCAAATGACTTGACAAAAATTATTACTTTTGAACATTATTGGCATTACTACATTTTTGTCTGCGCTCGAGAGGATTTCAATTTCTACGATAACGTGAATTTGCTAGACGTGAAAGAATTTGAAATAAGTCACAGGTTTTTATCCGACACATTATTTTTTGCAGTGTTTTCTTTTTGCTAACGAAGTATTTACTATACAAACTATGTGAACTATTATGAAATCAATTAATATATTAAAATCCTTTGTCAGCTCCAATAAAAGGTCAAGTGTAGGCTAGTACTAAATTGAGTATTTACTCGATAACCCTCTTTCCCGATAAGATAACGAATCAATACTGTGCCGAGTTTGTGTCAGTTTTGATTTGTATATTGTGTCACCAATTGGTGACGTTAATAAATATCATCTATTATCTTTCATTTAATAGTAACACAATGTTAAATACTCCGATCCGGGTTCGCGTCTCATTCCTTTTTCTTGTAATGTAAGACAACTATTCAACCATTTGTCACACTCGCACTCTTTTATGGAAAGGTTTCTCAAACTTTTTCTGCAATTAAAAGTGCAGTGGTGTTCACTGCTAATAAATACTTGATGGAAGGCATTATATTTATTTACATTTAGAGGAGTGAATGAATCTATACTGATCCCACTTTACTGGCTTTTTTCAACATGACAATTGTGGGATGTTTTTTCCAATGAATATTCATATTTAAAGCATGTATATGCTCACTGACAGACTACTGTGTTGAGTCAAAAGTACGTCCGTACTCCTTTACGGAATAATGGCGCTAACATACATGTACGTCCATACTCCTCTAAAGGTTAAAATATAATAATCTTTTGTACACATCGCGAGCATTCATCAGTTGATGCTTGTGGTGTGTGAAAATGGTCTTGATCATAATAAATAAATGTGGAATTGTAAGACCCAAAGTAAGTTAATAAATAATACACAACGAATACAAAAAAAAACACTATTTTAAAACAGCCTATAAACATGTGAAGTTCTTAATTATTTATTGGCTTCATTCATTTTTGGGCCATCGCGGTTTTCCCATTTCAAACAACAACAAAAAACACACTTATGCAATTGAAAACATGCAGCCGTCATTGAAATGTATTCACATCCCTCTGCTGTTCACGAATTCAAGATACATGTATTGTTAACATACATATGAACACTCGAGAGGTGAATTAAGCCAACTAGAAAAATGATAAAACTTTTTTCTTGTACTCTTAAGTACAATCACGCTTGCAATGTGTATTAACTGAGGTTTCTTAACATTTATGATATTAATAAAAACACAATAATCCTTTGTACTTCATTCCACTTTATTTAATATGTCAGGACCGGTTTCGCTCATTACGAGCATCGTCAACTCGTAATGAGCGAAACCGGTCCTGACATATTAAATAAAGTGGAATGAAGTACAAAGGATTATTGTGTTTTTATTAATATAATGCCTTTCCACCAAGTATTGACAGTGAACACCCTAAAAGTGATTTATGATATTACTACGCAACGATCATGTTTTTCTAAAATACCATTTGGCTCACTTCACCTCTAATTGGCCCATATGTAATGCTTTTCATCGTTCATTGTTATCGTATAATTAGTGATTTTAGACATTCATACACAAAATATTATAGTCAAAGACTTTATTTAATCCGGGTGTTTCCAATTGCTATGCTTGCGTTTTGTCTTTACCCACCATTCGTTGTGATTTTATTTAAACAAGCTTAGTCAGATCTTATCGAATGCCAATCTGTCGCGTTGTGTTATCGTAATCTCATTGTGATATACAGGTCTTGAGAAATAAAAAATGTTATGTGAAAATGAAAACGTTTTTTTTTTGTTGTTTTGTTTTGAGATTGATTCGTTATCAAACCAGTGAGGGGCAGGTACACGTGTCAAACAAAATTATCGGCTTTCCTCTTTGCCGCTTCCTTTATCTGAGACCCGTGTAAGGGTTAAAGAAACACTTTCCTCGTCAAAGCGGTGCTCCGTCTCCGCCCTGCAGCTTTTCCTCCTCCGTCTCTTGCCGCTTTGTCTCCCGTCGAAATGAAAGAATTGTTGATGCACGTGGAGTGGGCGGCCCCGCCACCCCGCCACTCTCCGCCGCGCCGCCCTGCATTATTTATTTCAAATTTCCCACCCCCGCCCCCTTAAAGGCGGCCGTGAGCACTGGCGAAGGTATTACCAGAGAACGCATCGCATCGCCACCTTTTGATGAGATGAGGTTTTTGTTTTTATACCGACGTGAATGTTCTTTGCTCTCCGTTATGCCTCAACACGCACGCATAAATAAACAAATAGTCGAACTGTATCTTAGAAGATTTTTGTTTATAATAATGATTGTATAAAAAAAAATATTTTATCAAAATTTATTATTTCTGTTATTAAAGGAGACATTTTATAGCATTATTCACAGCAAAATATTTTGAAGTGAAACCATCCATAATATAAAATTAAATTTGATAACTTTGTCGTTCCACTTAGGGCATCCAATCCCGGGATCCCGTTCAATTTTCTGATCCCGAAATCCCGGGATTGACATGGTCGCGATCCCGGGATTTCGGGATTGAGAAATTTGGAGTAAATCTCGAAAAGTGAGATGAAATTGGCAAATTGTCGATTGAAATTCCTGGTGAGCTAAAAAAAAAAAAAAAAACGAGCTTTCGTGAGAATTCGGGGAAAAAGTATACCAAATCGGAGATTTCAAATTCTTCGGTGGGCTAAAAAAAAAAAAAACGAGGTTTCGTGAGAATTTGGGGAAAAAGTAAGAAATCCCGAAATCCCGGGATTGGAAAAAGGCTCCGGGATTGGATACCCTAGTTCCACTTGTTGTGTTACAAAATGTGACTCGTGTTTCGCCTCTTTGAGAAGCATCGTCAGACGTAACATCTTACCCCCTCCTTGCGTCCAGTAGGAAAGGACAAATCCCCGACTTTTATTGTATAGTATACAACTTAAGTATTAGAATCAATTTTTGGTTTATTTTATGTATGATGATGCTTCTGAGAGAGGCGAAACACTTTTGTTATTACAAAAACACTCAGTTTTTATAAAAAATAAACTTTCACAAAGTTACCGCCGAATCCATCGAAAATATGAAACAATCTATGTTATATTCAACAAATGTTTTTGATATAAAAAAAACCCCAAGAATTTACGGATTCCAAAAAAAAATGTACCTTTTTTTTTAGTCTAACGGGGATTTTTTTTTCTGTTTTCAGTTTTTAAAAACTTTTCGAGAACTTATCCTCAATCCTAAAATTAGACGAGATCCCGGGATTGGAGGTCTTAGTTATGATTGCGGATAGATCGTTTTTAGTACGCTGATTACATCCAGACTTAGTTTCGTCTCCTGAAAATCTGTCAATTCAACAAAAAAAAATGCTACTTTTGGAGACAAAGTTGAACTTCTCTGCGCCTCACCATCACTAATCAAATTTGTTATCAAAGTTAGTTTTTTTTACTGCCATTAATTAATTGCCTATTATTGATGACTTTGTTAATTAAATTACTGTTACTATTCAAAAATCAATGTACCTCAAGAGTATCGGAGATTTAATCTTCGGTGGGATATATTTTTTTTATCGAATAATGAAAAATAACAAGTCGTTGGAACTAAAGCGATCTCGGAATCCTAAGATTGAAAAAAATGTGAATCGCGAAATCCCGGAATTAGAAAAGGTGTAGTTGGAACGTTAAGTAATAGAGTGCATATAAAGAGATGTTAAAATGTCAGCCGCTCAACTATTTTCACAAACAAATAATTAATTATTAAATAATTACGTGACCTTTTTATAATATTTGCTATGTAGATTTTTAATGGAAATACAAAACTATATTTCTGTGAATTGTAAGTAAACATCGCGTATCGTTTGTGGCCTGGTCGGCAATCGGATTTCACGGCCAACAAAATAAAATGTTTTTTTTTTGCTACGTTGCAAAAAAATGTACTAAAATTTTAACGGATCGTATAATTTCCTTGGTTCTCAGTGGCAAATTCACCTTCCTTTAAAATACGCAAGAAAGCAGTCGAGTGTTATGTTTGATTGTTGTGAGAAAATATATCATCTCTATTGTAAAGTTAATCAATAAGTTAATGTATGAACGTACGGAAATAGTCTTGAACACGCACCAAAGACTCGAGTCGAATGTTAACGGCCAGGCATCACGCTTCACAGTTTACTGCGCTTTTTACCCATTGCCACTGGATAAAAATAGCTGTCTTAATAGTTTTTCACCATTGCATGTAAAATTTAAGCGATAGTATACTCGTATATTGTATCGTGCAATTTATGATCGATTTTGAAAGTATTAAAAAGCCGTAGGGGTGAAAGATTAGAAAGGTGTTTAATCGTCAGCGTTTTAGCCAACTTATGACATTGATATAGTAACACACCGACAGTCCACACAAAGGCGTTTTTATTAACCATACTTGGTAAATTGCCACCCGTTACCAAAAGTATATTACGAAACACGCAGAAACTGTAAAAACATCACTGCTATTTGTATGCATTTTTATGAGGCTTATTTTAATTATACTGATTTGAATACAGAAGCAAAGCACTCGGATACAGTAACGCAATGGAATAAATACTCCTGTCTCACATGGATTGAAAGATATGACTGATTTTCATGATCGCAATGTGCAATAATACAATCGCTCATTCGGCCTATGCATGCTAGATTGACTAAATATGATATCATAGTGTAGGTACTAGAGGTCTGCACGGGCCCGGGTCTGGCCCTCGGACTCTTACCCGGCCCGGTCCGCGGGCCAGGTTCGGCCGGGTAAGCGCAATTGAGATTCGGGCCCGGGTAAGGAATTTATTCTTCAGAAAAATATTGCAGACTATGTTGGTGTCATAAGTCAGCCGTGATGATTTTAATTATTACCAGATTCATAAATTTGTAAAAAACGGGTTTTTTTTCGATCTGTTGAGTATAAATCCGGGCTTCGGGTTGGGTTCGGGTAACAGTTGTGGTATTAGACTCGGGGCCCGGGCTAGGTCGGGCCTGAGTCTTTCGGGACCGGACCCGGTAATTTTGTAAAATTTCGGCCCGTGCAGACCTCTAGTAGGTACATATATGTAACTCAAAATGAAATGATCGAAAAAATCAATTTAGTTAGCGTCGGAGTCGTTTTTTTTCACCCAACTCCACAGCCCTGAAAAAATAGTATTTATTTAACCCTACAATATACTAATTATGAATAAATAAAATTGTTTTCATTGCCACAAATTTTGTTTCGATCCTCAAAATGGTCAAAACATATTTGTATTGTAGGTAAATTTACATATGACTAATATTAATGGCTTGAAAAAATATACATTTACTGACTACTTAACTGTTGGCTTCACCTTTTTTTTTAGATAGTACTCCATGTTCCTCACAAATAATACATTATTATTGCCAGCGGGTCCTTGATTTTTCCTACACGGTTTCGGCTGAAATCCTCAAAATTGTCGACGATAATAAATAGCATTTCGTCCAAGACGATTTGATTTAATCCTTTTTTCACTGTTGTCACCGAATAGCGGAAAGGTGTCGAAAGTATTGGTAAAAAAAAAACACATATTTTATGCTACGATCAGAACCGGTATCGCACGTTCCTAACTGCATCGGAGCTCCAACGGATAGTTGAATCGAAGTTGCAAAATCACGCGCCGCGATGTTTTGTCGATACAAATATCATTGTTTCAAAGCTAATTTATTTATTTTTCTTTATTTCAGTGGCCCAATCCGAAGACTCCCCCGTAGCGATGAAATTAAAGAAAATGTGGCTTAAAACCCCTATTGGGGAGGAGCCGCCATCGCAGGCCGCAATAGACCCCACGATTGGTGAGTAATAAACATGTTATAATCAATTGTAGTTATATTACGCTGTCTACAAATTCTCACTTCCTCATTTCTTATCCCGTCCCGTCGTTCGTATTTCCAGAATCTCAATATTATTATTAAGAAATTAACCTTTGTGACAGTTTAATAATCGATTATCTCGGAACCGCCTTCTTAGTTTACTCCTTGAACCCAACTCATTTCAAAAGCTCTTTGTGATTTTTTTACACCAAAATGATCGAAATCTTGACTTTTACGTCGTTCAGGTGCAGGTTGTGTTTTTAATTATAATTTTGTAAACGATCCGTTAATTATTTTCTACAGGTGTTACGGCAGGTGGTGCGTCGTGGAGACAAACATTTGCATAATCTTTCGTTTCGTATTTCTAAACATCAAAATGATTTTTTCGGTTTGGTTATAATCTCGCTGCTTTCTTTCAAAACACTATCCTAGTATATTAATTGAATTGACATCTACTTGGTAGAACTCCATTATAACACAGTGAAATACTAACAGTGTATTTTAGCTCTACAATATTTTTTTGATTATTGATAGTTATTTCGGCTTGATGCCCCCATCAGAACTATGTATAAACGTGCATTTACTTGTCTATATATGGTGGCATAGTAAAAGTACACAATACATCTACGTTTCCTTTCTAACATCTTAATTTATATTGTGATAATTAATTAACAAATTTGGCAAATTGATTTTTAGTATTTCCTGAAGTGAAAGTTAATCTGGTTTTTATTTAGTGGGCATAAACGTAAATTATAATTGTTTTGATGTATTTAAAATTGCATTAACTTTCCGCAATGGTCTGAGTAAAGGTGTTGGATTGATATTAGTTTGCTCATTATTGGATTGATGATATATATTAATCTCTAATTGTTCCAATGCATTAAGCTCAGAGACTATCCTAGTATGGCCGTTAAATCGAGTGCTCACCATCGTAAATAAGCATGATCTCTATTATACAGTGGCTTGGTATAGTAATGTATTGAATTTTAATACATTTCTTCTGTTAAAATTTTGAAATTCGTAAAAAAGATCCGTTTTCTTGAAAACCTGAACACGGAGGGCACGGGTGAAATATATTTAAAATGTTATGGGGATGCATGCACTATAATGTCTTCACTGCAGCCTACCAGTGACGCTTCGATATTCATAAGGGGCAGTGTTAATTTTAACCCTCACTGCGTGGACTTGTTGGTAATCCTTCTCGCCGCGTCTGGTTCGTTGATATCCTTACAAATAAATGACAGATTACAAAGGCACGTTCAATATTTAGATGTTATAATCAAAACCTGCCATATGTAATAGATGTTTTTGCGAATA
This sequence comes from Himalopsyche anomala, assembly GCA_031772345.1. Lineage (NCBI taxonomy): Eukaryota > Metazoa > Arthropoda > Insecta > Trichoptera > Rhyacophilidae > Himalopsyche > Himalopsyche anomala. The sequence goes on from CM062839.1 coordinate 21,810,506, forward strand.
TTGCTCAGTGTTTTATAAATTGAAATATCAGATTGACAGCTTAAAATGTTTTGTGAAATTGACTACATTTTATATTACTTTGCGTGACTTCTCATGATACATCCTCGGATATGAGTAATAATAATATTTCGTAGGTATTGAATACGTTTGAGAACTGTTTGTTTTTTTGCGAAAAGAGTGGGGATTGAAGAATATGGCAAGGGCAGGACTAGTGGTTAACTAATCGCTCTCGCTACGCCCCGCTAGTTTTTAGAATTAGAAGGGTCCTCAAGAATTTTCCGACGCATCACAAACACCTTTGAACCGAAATTGACTGAAAAAATACTGCTCATTCTGGGACTCGAACCCGTGAGATCCTTGATAATTTCCCTTAATCGTTACAATTTGTAGGATAACAAGGGGGCGTACATATGGGCCCTCTAGAGGTGAAGTGAGCCAACAAGTAAAATGGTAAAACATTTGTTTTGGACTTTAAAGTACAATCACGATTTTTTTTGATGGATTGCATATTTTTATTTTACGGAGATAACACTTGCAATGTGTTTCAAGTAAGGTTACTTCACTTTTACGATACTTTAGGACGTGAAATATATTACAACGCATCTAACTTATTTTTTCCAAAATACCACTCGGCTCACTTCACTTCTAATGGGCCCGTATAGAATAATAAAAAGTATTGTATTTTAATCTTACATAGGTAATTAATTAGTTAATATATCGCTTGCTCATTTCTCGGCTTGCTTATTACAGTGGACGAAGCCCTTAATTTAATAATCATATGAATCAGTTTGATAATCGGTGTTATATCAGTAATACGAATATGTACTTCCATCTCGGAAATTTGTGCTCATGAATCCTGAAGAGAGTTAAAGTCGGTTAATTAATTGAATAATATACAGGAAAACCACTTATAAAATAGTTTATCTGCACCGCGTTATATTAAAACTATGTTAAGTGATTGATATCTAGAAATAAAATAAATCTATAGAATGTGTTTTTTTTTATCACAGTCTTTTTGTGTAAGATTATATACATAAAAAATAATAAAACATACGCAAGTATTTTGAATGATTCTAGGAGTTCAAAAAAACATAATATAATATTAATAAATATATCGACTTTGGAAAGGAAAAAGGACGTAACCCACACATATAAAATGTTACAGGAGGCACACAAAACGTGGTTTGATGATTTTCGACCAAATGCAAATTGTGAAATAAACACGACCTTGAAGTGCACCGAGACTTCTAAACTGGTGTTTAATTGACATAATCTAATATTAATTTAAGAAATTGTCTAGGATTTTTTTTTTTTTAGTCTTTTTTCTTGGTTTTAATTTTCTCAAGCCCTTTTCAAATTTGAAAGCTTAATTTAGATACTACTTCGGCATTTGCAGCTTACACCCTTTGGATAGAACGTGTATCATTTTTGATACATTGTGATTGTCGAAAAAAAGGTGTTTTAAAAAACTGTGTTTGACGTCCCTTTTCCTTTCCACAGTCGATATGTATATAAAAAAATGTGTTTTGGAATTGTGCTCTCGTGAGAATTACTTTTTAACTAAAAATGTGTAACGAATAATTTCGTACTAGACGGTCCAGGGCAACTATATTACGAGATATGAAAGTCTCTTATATGATAGAAGCTTATAGTGAGCGAAACATTATCTTGACAGTCGGGTTAGGGTTTATTTTTATACATTATGGAAACAATGTAATTGTGGGAAAATAAATACTGCCGGGGCGAAACACCGTCGCCAGATTACCTTATAATATCCACACATCATAACATACCGGCTGCGGGATCAGGCATGTTGCCGAGGAGACGAGCTGAGGAGTCATGGCAACGGTGCTTGGGTAGACAGGCGGGCGGGCAGGGCTGCGCGGGGTGGGGGTGGGGTCGCGTGGGCAGACGTCGCGACGCTCGCGGTCGTCATGGACGCATTCATTGTCTGATGGGCTCTCACCGGGATATGAAAAGTATGCCCATATTAATTATCGAAGTACCTTTTCTATCATCAGTTAAAATATTGCAGAATTTTAGGCTCTTTAGAAGAAACATGCTATACGCCTAGATAATATTTTTCTGGACGAATCATCGTCATGCGATATTTTAAGAAATTGATTTTCATTTTCTTAAGCCATACCCATACTTTTTTTTAATATGTACACTTAATATTATATGTTGCGTTGATCTTTTTGTACTTTATGTTAACGATATTTTTTAACCACGTCCCCTTCAAATTTGAGTATATGAACTAATTACTTTTAGGGTGTTCACTGTCAATACTTGGTGGAAAGGCATTATATTAGAAAAAACACAATATTCCTTTGTACTTCATTCCACTTTATTTAATGTCAGGACCGGTTTCGCTCATTACGAGCATCGTCAACTGATAAGAAATATAATTTAACAATGCTATTTATACAAAAATGAACAGTTATAAACAACAATTGGCATTGAAAAGAAATAACCAATTACATTAAAAGTGATTCTAAAATAGCACAAAATTAAAATGTTTAACACATCTTACATATAATTAAAAAGTCATCTCAGATTATTAAATTTAGAATGGGGATTGATAGTAATTACAAACATAATTAAAATTTGGGAATTCTTTGACAAAGTGATAGCGGGAAGCGGGGAAAAATAGGAAACTATCATTAAACCTATTCACTCTATTAATGTCATTATTTTGTGTTTTTTCTAATTAGACTGAAGTGCTTGTCGGAATTACAATATTAAATTTGAACACTTCAAATTATGTACATTCACACAAATTTTGTCACACAGTTTCGCCTTTCGGCATCTTCAGGCGTTCAAGTGCACGGATGAACTTGAACTGACGCTAAGTAAATGAATGTATCGTGTTTATCAACTGTTATTAAACCAAAATTTTTGATTGACAACACAAAACTTAAACACTAATTTACTATTGAGTTCAGTCAATCTTGCTGTACTAGCAATATTGATATAATTTAAGATTTCGACTGAAGGTGCTTGGTGGTATTTCAATATTAAATTTGTATTATTATTAAATGATGTATTATTATTTAAAGAAACCGAAAGTTATTTATGAAAATTACCCGCTTATTATTATTTGTGTATTTTTTAATGACTGAATGTTTTATGAAATATCGAAATAATAAGTTTTGATTTACTCGTCCGGTATTATGATCCCAATTGGGCGTTTTTTTGTTGTATATTTAAACTTTTATTGTAATACCGGTTCGGTATTGATATTTGCAATACCGATTATTTAAATTAGTACTTTCCAAACTTGGGGCTGCAGGTTTTCTCCGGAGGGCCGCCGCAGAACATGTTTAGTGTTCAGGGGGGCCGCGGATTATGTTTTTCAGATTAATGGGACCGTTGTATAAAAAAGTTTGCGCTGATTTAAATCACTCCATATCTCGGTAAAAACACGAAAGACTTAATGTATGTATGAAATTGTTCATCTCTGAAAAATTCAATTTTTTCCAATTTCAATCAAGGACCCAGCTTTTAGTAAAACATTATCACCAACCTAATATGCAATGGGAGGAATTATTTACCGTTTACCGGTAGTTAAAAATTGACGTTGAATGGCAAGCCATAGTGAGTGAGAAACGAGAATCAAGAATCGAGCGAACTCAGAAATGTGAATTCCGGTAACTGTACTTAAAAAAAATATTCTTCGCCATCTCCAAGTAATTGATGCAATAATCGTTACTAAAGAGGTTGTTTGAATCGCTTAGCCAATTTATATCGAAAAAATCCCATTTGCCTTTTTTTTAAATCAATATTTATAAAATCTCTACAAAATATCCTTATATTTTTTTTCTACTTAAGTTACTTTTAATGAAGTTAAATGTTTGTGTACGGATAGGGAGTTTATTTAATTTTAATTAAATATTTTAATTGTTGGTGATTAAATTTCATTTCTTTATAATTTGTATGATAATTAGTAAGTTCACACACTGATTTCTGTAAACTTATTTTACAAATAAATCGAGCTATATTTTATTTGTTATCAGTTGAAAAAAATGCACTCGATAAACGAATGTAGCATAATCATTCTATAAAATTGTGGAATATAAGTAAATATAAAAAATGGATTTTGTTTTTAAAAACATTTAACACACTATTTAAAAAAGTATGTGTGCTGTCATTTCACTCGATTCTCTTTTTACACGGAGTTGCATTCAAAACAGTTGAGTTAAAAATATATTTTACATTAGACCGCGTTATTTTGATATCGTGCAAAATTTGAACAATGTGTTTGAGCAAAAATTATCGCTTTTTGGCAAACAATACACACTTAGACTGCGTCGATTTGTTGTTACACGTATGTAATATTTGAAATTGCTAGATTGCTATTTTTGCATTTCACAGTATGTAAGCTCAAATCAAAACGCATAAATACAGCGTAATACGAAAGTGCTCATTCTCTCCCAACACGTGTTTGATCTTTCCTCTCGCTTTGTTCGCCACCGCGTGATCCTCTCACTCCCTCCCTTGACCGCGCGGGAGGTCTATCCAGCTTTTTCGGCCACGTGCTTTCGGGGCGACCTTTGCACGATTGTCCAAATCGGGGATGTTTTTAACCCCTGTTCGGGGCTAATTTTTTCCACTCATTTTGAATTTGCGCATAAAACAATATTTATACTATAATAATTCTAGTTCTATTTTGAATGAACACAGTTACATATATTCCGATGGATTCTGTGAAAGTTCATTTTGAATAAAAATAAAATTTAATAACTTTGTTTTATTTCTTGTTGTGTTACACTTTTAATTTGATATGAAACGCTAGTGTAATGTCACAGCATTAGTTTAATTTCAACATATATGGGATAGTTCTGCTGTTGATACCAGACGACTCAAATGTGCATTTAACAGTAAAGGCATTGCAAGAGCCTTCACTGAGCAAAGAATTGTCCTTTTCCTTGATATGTGCGTGCTAAATACAAAATCACTTCTCTTACTTTTCCAATTTTCAATTTCGTCTTCCTCCTCTTCCTCCAAGTATAATCTGTTTGACCTGCGGGCTTAATAAAACTTACGCACAACGATGTAAGTAAGTCAAAATGTAGTGAGTTATATTTTGGGCGATAATGAATTGCCTGGCCTCTATGGTCCACTATGGATGCCAGCCACTAAGGCAGTAGAAAGTTACCCCTTGACGAATGTAAACAAATCGAAGAGAATTGTAATATGCAAATTATTTTTCAGCAACGCTGATGTACTTTTCTATCATAGTCATATAGTTTTTGTTTTATGTTAACCTCCATGGTTTGATAATTAGTAAAATAACTATCCCGTCAGCCGTATATTCCAACATATTTCGCTGTCTTCAAATGTATGCTTTCAGGAAAGTGAGTGGTGTGCGTGAGATATAATGTGTGATCCATTAGTGCGGTGCGACAGGCTTTTATTGTGCGCGGCAAAATTACTGCCTTTGTTATTCGGCAGAAGGGCGGCCGAAAATTATTCCAATGTGTCTTATTTCTGGTAATATACATGTGTATGCACATATGTATATCTCACAAACACCACGATGCGCATCAGAGAAGGCGTGTGATAGGAAAGGGGAGGTTAGAGGAAATATTCCTTCGACTGCTAAGGAATATCGTTAATTTTTTTTTCCTACAAAACTCGAGCAAAATTGCGGTATTATGGTCGATTTTTTTAAAATCTAACTGTGATAACATTTAGCTACAAATGTAGATAAACTAATAAGTTTGTGTCTCACTATTAGGGTGTTCACTGTCAATACTTGGTGGAAAGGCATTATATTAGTAAAAACACAATATTCCTTTGTACTTCATTCCACTTTATATAATATGTCTGGTCCTGACATATTAAATAAAGTGAAATGAAGTACAAAGGAATGTTGTGTTTTTACTAATAAGTTTGTGTCTGCTAAAGCGCGGAACAAAAAATAAACATTTTTTTTCTAATTTTGAGAAATGTGGGGGTAATATGGCTGCCTCCTTCAATATTTTCAAGATTTTTTTGTTGTTGTTGACAGCATAGCTTAGAACAAATCGATAAGCATTTCAGAGTAGAGCCAACAATATGCAATCTTCTTATTCAAACAAATATATATGTAGCGGCTAGAATCAAAACTCATATTTTGAATTTTTGACATTTTTTAGTTAAATATGCCAAATTAATCTAAATGCATCAACACATATATACAAAAAACTTGTGTTCTGAAAAATACTAACAATGTTAATACCACTATCAAAAATCACCATTGGTGTCGAGCTCACATTTTAAAATTAATAAAATGACATTTTAAAATAAACCAATCGGCGATCTGTATTTTTCATAGATTAATAGAATATTTTTCAGTTTGAAAAGTGTTAATTTTCACTCGGCATAAATATTTATAACTATAATTATTCCCTTTTTTTAACTACAAAAATAGTGCTCCTATTGTTGAAAGCTCACGAATGGTGATTTTATTATTGCTGACATAAAATTGAAAAATTATCTATTTGTCAATATATTTTGATAGTGTTAATTTAGTAATACATATCGACGTTTCATTGTGTTTAACGTAACGTAAGCAAGATTACACTTTCTGTCAGTAACGCGGGTCGCCGTTTTCCCACCTCTGCTCTATGGCATCGAAACTAAACCACCGTGCCAGGCCTATCTCACAGCCGAAACCATGCGAGCAAAATTAACCGTAGCGTAGATGTTGCACGAGGTGTCTACGTATGCCTACGCTGGCTGTAGCCCACGGTCTACGTTCGAATAACGTAGAGCGTGCACGTAGCTCAGCGAATTGGCCCTATCATCCATGAGTGGATACGTTCGGTCAAATTCGGTTATCTTGCGGCTGGGTAGGGGGAGGGATTCATTGGAAATTTGCTTGGGATAACAATTGAAACATGCACACGTAGATCTAGCACGATGGAGGAAATATTGGTAAGTTAAGTTGATATTTTTCATAAAGTAACATATGAAATTCCACCAAGTACGTTCAGTCGAAATCTTAAATTATAGCATATGAAAAATTAATAAGATTGTAAATTTAATCTTGAATTAATTTGAAAACATATTTCATCAAAAATATTCCGTTTTTCTAAAAACAGCAAATCTCCAGTAGTTTCACCTTTACCGCAAGGCTGCATTATTGTACATTCCATACTTGTTAGTATTAAATATCGACTTTGGAAATGAAAAAGGACGTAACCCACACATATCAAATTTTACAGGAGCGCAAAAAACGTGTTTTGATGATTTTGGGCCATATGCAAATTATGAATTATACACAACTTTGAAGTGCACGGAGACTTCTAAACTGGTGTTTATTTGACATAATCTAATATTTATTAAAGAAATTGTCTTGGAAAAACCTTTATTTCAGTCTTTTTTCTTGGTTTTAATTTGTTACAAGGTCATCTTTTTTCAAACTTAAAAGCTAAATTTAGATACTAATTCGGCATTTGCAGCTTGCATCCTTTTGATGTATATAAATGTGTATAAAGTTTGATACCTTGTGATTATCGAAAAAAACCTGTTTTGAAAAAACTGTGGGTTACGTCTTTTTTCCTTTCCACAGTCGATATTATATTATTCTTTAGTGCCGGAGTTTTCAAATTATCTACGATTCGTTTAATCATCGCTATTTTTTCAATAAAACCAAAGATTCAACAAACATTTGCCAAAAAATAACAAATGTCACGTTCTTCTCACATTTTTGAAAATATTAATTCAACTGAAATAAATAAAGCAAAAAATGCACACTTGTAGTGAATATAAAACACATGATTGATGCTGAAAGCTCCACGATTCATCATTGTCAAATTAATAAAATTGCCTTCAACGACCAAGATATCGAGTTTTTACCATCCTCAGAAGGGAGTTTCAATTTGTATACACTATTCTTATTAATTTAATTACTTTGTTTTTTTACTTAGCGGGGTAGAATAGTTTGTCTTAGTCATTTAGCAGTGTCTGTTTCAATAGCAGGTTAAATTAAACCACCATGCCAATCCCGTATTCAAATACGTGAGGCGGGTAAGTAAGTACAACCCTACTGCGGAATGGAACAACACGCAAGTGCCGCCTAGCCGGCCTGGGATCTGGATCCGCCGCCCATCGTCGCCTACCTCGGCTGCAAGTGATGGGCGGGGAAGGTATCCGCCTACCCATATGAAGCCGGCGTATGTACGTTCTACTTGATTCTTCGCCCGGCCCAATAGTCATGATTACTTTTACACCTAATGCGAAAGTCCTGCTAATTTGCTTTAAAAAAAATCTTACGTAGGTAATCAATAAGATTAAGAATCGATCCTTCGGTTATAGAAATAAGGCGATTGGAAGGGTAGGATTTTGCTAATGATTTTTGGACTATTTTATGTAAAAAAAAAATACAATTATTTAGTAGTCCAGCTGATATTACAAATTACTTAAGGAAATCAAATCAAGTAAAATAAGTTAACATATCCAAGAACTCGTCGGGTCCGTGGTCGAGTGGCATCAATTGCGGTGCTCACAGGATCGAATCCCAGGACGGATGGACAGCTTCATAATATTCGATCTATGGTTTTGTGTTAAAAAATCCTTTCCATCTATCTATTCGATCCCAAAAAGGGGGGCAGTGGTAGCGATTAGCCACTCAATAATCTTGTATAACCCCATCTTTATATCTTTTTTTCTACGATAACTGTTTGTTACTCAGTCACTCAACCTCACTTTTTTTCAAAGCGAGTAGTAGGGAAAGAAGGATAAGGCTAGAACAGGAGTAGTGGTTGGCTAATCGCTATTGGCTACACCCAATTATTAAAGGATCAGAAGGATGGGAGGCGAGGAAATGATGTGAATTGACACCACAAACACCCAGCCTTCGAGTCTTACAGCCGGCGAGTTTTCTTTTTACGCCTCACTAAAACTTCGTCAGGAATACGGAGATTAGAGAGCGGACTAACCAGCCTCTTATTACGTCCAAAATAAAGAAGCGGCGATGGACCTGGCTTGGACACGTATTAAGGATGCCTCAAGAAAGCCTAAACCCTGCCTGTCTCTTCTTCCAACCTGATGGATCCCGGCGTCGTGGGAGGCCACCGATAACCATCCACAGGATGTACTCAGCGGAGTTACGGGACGCTGGGGTGACCTGGGAGGAAGCAAGGAGACTGGCTGGGGATAGAGAATCTTGGAGGAACTCCATGGTGTCCATATGCTCCGTATAGGGAGCGGATATGGATTAAAAAAACTTTGTAATATTTAAACGTTGGTTATTAAAAGGATTAATGTATGTTTGTTGTATTTTTTTTAACATTCTGTTTTCTTCACTGTTTCAGATGGAGATAGTGTGATCAGTGACCTATCAATCAGAAATAACTCACCGTCAAAAACCTGTGAGTATTCGCCCACTAATTTGCTGTCTTGTGTGTATTTAGTTAAATTGCATGTTGTGGTAAATGTTACGTGGTACAGACTTCTAAATTCAGAATAGTTTTTCTTACTCTTTTGATACCCGCCGAGTTGTGTGTTGTGTGTGATATGAGAAATAAGTTTATGTATATCTTATGCAAAGTGAAAATAATACATTCAATATTCTCAGCGGTGCTCTTTATATTTCAACTGTATGTAGTACATGGCAAAATATTCGAGTATCGATTTTCTTTTGATATAAACAACACCTTGTTTGTATGGATTTACTATCACGTATAACATTAAATATTATACTAACTATCATATCGTCACCGAATTATTTACAAACTTGTAAATTAAAAAAAAAAATGTTTCCTATTGTGGTAAAAACTAGGGCATCCAATCGCGGACCCTTGATTCCAGGATTTCGGGATTCACAATTATTTTGGGATCCCGGGATTGATCACTGGTGAAAAAAGTGAGGAATTGAGGGATTCCAAAATAACTCTTCAAAAAATTTGCAAACAGATTCTAATGTGTTAATGATAATGCAAAAGATTTTTTTTAGATCTTTGCTCAGAAAAAGGTTTCAAATTGAGAAATTTTCCGTTCCCAACGTTCCCTCTAAGCCGAAGGTTAGCTGCGCGGAAATTTCAAAGGCTGCGCGGAGGTTGCGCGGAACGATTAAATATTAATTGAACAACTGTCTAGTAGTGCCCGCCAACCCGGAATAAGTGCGCGGGGGCTTTCTAACTGCTGCGCGGCCGCGCACGCGCGCAGCTTAGAAGGAACGTTGGTTACGACTGCCAGTAACTCCAGCGCAAATGAGCATTGTTTAGCTATACCTACGAATTTTCACGTCTTCCGGGAAAATTGGTCGGGATTTCGGGATCCCGATTCTATCCATCTTTACCCGTTTTAAAGTATACACACCACCAAATCGCACGTGAATACCGACTACTGTAAAGCTGAGAATCGGAACCTTGTATACAAAAAGCACAGTACATATTTAAAAATGACTGATTTTTTCTGTCTCTTAAAATGATGGGTATAAAAAATAAAAAAAGTGACAACTACTCCCTTATTCGTTCTGAATGGGTTGGAGCGACTGTTGAATGACCAGTTCATTTTCAATGCCAAGGAAATCATATTTACCAAATTAACAGTGTTTCGTATTAAACATATACAGATGAAAACCTCCTCAGTTTCGTTCTGTGGACCTACACATCATTAATATTTCATTTATAACTGAATAAAATTCTCGGAAGTGAACACAGAATCAACAATGAAGTGGGCTACCTTTTGTATTAAATATACAAATGTGACAATGATAAATTAATGCCTTCCCCTATTTACGTACATACATATAACGGAGTTTGTTGGAAACTCATTTAAAAAGCTCATTTCGTCGACATACGAAAGCTCAGAGCGGGGCAATCGCCCAAACTTGCCAGCGCTCTGGCTCAGTGTCTAGTCGAGTCTGAGATTTTTCTTGTATACTTATTATTTTCTTACAAAGCAATATAATGCGTTTCAACCGGTATTGATAATATTTGAAAAATGTGTAATGAGTACAATAATATTAGTTTTTAATTTTTTAATCGCTTTTTTAATATTAAAAAAAAAAACTAGTAATTCAATCGCTCAACCTAACTGGGAAGGTTTTAAAAAGTCACTGATACAATTTCCTATTATCGTTATATATTTCCAACGGGAGATACAATTTCTCGATCGTATAATGACTTATCAATGATAATGACTGTTATAGGTATAGCCGCGTAAGAGTTAACACATCAACCGTGTCATCAATTAATTTGTTAGTGCGCATATTAGTTTGATATTTGATTTGAAAGCTTCGAAGATATACGGTAAAAAAGCTTGTTTAGAACTTATTTAGTTCTACAAATAAATATAAAGTAGATGATCTAATATAAAGCATAATATAGACAGTTATTAACGGATGAAATACGTATACAAATAGTAAGATAAGGCGAGGGTAGAACTACTTTACAAAAAAACATAGATGTATTGAATTGTTCGCACACCGTAACCGTATCCACCGACTTTGACCCATCAGCAACAGGTCGGACATCCTTTACAATTTTTTTTTATTGAGTTATTAATTTTCTTTGAACTAGGATTGTGACGACACACATAAATTAACTTATATGAATTTTTACTTGCTGTATGTAAACCAGCTGAAAGGTCGCTTGTTTTACAATTTTCTTACAATATGTTGAAACTACTCGATATCTACATATTCCATATTATAATATAATGAGTGATGTGTAAACTTAGTATTTTCAAAAAAAATGTGTCGAGTCATCCCCAAACTACATGCAATGACTGACGCTATTTAGGCTGTTGCATCGCAGTGTGCATGCCATTTGATTTATCTTCTCGCGCCACAATCTCTATAATTAATTAGGCAGTGATAGGATTGAATTGGAATGTTACAGCGATAACGGCAAATATATATATATAAACAATTTGATGTCAAAATAAACTTGCACAAACTCCAAACGTTGTTCTGACGTAAGGTTATTCATGGTGAATTGGCAAACCAAACTGAGAACAGATCAGCTGTCATATTGGCTGTCGTTGCAAAAAGTTTTGCTAATTCGAAAAAATCTCCCTATACAATATTTTTAGAAAATTCATTTACATGTCGAATATATATTATATCAGGGGTCTTGGATTCAACTCTTGTAAATAAAATGCTTGTCGAACAGGTTTGATTTGCTTGCAGTGCTACGTTCAATCAATTTGTAGAGCACATTGTCGTGAAGACACGTTGGTATGAGGTTGATTCGTGAAATGGATCGCCTGAAAAGCAATCGATTTATTAAGGATGTAGCGAAACTCCATTCTATGACTCAAAACGATCCCATGTAGATTTCCTCGTACTGGCCTACGTGTTGTGTTATATTGATATACAGTGAATCCCCGAGTCAACGTTTTTCAAGGGACATTAATAAAAAATACCAAAAAATGTTTGTTTTTAAAAACTTATTTATTTCACTTATTTATACTACGGAATGTAAAATATGTGTTTGTTTAAAGTTCTTAATAAGTTGCCTATTTTCAGTCACTTCAAAGACCCGTGAAAGTCGTGTACTTTTTTAATTCAACTCTTTTTGTTGTGTCAACAACCCATTTTTTTTGAACGTCTTAATTATTTTCGGGTTTTCCAGCTAGGGTTCTATTTTCTTCAGGGGGTGCATTTTAGTTTGCGAAGCAAGGTGCGAGATAAGACGGAACTTATAAGTGAAATGGGCAATATTCAACAAACACGGGCAATCGGAATAATATCTGTGACGGGACCACAATATTTAGATGAACGATAAATCTGGGAACGATTAATGCGGGATTATTGAACACGCTGTTATGAATGTGAAATAGGTTGAGGTGAGGTACTTTTTTTATCTTATTACTATGGAGTTCTGTAAAGTAATTGCCGATTTGATTAATGACTCAATACAGTATCGACGACCCTGCGTTGGCGATACTAGGTTCTATTAGCTGTGAACGTTTAGCGGAATATACTATTAATACCGACTGAAGGGGCTTGTTGGAATTTTAATATTAAATTGTTTAAATTTTGTACATTCCTACGTAGGCGAAACCTAGGTCGTCAGTGCTTAAACATGCGAGGCCAAGTTTTGGAATAGGGTAATGGTTTTTTTTTCTGAATTAGTATAGATTTTTGAACACTGAATGCTCGGTAGGCAGTTATTGGAACTCCTTAACCCCTCGAGTGCGTCCGAAAATCTGTCAATTAACTCCGCGTGCTGCATCGGACGCCGCAGACGCCGACCGACCGCCGCCTCACTTTTCTCCGCCGGTATATCCATTTCCCGTGTTTTCATCTCGCGACGCGGGGGCAAAAGCCCACCTCCTCCTCCCGAAACGCTGTTAAGGGGGTCAGCAGGTGGGGTTTTGGGGGTGGGCGGGGGTGGCTCGGCGCGTGGCACGGGTACCGCGGCGGACAGATTTATTTGGGCGCCGCCACCCCGACGTACACCTCCCCCCCATATATATGTTTATATATATATATATATATACAACCACCCCAACTGGCGCCCCCACACATTTGACTGGATCAATAAGCAGCAGGCAAAGGATGCCCGATGTAGAAAAAGCACACCGGGTGGGGTGGCGGGGGTTACCCGGCTGGGGGAGGGGTGTGTTGTAATTATTGCTAGTGTGTGTAGTACACGAGGGTGTGTGGATGCATATGATATTTGGATGTGTGTGCGATAGCTCTCTCTTCTAATTAGCGGCTCGCAGGCCGGCCGTGAGCCGCTGCTGATGTGTTCCTCTCGTAAACGCCAGGGTAACAAACAATACACACACGTATCAAAACAATCTTCCTCAATTGTGTTTAGATTTGTTGTCATAAATATCTAATCGAATGGCTCTAACTAAGATCATCAAGATCTCATCAACATCTTCTCGATAATTATTGCTGAAATTTCATATAGCGAAATAAATATTGCTACGGAGATGTTGGCAAAAGTCAACCGACCAGCTTTTAACATTCGGCTTCACTGTAGGGTTGTGTCTAGAACTTTAATTCCCGGTATATCGCCATTTGTTTTTTTCCTTAATATTCGATACATGTACTGTAATATCTTTCGTATAATTTGGATATTTTGAAATAATTTAGTTTCTCGGAATGAATATGGCGTCAAAAATCTATTCATAGTTTATTCTAGTTTACCTAGATGGGCGATATCATTTTAGATATATAGAGGTAGGGAAAACCACTTTATGTATTATTTATTACATAATTGTAAGAGGAATTTTATAGAAAGTCTCTTTTTAAACGTGCGTTTTCAAAATTTTAATAAAAAGTAGAATGTACGAAGTGTTTCATTTCAATTATCTTTTGTTATCACATTAAAAACATAAGCGTTTTGTAAAACATAGTATAAGTGTTGTATTGCATACGTTAATAACACCTTCGACGATGTCGTGTTTTGTTGTAGCATATTTCAATACAAATTAACAGTTAACGCGTATTATAATTAAATTATAATAATCACTGCGTTTGCACAGCCCTGTTTCCCGGGGTTTTGTTTCACGTCTGCTGCGCTTCGCCCTTACTTTCTGGTGATATTATTATTGTGGGCGTCGCGCCCTCTGTTGAAAGGATGGCATCTTCGCTCGGATTGCGCGGCCTACGATACATGTCGTCTCCCTTCAGAAACTCTCCATACATTTGTGGACGCATTATCCTCTTACTTTTTCGGTTTGCTAACTCTGGAAAGATACTGCCCTGCTGAAATAAACACAGCTCTATTACAGTATGCTGGCATGTTAAACAAAGCTATCGTATCGGATATTTTAAAAGTACTAATTAATGAGTGAAAATTCTACGTATTTATTTGTTGTATTCGTATATTATATTAAATTATCGAAGCTCGAAATGAAAACATTGTCAACTGATCAGCTGACAATGCTCGCAATGAGCGAAATCGGTCGTGAACTTTTAAAAAAAGTGCAAAAAAATATTGTTTTTTTTATTAATATAATGCCTTTCCATTCCACCAAGTATTTACAGTGAAAACACCCTAAAAGTGATCAATATATAATTTATTTATTTATTGTTAAAAATTAAAAGTACAGTACATGACATAAGAGCTGACGCCAATTCGCCAAGTACTTGACAAATATAAAGAGACAAAATATAAAATAAAACTACATGATACATCAAAATCAAGAAATAAAATAGTAAAATTTAACAAACAGTTCACAAATACTGTCACTAAAAATGTACACTTCTCTAGGCAATGAGTTGATCAACATTTAATTAATTGAGTTGATTGGCAATGAGTTAATTAACATTTCTGTATCCGTTTCCAATGTGGAACTATGGGCACCTAATCGAGTTTATCTCAAAAAAAAAAAATTCTACAATAACTGCTTTTACTCAATTTATAATTTTTTATGAAAGTAAGGATATAAGGATAGGTCACGAGCAGGGTTAATGGTTAGCTAATCAATCTCACTCAATCAAAAAATTCCCTTAAAATCCCAAAATAACGGGGCGTACTGAGAGATTTGTCAACCATTAATTTTGTCTTAGCCCCATCCTTCCATCCTTACTCTCAGAAAAAGGGAGGTTAAACAAATGCGTAGCACACTGTTTTCGTAAAATCATTCTCAATACGCCTTGTTTTTAAAATCGGTGGTAGGCAATTCTACGACCAAAATCCATACATAAAATTATGAAAATGCTCGTACTGGGATTCGATCCCGTGAGCACCGCAACCGAAGTCAATGACGTCGACCACATACCATAATATCAATAATCACTGTAATCGTTACAGATGAAAACGAGTAATATCGGTCTCTTACATTTGTAACGCGAATTAGGCTTGTGATTAAAAAATATGTTTTCGTCGATTTCTCGCACTTGTCCAAAAAGTATTTCCAAAAATTATCAGCCCAACCATCGAAACTAATTCGATATTTTTCAATATGTTGTAAAAAAAAATGTGAATTCTATATCCGTTTGAACCTTTGTAAGTGTACCCCATCCAGTGAGGGTGGCCCGTTGCTACCCTATCGCGACCCGACTTAGTCCGATAGTGGTCGTGTTGTCTCGTTAATCACACTCCTGTATTCCATTATGAACGGCGAAAGAAAAACACTGTGATATTGATACAGCCCTGGTAAAGTTTACTCCTACAATAATTTACTATATGAACGTCTTACTTCTCACGTTGCCTCTTAAAAATAACAATATCTAGTCTTCGTCTACGATAATATTATCCCTAACAAGTGGTTGAAATCTACTTAATTCCACTCTTCAAATAGTAGTTTTCTTGTCGAAATACATTGGCTGTATGTTATCTCACCGTTTCCGAACGGGTCGTCGTTCTTTCATTTTCAGCGCTCCGCCAAATCATTTCACGTGAAATTCGTAATCTCGCCCATCTCGTCTTGATTGTTTTCTTTGTGTTTCCTGATTCAGATCTTAAACATTCAACCTTCTTTAGCTAGTCGCCGACTTTCTTTCACACCTCCTTAATCAAAATAAACTAATCCAAAAACTATCGTCTAACGCTGCTTCGTAATTTTTACACCAAATATATGACCCCGAAGTCAAGTGGTATCGCCATATCGCCGGTCGTGCGAAAAGGACTCGAAACTCGTGTTTAATACTTTATACATTTAAAAAAAAAAATGGGATTCTTTACCGAGGCTCAGATATCTGTGATAAAACCACCCTATCCAATCTTGAAAACGGAACCATATAGAGAGAGGATTCATTACCACTAATCACTTTTAAGGTGTAACTGTCAATATTTGGTAAAAAGAAAGTTTAAAAAAAATAAGACATACTTTTGTAATAATTCCACACCTATTCAATAGGGTTAGGATCGGTTTTGGTAAACTTTTTTCTTTAATTCAAATATTAGAGTATTTGATGATGTTACACCCAAACACGGACGCGCATAAACTATTTTTCCAAGAAATTTTAGGGATAAACAGCACAATTGAAAAACGCACCAATTTTGAATGAGCAGGTATATCTGCCGAATTCCCCACTCTTATACCCTATATCTGGGTAAATATAATCATTTAAATTTCTCCGATCAACAAAAATAAATATAATTTTTAAAATTATCCACCATTCAAATCTGTAGGCATCGTATTTGTAAATATCATTTCGATTTTTTTTAATTTATTGAAAATACAATACATATCTTGAATGCGATATTTAAATCTCATTTAGTTTGCAAGGTAAGTATTTGTACCATATAAATTATGCCTTTTGTCGTTAGCTTTATTTTGTCGCCTACGTTGTAGTGAACATACTAAAAGAAACATGTCATACTCCAGTTATCGAGAGATCTGGTATGTGTGAAGACTGAAGTCGTCACGGCATTCCCTGGCGACGTTGGCGAGGTGTGAGAATCGCAGGGCGCGCGCCACACCCTCGGGGGTCCCGCCGCCTGCGACGACCTTGCTTGTGACCACACCGCACGTGGAGTCGAGTGTTTCTGGTTAGATCCACTCGTTCGTCACC
Source organism: Himalopsyche anomala (assembly GCA_031772345.1). Taxonomy (NCBI): domain Eukaryota; kingdom Metazoa; phylum Arthropoda; class Insecta; order Trichoptera; family Rhyacophilidae; genus Himalopsyche; species Himalopsyche anomala. Next base: position 21,827,922 of record CM062839.1, read on the forward strand.
TCATGGACGGTGGATAACCCTAGGTTAGGTTGCGGCCCAAACAGGCGATCTAGTATCGCGTATTGCTAAGCAACTCTCTTAGTCAAGATCAAACTATTGTAATGTATTTTAAATGTAGGGTACGTGTAATTTTTCATGAATATGGAACATTGGTTATAGTGACTTGATAGGCATAATGAATTTGGTACTTTCGTTAATGGCATAATGTTTTTCAGTGCAGTCGCATGGTCTGTTTAAATGTATTGATGACACGAAGAAACTTGATTAGTTGATAGGTTCTTACTCATCTAATGAATGATTATAACTTATGTGGGGTAAATTTTCTGTCAACAAACATGCTAATCCATGTTCTCTTTGATAACAATTACATTTAAGATGTTCAATTATTCGTAATCTCTCTCATAATCAGCAAAAGATCTTAAGGGACGGAATTAGGTAATCTGCGTTTTAAGTCAATAATTGTTCAATATCGTCCAGGGCCCAAACTTTTTAGAACGTTATCTCATTCGCCCTGTGCATTTTACAGTTTTGACTTGTTATCGTTTGTTCCACGTGTACCCCGGTTGAAAAACACTGATGTAGAGAACTGAGAAAGTAGTCAGCATAATATCAGGATAGGCATTGACCATACTATTTACTAACCGCATTTAAAGTATTCTTTTGAAGAACATAGTATAAGTTAAAAGAAAGTTCTACGAGAGAAGTTAAAAAAAAACCCTTATGTAAAATATATAAATTGTTACGATTTTCTGCCTATTACAGCTCGAATGTTAGTTGCATTTAGCCAGTAATAATAATTCTCCGGGATCCCGAATCCCGGGATTGGATGCCCTAGACACGATGCATAAACTCAATTCGTTGAAAAGTCAGTACTAGTAATAATGCATAATCGCAACAGAAGTTGGTATACAAAAACTGCATGTTATCAGTGGCTTCTCTTTTTCTGCGTAAGGGAAGAAGGATTTAGCTATGACAGTAAGCTTATCGCTCTGATTATAAACACAAAAAACCCGCGCACGACTCGCTATTGTTTTTAATGTATGATAAATATGTTTTCTAAATCTGGCCGCACACATAATTTGTATTGGAAATTTAACTGTTCATATTGCTATCGATTTCGATATGGCGAGGTCGATTTGTATTAATTTATATTTCCAACGAATTGGGCCATCCGCTTCCGCCATTTCGCAACATCACGCTACCAATCGACATTATATATATATGTTTTTTTTTTTTACTTAATTAATGTACCAAAACAATTCTTCTCTATTTGTAATACAGTTTTAGCAGAATATAATATTTTCGCTCATTCTAATTGATAACCATACTATTGAAATGGTAATGTATTGATGGAAGAATACCTAGTATCGGCGATGAAGTTAAAAATGTCATGACATATGCCAGGGTTTCCCAAACTATGTTCCGTGGGACCTAAATAGGTGTTCCGCCAAAATTTGGGATGGTAATATACGCTGCAACACATTTAAGCATCTTCTTCATATTACAAATTATGTGATGGTAAATTTTCACTGATGTTTAAAACGTCAATTATCTAGGTACATTTATAAAAACACAATAATCCTTTGTACTTTATTCCACTTTATTAAAAAGGTCAGGACCGGTTTCGCTCATTGCGAGCATTGTCAACTGATGAGGAAAATATATAAACAGTGCTAGGTACAGGTGGAGATTTTGAATTGCTAAAAGCTTCATTTAAAGAGCTTCAGGTATTACTTAAAAAATAAAAAAAATATTGAATACCTTTCGTAGCCCTGTGTCAATTTAACGATCTACGGTAACGATCGCCAACCAGTGGTCATTGAATGCAAGAATACATTTTCACACTAGTTTTTTTATAACAAGTATAAATCACGATTTATTAACGAAAATTTAAATTCAACTATCAATATATTTTTATGTGCCGCCTGTGTGGTCGAGTGGTCAACATCGTTGGCTTCGATTACGGAGGTCACGGGCTCGAATCCCAATACGGACAGTTTTATAAATTGATGTTTCAATCAATTTATGAATTTCTGTTCGAAGGCATGGATGTATGTGATGTCTTGAATTACCACCTCCCACCCATCCTATCCTATGAAAGGGACCTATCGAGAGCGATTAGCTAACCACTAGTCCTGTCCTAGCCATATCCTTCTATTCCTAATCTCTTTGGAAAAAGAGAGGTTGAGCAACTGAGTAACAAACAGTTCTCGTAGAAACACTTATGTTGAGATAAACTCCTTTAGGAGTCCATATGCTCCAACTTTGGGAGCGGACATGGTAAAAAAAAATTTTGTTACCGCTGATTTCGAATGTCTTCCTCTCTTGTGTATACTGATTATATTTTCTGCGAATAAATGTGTTTCGAGTTTAATTATAAGCAATCAAATCTAAAACCGTGCTATGACGGACATTGTCGGAACATTCGCGGCATGTGGTCGTCTTTTTCTGTCTCAAAACTATTGTAGGTACGTTACCCAGCCCACCTACTTACATAATGTATGTATAATATAAAGATATCTGCTAAATAATATATAACGCAGCGCTTCCCCAACGACCGCGTTTTGCTCGGCGCGTGTCCTTGCTTCCAGTAAAGTAGACCATCCCGCCCTTACAATGCCCGTCACAATATTGGCTTTTTATGGTTTCTTTCCGATGATATCGCTTTGCCCCTCTTTCCTCTCTCCAGTGGCGCGCTCAAATTTTCCCAGCGGCAGTAATATTTGCGCAGTATTTTTTTTACGATGTGTACATTAAACAAAATCCACTTAGCATTTTTATTTGCCGCCTGTGTGGTCGAGTGGTCAAGGTCGTTGGCTTCGGTCACGGGTTCGAATCCGAGTACGGACAGTTTTATAAATTGATTTTTCGATGAATTTCTGTTCGAAGGCATGAGTGTAAGTGATGTCTTGAATTACCACCTCGCACCTATCCTATCCTACGAACGGGGCGTATCGAGAGCGATTAGCTAACCACTAGTCCTGTCCTAGCCTTATCCTTATATTCTAACTTGGTTGAGCAACTGAGTAACAAGTAGTTATCGTAGAAACACTTATGTTGAGAAAAACTCTATTATGAGTCTATTAGGAGCGGACATGTTAAACCTATTTAATAGGTGCTCCTCTTACTTACATTTATATATTTTTTTACTATAAATGCATAGTTATTTTTAGGGAAGGTAAACCGGCTCAGAAACCATCGAATGATGTTTTTTATTGGTCACCTTATAGTTTTTTAATGTTATCAGACGAAGAGTGACATGTATTAAAAAAAACAATTGAATTTATTTATATTTTGAACCGAAATTGTTTTTTAAACTAATCTTACAACATCCGCTTTGATTCACGGTCGTGTCTGCCACTGGCTTATATTCTCACTCCGCCCCGTTCACCGCTTTCTGCCATCACCTTCCCAACCCCCTTTTCTGTCAGATGTATAATACTTTGTTCTCCCGCTTCGTTAAGGGCTGTCGAAAAATATTCTTGATTAATTAATAACCGGTTAATATATATTAAACCGATTGAAGAAATATGCTTTTTTGATCGCCATTTTCATCCTGCTAATCTTTTGGGGCCTCGGTAAAATGTCAGCCATCCCTTCGTTGTTGCAACGCCAGAAGATAAACCATGTGTTCAATCATATCACTCTATAGGGGGCTTTGGATCAAGCCGTAAGAAAATACCGGTGGCATTGGTCGTTTTAATTACTAATCGAATTAATTTCATACCTAGAATACTAGAAAAAAGCATGCTAAAAATCACTAATAACGAATAGCCTCGATTTCGCATTCAAAGCGTTGTTAATTGATTCATGTTTTTTTAAAACGATGTCCGCTGCCAATGTGTGAAGCGGATAGACTTCTAATTAATTTTAAAAACATAGGTAACCCTTCCCTTACTATGCAAAAAAGCCAAAGCTTCTGAGCTGTGTATCCGTTACACATCAGGCAAACGGGAGTGAATAATGACAACTATATAACACTACAGCAGTACTACATATAATTGTCATGATTCACTCCTGTTTCCCTGATGTGTAACGGATACACAGCTCAGGAGCTTGTGCTTTTTGCATAGTAAGGGAAGGGTTAAAGAAGACGATATGTCTTTTTCGATCTTATTCTATAACAACGAATTTTATGAATTTCCCTCTATTTTTAGGTTTTTTTTAAAACATCTGCTACCGGGTATGTATTCAAATAAAATATCGTTATTCTATTTTTGGTAACCCTGCAGAGCTTTATTTTTCTCAACCCCTGAAATATAGTAGATACCCTTCACCTTTCAAACTAAATTCCTCACGACCGTGAGAGAGCTATGGCGTGAATCGTTTTATATTATAAATAACAAATTCAATACGGTTGTTTGTACTTTTGGCTTCGTCGTAAAAATATATATAATATGATGAACAAATCAGAATATGTTGTAGGAATATTGATTTTATTTCAAGGCAATAACGACGTATCGGTTAATTAGCTAATCAGTTGTTCTTTGTATAAATGTTTATAGGAGTTGCGGGTTTGGAGGGAAGAAATCAAACCGAACTTTCTATACGATTCAGTCCCAGGCGCGCGAGCCTCGTTGAACCGCGGCACAAAAAAATGTTTCATGTAGACACCTGCGTGCGCGCCGTGCGTAAAGCGGATGCAACTTCCTATACGCCCTGTGTGTTCGAATCGTCGCAAGAGACGGTCATACGGTGCCATTTGGTGTCTTTGAGATTGGACGAAACACATTATGATCCAGCGTTTTGGATAATTTACGTAGGCTTCGTCGTGTTCTATGTCGCTTTTTCGACAAAAAATAATTGGATAACGGAATAATGATTTTATTTTGTTCTGTTTTAATAATAGCACTGTAATATTGCATCAGTTGATAAAGCTCGCGTGAGCGAATCCGGTTCTGATCGTATAAAATAAGAGTAGAATTATTACTTCAATATAGTGCCTTTTTACCAAGTACACATTGACAGTGAACACCTTAAAAGTGAAAAAAAAAACAATGTAGAACTGTCCTTCTTTTCCTCCTGGCTTACTCAGCTTACTGATTTAAACAGATACATTTTTTTAAAAGTTCACTGACGCCTTGAGTCGTGCATCCCAATTTTCTAACCCCCGTGCATTGTAAGCAGGGCTGTGGAGTCATGTAAAAAAAAGACACCGAAGAATTTCTCAATCATTTAATTTTAAGTTATATATACGTATTCCATCAGATCATCTTTAGTCAGTTAAACATGCGATAATTTAAGATTACGACTGAAGGTGCTTGGAATAATTACAATATTAAATTTGAATCGTTAACGACTCGGGTTTCGCCTTTCGGCATCTTCAGGCGTTCAAGTGCACGGATGAACTTTTGAACTGACGCTTAGCAAATGAATGTTTCGTGTTTATATAAGAAATAAATGCATCACTGAGTTTAAAGCTATTGTTGGCGAAAATGATAAGCCCATTGGAATGCCCACAGATTTGAGTAGTGAGTAGTTTGTAGTAAATCTGTGTGAATGTACATAATTTGAACGATTCAAATTTAAACATGCAATGCCAACACTATGGACCATTAAAGGTTTGAATACACATCATTAAATATATTTTTTGAAATGGGTGCGACTCGTTTCTTTTTCACGACTCCGACTCCGGCCAAAACACCACGATTCCGACTCCACAGCCCTGATTGTAAGTCTAGCCAAGACTGGCAATGATAGATTGTGTCGCTACATTTCAACAAATAAAATTAATTATTTAATAATGTTAGGTCAGCGGTCAGGCTTCGCGATTCGTCCTCCAGTGATGGCGTACCGTGTACTCAACTTATTCCGTGTGCTCGCAATGCTGCAAAATTAAATTAGGTTTTGCCATTGAGCGCCTCTCATTCACGGTGGAAAATACCCGAACAAAAAAAAACAATATCAATACAAACATCTCCACGTATTGTTTATTTCGCCAATGATGGGATTTGGAGGAATTGGATTCTTCGGGATTATAGACGATTCTTAGCGTTCTATCCTTATTCTCCTACTGCGGTTATTTTTCGTACGATTGACGCCAGGCTATGATTTGATATGAAGCTATTTTGCTATACGTACCATCGCACAACAATGTATAAACTTAGTCGAAAAGATCGACCCTTAGGTTGTATTTTTCTGTGAAAGCAAAACGAAACTTATTCAAAACCGTCTGATTTCGTTAGAGTCGTATACGCCATTGAATCTTGTATGAAATAATTATAAAATGTACTTCCTCCGTTACGTCTATTTGACTATCAGTCCATCCATATATACAAGCTTATCCATTTGTACTAAGCGGTCACCTGTTTGACGGTCATAATTATCAGTTAAAATCTAAATATCAGTTTGCGAAAGTATTATTTATGTATGGTAATTCTAGAACACGCAGCCGCACACGGTTAAGCCCAGATTCGAATAGTTATACGTGTTAAATTTTTAGAGTGGTACTTTACGGTATTGAACTGTGACACCTGGCGAAGACTCGCATACTGAGATTCGGAAAAGATTACGTCGGGTATCGCTTGTTTGTTTTCGAATGAACACATTCGATAAATTCTCTTCCGGCCGGTTGAATTCAATGCAGGGCTGTGTAGTCAGAGTTGCGGTATTTTGGCCGGAGTTGGAGTCGTGAAAAATGAGCGGCTCAAAATATTTTAAAAATATATTTTTAATGATGTGTATTCAAACCACAATAGTCCAGTGTTGACATTGCATGCTTGGCTGATTAAAGATGATCTGATGGAATACATATAAGTTAAAATAAAATTATTGAAAAAATCCTCGGAATCGGAGTCGTTTTTTGGAGTCGGAGTCATCTTTTGTACACAGCCCTGATTCAATTGCAATCCATAAGGTGTACTCGGCGCAACTAAAGGATGCTGGTATATGTGTGGATAAGCAAAATTATTTGACTGTGATACCTCATCTTATAGGAACCACGCGGTAGCTATATGGTCCACGTATGAAGCGGATATGCTCTAGGAAGTTTATGTAACATAAAATGACGATTTAAATTAATGTATAAATTCTTGTCATATTTCTTGTGCCTACCAATTGTTTTATAATAATATACCTTGACATTGGCTAACTGAACTTTATGCAAATGACCGAGCATAGATTTATCTTTCATCAGTTGACAATGCTCGCGATGAACGAAATCGGTACTTCATTTTTATTACAATATTTTGATTTGTGTTAAACTAGATTGTTGGATTCCCCCGCTTCTCTATGTAACTTGGCAAAGTATCATACCATCCCGATTTGACACTGAGTCATTCGGTATGTTACACCTAGAATATTGAAAAACTGTGTGAATATCTCACTTCTTTTGTCCTCTGGTGACAATAACTTTTTGTTTCGACTCTATATAATACTGCCGAACGAATGTTAATCACCGATGGAAGTGTTGCCAAGATTATGATTTCAAATCCGGGTTGCAATCATAACTAAAAATACACTCGGCCCTTATTTGATTCCACGAAAATCGTGTTCATACGAAATTATGGTTTGCATTAAAAAAAAAACAATTCTAACGTAATTTCTTTCGATACAGCAAATTGAGATGCAATCAATACATGTTAATTAAAAATTATAATGATCATTTTGCACTCACTAATGATCTTATTCAACAGTGCAACCACTTTATTGGGGGTGATCGATGTACGATGACTTCGGTTACGGTGCTCATGGGATCCAGTAACTGACAAATATGGGATTACTAAATTAAATAGTCTTCTTTGTCGGCTCTATGGCGCAGCGGCTAACGTTGTTGGCAAACGTGCCGGATCTCACGGGCTCGATTCCCAGTACGAACAGCATTTTATCGATTTACCGATTTCTGTTCGAATGCATGGGTGTTTGTAATGTCTAAAAAATCCCTTCCACTCGTCCGATCCTTCAATAACGAGAGCGATTAGTTAACCACTAGTCCTGTATTAACCGTATCCTTCTATCCCTACTACTCTCTTTGAAAAAGTGAGGTTGAACGACTGAGTAACGAACAGTTCTCGTAGAAAAACTTCTGTTGAGATACCTCTATTAGTAGGCCATATACTCAACATGGACATTGATTTTTTTTCAAGTAACCTTTGAAGGAAATTAGTTTAAATTTAAATAGTCATGTATTATTACAGATTATTAGAATCTTGGAGGAATCATGTGGTGGTCATATGCTCCGACTAGATTTAGACATTAGATTCTTGTAATGGTTGTCAGTTTCTTTCCCGAGGATGTGCACTGTCACCAAAACTATCCGATTGCCGAGTACCTCAAGCTATGTTATGTCCCAGAATAATGTAATTCTGCTTGCTAGACGTTGTATTTTTTTTTATTATTCTCACCGTGATATCTGTATCGATGTTTGATGCGTTAAGTCTCTTGTGACATCACAGAGCCTGCTGACGAGGTGGTATCTTCGAATCAACACCTTGACACGGTAAAAGTGATGCGCGTCTGTAGGCCTTGAACCCGGCATACTTGTCTAATGATTGCACAATGCATATATACGCGTTCGACGCAGTGGCGTGCCAAAAGAAGTTTTTTTTATATATCAAATAATAAATACGCACACAATATTTTTGTTTGTCCATTCTTATTTTTCTATCTGGTAACCCTACGAATATCTGGCAGTACCGATGCGATTGATTTTATGCATAAATTAAAACTTGTTTATGCACAATTAATTTCGACTATCTTCGTTCGTGATCTTTTAATCGTGCGAGGTGCGAGAAAGCGACACAAAAAATCGATCTTTTTTCCATTTTGTTGCTTTTTTGCGACGTGATATGAGTTTTAAAATAACAGTATGTAGAATATTTAACAGATATTTTTTCGACTATATTAACCTTCGGGTTCCTATACTATTCACTAGATACCAATAATATCTAGTTGATATTTATTTTAATCTACAATGATACCTCAATCAATGCAATGCATTTTTTTCTGGGGTCACATTGTACCTTATCGCTCTTCGATCCTATTTTCGACGTTTCGGTACTCGAGTGTGAATTAAGCACATGATATAACAAAATTATCAAATTTAATTTTATATTATCTTAAGTTATACTTTGTCAATGCTTTTACATACCGCTACCATATAGCAACAGTGAGATAAAGTGAAAAAAGTCGATTTTAAGATGAGTATAGCAATCGATGTCTAAAAAGTAAACCTTTATAATGAAACTTCTTTTTCTTCTTTGGCCATGTTCGCTCCATATGTGGAGCATATGGCCGCCACGCGGCACCTCCATGTTTCCTTGTCTCCCGCCAATTCCTTTGCTTTCTCCCATGACATGCCAGCATCCCTCAGTTCCACCGAGTACATCCTATGGATAGTACCCGACGGACGTCCGGGACGCCGGAATCCCACCGGTCGAAAGAAGAGGCAGGCAGGATTGAGGCTTTCCGGAGGCATCCGCAGCACGTGACCCAGCCAGTTCCAACTTAGTGACGGGACGCTGTCTTGTACGCTCCCTTATCTCTGAATTCCTCACAAAATCAAAAATTAACACTATAATGAAACACTGAAATATTTTAATTTAAAAAATGTCCCATTGAAAAGAAGAATCCTACATTGACAATTATTATTATTGATATTGCCCTGTAACTTCATAGCATCAGCGAGATTAGTAAAAAAAATAGATACAGATAATAATATACAAAAAAGCCTACTAATATATTTTATCATAAACCGTAAAAGATACTGACTATAACCATATTTCGCTTTTTAAAAGGTACAACACAAACCTTCGAGTTCAATTATCTCGAAACTAGTATTTTTAACTTATCCCACTGTTGCTTTTGGGTAGCGATGGTTAAAATTATTGTCTCAGCGATCCCCCTCACCGGTTCGTTGTCACTGCGTTCCGAAGAATAGGCTGCACGATTTGCCAGGCATGTCTTTGCCTTACTTGCGTCTTCAAGATCATGGGCAAAATTAGCTCGCGTGAGAGCTGCAATGACTATGAACTCTCTTCTGTATTATAACACCGAGGAGTGCGTATAAATCAGCCGTGGCGCACTACAGGTGCGCGGACCGCGATAATTTGCCAAGTTTTTTTAGTTTGCTACACTCGCTACGTAACGCCATTGTTCGCGTCGAATAATTATTTTTGTAACGTGAATCATTTTCTGTGTGTACCATTTTATTTATATTCTTGTTAAAAATAGCCAAATTCTGTATTCTAAAAGATGATCACTACATTATTGTATTCTCTATGATAGCGATGATGATTCGGTACTGATATTGGCTGTTTCGCGGTGCTTTAAATTCATTTGTATTTTTAGACGCCTGGATCTATCTTAAATATTATCTTGTTTATGCTCGTTAAAGAAATGTGATTGCATTAGCGTATTTATTGAAGTCAGCAAACCTATAGTAACAAGGTGAAAAAATAACGAAGTATTTTAGTTCTACAAATATTACTTTATGTATAGTTGATAGCTATCTCGGTGTATGCCTTCATCAGAACTATATTAAAATTTACATTAATTAACTCAGCTATATAAATACTGCCTTTAAGAGATACACAATATATCACTAACTTCTAGATCTTAATTTATATTACAAATAATATTATTATATTTATTACATAAAATGCAAACACAAATCAAATAAATATGTTATCATTACGTTGTTCATATTTTTTCTTTTAGAAAATAAATGATTTTTTACAACGAACAATATCTAGACATGATATTAGAAAACCATAATATTCATTCGTCCTTATTTCCACTTTTATTTGGCAAGATCGGTACCGGTTTCGCTCATAATGTTTGATAATCAGTTGATAATGCCTTTCCACCAAGTATTGACAGTGAACACCCTAAAACTAGACATGCTATTTTTTTTATTCAAGTAGTTACATAGCTGACTATAAATGCTGATAAATATCACAATGTATCAGTTCATTTTTTGCATACATTTTTCGTAGCTATAAAAAGCTTAAAAAAATAATCAAAACTCGATTAATTGTTTATGACGAATATTATGGACCTGTATCATGAGAACAATGGTTTTGCGTCGCTGATCGTGGCGTAATATACGATTGCATTGAACCCGCCTATGATTGCAGTGATAATAAGAGTGAAGATTTGTTTCGCAATTCATGCACCAGTCACAAAAACGCACACTTTCCTCTGGAGTTACGTTTGCTTTTCTCGTCTTATTTCTTTTTCCATATCTCTAGGATACGCTTTGAAGAGTTTTTTTTTAGAACAATTTTAGTCTCAGAGATACTGCCGATAGACAAGGTGATAGGCATTATCTTATTTACGCGTTGAATTTACAGAAACAATGAAAACACCGAATACATAACTGCCAATTCATCAGTAAATTACTATGGTTGAAATCAGTCTACGTTGCAGTGCTCTGCATATGTTATGCTATGCATATCGCTGTCAGTTGCTTTTTCAGTTAACTGCAGATTTTCTTGATTACTTACTACCGGGGCTGTGGAGTCGTTTCAAAATAAGACGACCCCGACCTAAATTTAAAAAAAAACGGCTTTAATTATTTGAATATAGGTACATTGTCCAATACAGCCCTGATTACTGCACCCATTGAGAATTAAACGTGCAATAATTTCCAAGTGTGGGGCGATTACCCATCATATAACTACAACTCGTGCAAATTTATTTTGAAAACTTGGAAACCCTTTTCACGTTCATATCGACTTTGGAAAGGAAAAAGCACGTAACCCACACATATCAAATATTACAGAAGGCGATAAAAACGTGTTTTGATGATTTTGTGACATATGCAAATTATGAATTACACACAACCTTGAAGTGCACGAATACTTCTAAACTGGTGTTTAATTGACATAACCTAATATTAATTAAAGAAATTGTCTCGGAAAAACCTTTATTTCAGTGTTTATTCTTGGTTTTAAATTTTTACAAGATCATCTTTTTCAGCTTCCACCCTTTTGATAGAATGTGTGTGAAGTTGTATACATTGTGATTATCGAAAAAAAGCTGTTTTGGAAAATTGAGGGTTACGTCCTTTTTCCTTTCCACAGTCGATATGGTAACTTATAACTCTTCCCGTTTTATCAAAGTTATCAATATATTATATGATATAAGCAGCAGATAGTCTTAGATTTTAATTCGCCAAAAATATTACCATTCCGAGAGATAACGACATTGGGATGGTTATGGTTCTGCGCATAATATTGCTTCGTAACATAATTTCGCAACATTTTTTTTTTAATTTTGACAGTACTTAATTGTTATCGTATTTCTAGGAATAATACCGAACCTTTGTTAGCGATGCTTTTTTCCGTGTTTGTAAAAAAAATCACACATCACATCATGCATTATCAGCGAATCGCTTTGTCACTTTGATAACGGTCGATTTGAAATTTAACGTATTGCGTATGTATACAACGGTCAGATTTCAATGGTTATTATTGTATCGGGGGCCGGCCATTCTTGCGATGTGATAATATCATTCGTGTACTACTAATCTACGAATCATTGTTGCCGCGGTGCAAGGTTGGGGCGGCGGGGGGTTATAAAACAACACGACGACGATGACGCGCCCAAAATGGCCGTCTCGCGACTCTGGCCCCCTCCTCGCCCGCCGACAGGTCCGTCAATCTGTCTGCCACGTGGTCATCAAAAATTCTCGCCGGCCGGGCCACGTTAAATCGCGCGCCTCCCGAACATGAGGTTGGACACTTAGATTTTTTTTTATTATATAAGAAAAATATATTATCACTCCACCCTTTCTCAATATAAGATACTGCACCATAAGCTTTACTTCGGTATTCATACTAGATCTGAACTATACTCGTAGATTCTCAATAATGCGTAACTAACCTATGTGCTGTGGCCGGCTCATTGCATTTGGGCAAAAACATCCTGGCTTCTTTCAAAATCAAATATACTCTAATCACTATATGCACTAACTATTGCACCCGAATTGTCCTCATTTCAGGCAAAATAACAGTGTTGTATTGTACAAAACACGTTTCAAATTTCGCGACATTAATAATACCATGTGATTATTTATTTCAAAGGCTCGTTGTTTTAACTGTAGGTACCTTTACCAGTAAGTTGTTGTAATTTTTATGAGTGGTTTTAGAAACCTTGCATTGCACTTTGAGTGTAAAGTATTTCTTGATAGTTTCGTAAACCTCTCGAACATTGAAAAAAAAAACAAATTGAAATATGATTGATCATTGGGGTATAATTTTTAATATTGATCAGCGTAGTGAAATTAAGTTTATCCTGAGTAATTGGGGACGAAGGTAGCACGGTTAGTAATGCTAATGCAGATATTTCCTTAATTATTTCCTCATTATTAGATAATATTGAATCAGTGATCGTTCACATCCCAATTTAATTACATACTCGGCGATCTTTGTCGCATTTTCTGCACGTTGAAAATTGTACCACTTTCGTGACGTCATTTTCTATTGCATAACACGAAATTACTAATTTTATTCCACGATCTTTTCAATGTTGACAAATTTTAAGAATTCCAACACTGAAGGAACTTTATTATGTTGCACATACCTATACCGCAAGATCTACAATTGGTGAGTTTTTTCATTAATTCCAAAGAAGGGGTTTATTTTTTCACAATTATGTATCTACCCACAGCTTTTTTTAAATTTAAATTACCAAAAGCCATAGATGTGCATAATGTTCAAAGCCTTCTTTGCTTATTAAACTTTTATGAAACAATGAACAGTTTGCTTTCGTAATTGGTGTTTTGAAAAGGGTTATGTTTACAAAAAAGCAATACTAACCAGGACGTTCATTGAATGATGTAACTTCATATTAAATGTCAATTGAAAATTAACAGCAAATGTTTCTTCGAAAGTGATTATTTAACCTCGATCCTCTCCCTCAGTAGATTGATACTGATGGGTTGCTGGCGACATCGCAGTGCTTTGCATTATCGATGCAGTTCAGCATTTTTTATTTAAAGATTATTTTTTATTTATTTTCTACGAATTCCACAACCGCCATTTACGTTTAATTTCACTACTTACAGCAGCAAATTGGCGCTGGAAATATATTCAAATTTCTATTTCAAACATTATTATACTAAGATTCGACTTACATAGATTAGTAGTTACTTCTCATGTATTATTTAAAATAATTCGGCTCTAATGCAGACCAAATATACAACTGACTGACAAGACTGTAGTCATACGGAAAAATACAACTTACAGCTTGTCATGAAACATTTAAAAAAAACTGTGATAGTGTATACCAGGGCTGTGGAGGTAGACTTTTGGGTTGTGTCCGAGAGTCAGAGAAATTTTACGACTGACACCCATTAAAAAAAGTATGTGTACTCATACCACAAGAGTCCATAGTGTGCCACTGCATGCTAGGCTGACTAAAGATGATCTGATGACATAACCTTGAAACCTTTTTTAATTGCTCAAATTTCGCTCATTATTTTTTCAAAATCAGTGGCGTCGCTTGGAAAGTGGGAAAGGAAGCTTCGTGGGTCAGTGTCTGACATGCGGGTCATAGGTTCGCCAGCACACTGGTATACATATATAGTTAAAATAAATTGATTGAAAAATTTCTTTGGAGTCGTCTTTTTTTTACCCGACTCCACAGCCTCTTAGTAATTCAGTTTATCGCTTTGGCTTGCAATAATAATATTGTTAACCGAGGCAACCAATTAAATATATCATATTAGGTTGACGTTTTTAATTTATTTTACCAAATATTATCTACTAGTTATTAGCTCTTTAACACTAGCGACGATGCGTCCATAAGTACGAAGAAGCAGAAATCTACATATTGCACATTTGAAGAGGGCGTCTTACATCCGCCAAGACCAGTCGTAAAATTGTTATTTAAATCATTTCTGTCAAATCGTTACTCTTTTCCAGAATTGGTAAAATTCTTTACTTGGTCAACTTGGTTAAGTATCAAATTATAAATATATGTACTCACAAATGCGCAGTTCACTACCTATCTGATTTTATGTTAAATTTATCTCTTCTTCCAACACGCCAAAAACAACATTCCGTATTATTTTCCACTATAGGTTAGAAGAAATTTTCATTCTATCGCAGTTTTGCCGACACGTATGTAGTGCCGAATCTTAGATGAATAATAAAACTTAGATATTGATTGAACTGACATTGAATACCAAGGCCTATATTATAGTATGGTAAAAAGAACACTACATTTAGTTACACAACTTTTTTTATTTCGCTGATTGCATTTTCGCTTCACGCCCTCGTCAGAACTGAGTTTAAACTTTTAGCTTAGCTAGGTAAGTATACATGTACATTTGTCTCTCTTTTTAGACGGTGGGTACGTTCTATCCAATACCGTGTAAAAAAAGTATACTAAAAATGAAATAATGGACGACAGATTTCCTTGTATGGATATCAAAAAAAAAAATATGGTATCTTAATTTTACAGTAGAACAACCAATTACACTACCCCGAATTACGCGCTGGCTTGAAATATCCGCCGCAAATTCCCCAATTACACGGTCGCATTTTATTGTCGTTACTAAGAGACGGTCGTCTGTGCCGCGCATACAGTCAAATGTTGGCTAGCGTCTGTGTATTCAACACGTAATTCGGGGTAGTGTAATTGGGGGTTCCACTGTACAGTGTTTACTGGCTTAAAAGAGATACGCAATACATCTTCTCATCTGCTATAACCAGAGCCGTTGATCGAGGCTGGCGATGTTCAGGATTTTTTTATAGAGTTGGCACAGCTCTGACGATTTACGAAAAATGATCAAACTGAACTTCAGTTGGTAACTGGAAATCAGTTTTTTTTTCTGCGTAAACTACAGGTTTAAGTAAGTAAACGCCGTCTGCATTTTAAACAATAAAAATATATTCTCAATGCATGAGCGAATATTTTCTGTATTTATTGCATTACGAAATATGGCATAGTAGAAGAGTTGGCGCTGATCCAAACCCTCTTATTTTGGTCGGTTATTCTTTCTGGTCTTTTTGGTTTACAATGGCTGTTAAAAATATTGGTGTATTGGCGACGCAATGTAACGCAAAATACGCGAACAATGAATCCATTAATTTTCTTTGAAAAAAAAAACGAACTTCATTTCGTTTTACTGCACGGGTATTTTATTTTGCAAGCCACTGAAGAATGCCGAGCTAAATCGAGAAAAGGACATTTCTGATTGACAACAGTTATTTCGGGCGTTATTTCGAATGTTTTTTACAGCCTGAAAAAAGGAGCTATTTATTAGTGAAAATGATTAATTCTCATAACATCTCTCAGTCTTGATCTCTGATTTTTTTATTATAATGGCTATTTATCAATATAATAGGGTAAAATATCACGGTATTTCAGTTCTACACCGTGATATTTTACCCTATTAAAATGGAGTTCTACCAAGTAAATGCCAAATCAATAAATAAGCTATTTATCAAGGTTATTGACAAAATACCGTGATTCTGATTTTGGGATTTACAAATGGTCCGACTCCGATTTTTTTTAAAAAATCTAAAAAATTATATGTAAAAAAAAAACAAGCCTTTTCCAAGACTGCATATTTTTAATATTAGCTATAAATGCGTTACTTCTTGTATTTATTTTATTTTTTTGGTGGAGTCTGAGTCATTCTTATTTACGACATCGACCCTGACTCCCCAGATGCATGGTTTTCTACTTTTAAATAAAATAATCATATTCAAACTTGGAAAAAATATTAAATAATTCTTTTAATATAATTTCATCCAAAAACACTTTACACATAATATTGTGCAATTACATACTGCCGAATGCTTATCTTTTTTCTTTTAATTTTAATTTTTTTACATTAAAGAAAGAAAATATTCCTGTTATTAATTAATAATGATAAAATGAAACATAGGTTCCATTACATTGGAGTAAGCAATTTCAAAACCTGAAAAAATAATCATTGGAAAAAGAGGATAAGGTGCTTTTGTGAGAAGTTTTTGGTTTTTAGTCCAATAACTTACTCAGACTTAGTGACATTTAGTTCTCTGGTTATTCTGGCCTCTTCATAATTTCTTTTTATATTACATACCTACTACGTTTTACAAGCTTCAGTCTTATAGAGATGTTGTCTTATGTAGGATTGAACTAGTCAATCATTTCAGGCGAGACCGATTAGCTATGATTTTTTTTTTTATACCATGTCGGCTCCCAATGTGGAGCACAGACTCCTAATGGAAGTCGCAAGTTCGAATACCAGTACAGACAGTTTTTATAAAATGATTTATAGATTTCTGTCCAAAGGCATGGATGCTTGTGGCGTCTTGAATTCCATTCCACCTATCGAAAGTGATAAGCTTACCACTAGTCTTGTCGTAGTCCTATCATTCTATCCCTACTCTCTTTGAAATTAGAGAGTATGAGCAAGTGAATAACAAGCAGTTCTCTTAGAAACACTTCTAATGAGACCGATGTTGCTTGCTGTTGATGCTTCAAATTACTAACTATATATTTTTATTTTGTTTCAGTCGCCATGGACGAAGACCCAGACATAGTTATGAACGCGATACCAGGTAGCGTCGCAACAGGGGCAGTTGCGAGCGCAGCGCTCAGCCCCACGGGCCAGGCGCCCTCTTTGACGGTGGGTACGGGGATAGGGGTGGGGGGCGTGGCTGACAAGCAGCGCCACCAAATGAAGCACCGCGAGCTGTTCCTGTCGCGGCACGTGGAGACCTTGCCCGCCACCCACATCAGAGGAAAGTGCTCCGTCACGCTGCTCAACGAGACGGAGTCGCTGCTCAGCTACCTGAACAAGGACGTGAGTGTTGGATCGATTTCCTTCTTTCTCAATATTCTTTTTTTTCCAACAGTTTTTGCAGTTTTTTTTGTTTAAATTATTCATTTCCAATATAAAAATAATAATGAAGAAACAAATCTATCATGTAAATAGTAGTAAAGGTTTAATTATGAATTGCCTTCGTATTCTTGAAAATGAATTGATAATTATTTGTGAGGAGGAATTGCATATCTGATTCAACAGCAATAACACTTCGTGTAAAATCATATTGCTGTTTTCAATTTCCAGCCGTAGAACTGGTGATGCACATATTTGGGTATGTTTTCGGCTGCGTAAAAAGAGTGTATCGAATATTTATTATTTCAATAAATCCGTGTTTGATACTTGTTGACGTTTACATTTGTCATTTATTTGATTTCAGGACACATTTTTCTATTGCCTGGTGTTTGATCCGACACAAAAGACTTTATTAGCAGATAAGGGTGAAATTCGCGTAGGCAGCAGATATCAAACTGAAGTGACGAATCTGTTAAAAGAAGGTGTGTATCATAAATATTAACATTGAGAGAACGCTAATTTAATGATCTCATTGGAATAGAAATACGACATTCATCAGCTTATGGTTTTTTTCAAGTTTAATCAACCAAAAACATAATCGATGCTGTAGCAAAACGATTTAAATGCAACCTTCAATTTTGTTACAAGATAGTATCGTTGAACTTAGAGTTAAGAAAAAATGCAGCACCCTGATATGATTGCTGATTATAAGGCCCAATGGCTAACGTTTTTGGTTCTCCCGATTAATGTTCAATACCACAAATGCCGAGTATTTTCGTAACAATTGGTTCAAATTATATGTCAAGTTGACAATTGATTCTATAATTTGTTGTATATTATTGATTTATCCAATTACCTTGTGTTTATCTGTGAATAGTGAAAAAGCTTTTGAAAGTGTACAAGAAATGATTAAAATTTTATCCCTTTGCTGTGAATCTTTTAATACTGAGAACTATCACTAAAAATCTATTTGTATTTTTCCATGGATTCAACTGTAACTTTGTGGAAATTATTTTTTCAAGCAACTAAAAAGTAAATGCGTAATCATTTTTTTTTAACAAGTTATTTATGATAATGGGTCATTGATAGAAGATCCATAGAACTCTGTTGATTTCAATAACAAATAAATAATATAAATATGTATCTAACTGCAATTAAAAATATATGTATGCAGATGTGATAATTGTATTAAAATAATTTCCAGGCGAAGAAGACACTCGGCAAGAATTAGAGACGTTAGTATGGACACCGGAGCATGGGCTCACGGACCGGCAGATTGACCAGTTCCTGGTCGTGTCGCGGTCCGTGGGAACCTTCGCCCGAGCCCTGGACTGCAGTAGTAGCGTCAAGCAACCCTCCCTGCATATGTCAGCAGCCGCTGCTAGCAGAGATATAACCCTTGTAAGATTCACACTTCAGTTTCGTCTTTACTTTATTTCTTAACCACTAAAAATTCAAAAATAAAAGCCACAATTTACTTGGCTTTTTGAATATGCAATAATAATTATACAAATGAGGTTATCAGTTTCAAAACCTATCTAAAGACCATTTTTTTTTTTTTTTTTTTCAATTTTTGATGCCAACTTGTTCTCTATTTAAATATATTTCCAATTTCAAAACTTCTCTGAATATAGAGAAAACTCACTTTTTAAAAAACTTGTTTGACTTTGAAACTTCAAAACCTACTCAAATCCAAAAGGCTCACAGTTTTTTGCACTTTGCCAACAATTTTGGTTTTTCAAGTTAGGTAGGTTTCGAAACGAAGGCGCTCAAATATGAGACTTCTTGTTTTTTATTTTAGCAATAAAAACGCCATTTTGACGGGATTAATAATTTTAATTTAAATCATCATTAATTCCATACCAAAAGAAATCATTTTATTAGTCTAACTGAGACTTCATTGAATATAAATGTTTGTGCACAGTTTCATGCAATGGACACATTGCACCGACATACGTACTGCATGGAAGGCGCCCTATCATCGCTTGTCCCGCCGTCAGGGCCGGTTCTCTGTCGTGACGAGATGGAAGAGTGGAGTGCTTCGGAAGCCAATCTCTTCGAGGAGGCGCTAGACAAGTACGGCAAAGACTTCAATGACATCCGAGCAGATTTTGTAAGTCATCCACCTGTATTGACTTTATATGTAAACTTTCTATAGCATTAAACCGATTGAGAGAATTAATGACGAGCTATTTTGAATGTTGAATTAATTTGTAGGTTGCATATTTTTCACCATTGATTTTTAAAAAAAACACAGAAATTTTTCGTTGTATTTTGATATTGAATGACTTATAATTCTGTCATAACTGACATAACAAAACATCTTTCTACATCATGGCCTAGTTCCATAGAACGATTAGTCAAATATTTGATATAGCTCCACAAAAGTACAATGTAAATAAATTACTAGTTTTGTATTGGTAGGCAGATGTTCGCATAATGGAAATAAAGAAATGTAAACAATCTCTCAGCTCCCATATAAATATAACTCGTGATATTGTTTTATGGTTGTGTCAACGTTGCAATACATTTGAATTGCATTAAGATAAATGAATAAATGATTGACTAAGAAGATGAAACAAATAATAATTATCACTTTTTTTATAACTCCGTTTAGATGGGCAGGATAGAGAACTAAATTCAACAGTTCTTTCCGGCATTGGTTTTGCATTTTTAACATATCGTGCTTAACTTTTCAGCTGCCTTGGAAAACGTTAAAAAACATAATCGAATACTATTATATGTGGAAGACGACAGACCGATATGTACAACAGAAAAGAGTGAAAGCGGTGGAGGCCGAATCGAAGCTCAAGCAAGTCTACATTCCCAACTAGTGAGTGTTTGTGGTCGTTTCATACTTGCCTTTATTCTATTCATCCATCCATCTAAATTTTACACTCGAGTCACATGCCTTATCCCAGTTAATTGTTTGATACAAACTGTTGGAGTATTTATTCAACTCGAATTCAAATTAATATAACATTCAAGTACACCAGGCACTAAAGCACTGTCCATATTTTTATTTACACGTGCCGAAATAGAAGCTTCCTCATTCAAAGATGCAATTAAATTTGTTATCAAAAATAATAAACAAATATTTATAGATGATGGCATGCCAACAAAATCACATCAAATTTGAATCGTTCAAATTATGTACACTCCCACAGATTTTTTCACTAACGACCCGGGTTTCGCCTTTCGGCATCTTCAGGCGTTCAAGCGCACGGATGAACTTGAACTGAGTTCAGTGTCAGTTCAAGTTCATCCGTGCGCTTGAACGCCTGAAGATGCCGAAAGGCGAAACCCGGGTCGTTAGTGACAAAATCTGTGGGAGTGTACATAATTTGAACGATTCAAATTTAATATTGAATTTCAACCGAGCACCTTCAGTCGAAATCTTAAAAAATCACATCACTTAGTGTTCTTATGATATTCCACTCTGATTTGTAAAATTGTAGTACATGATTCGTAGTATGACACTGACAATCAGCGGGTATATTTAATTCCAATATAACAGGCAGTAGATGAACATTGTTGTTTTGAAACCAGACAATTCATCAAATGTCAGTTAGGTGTGTTGTCTTTGTAATATTGATGGCATTAATTTTGACAATTTGTTTTGCAGTAACAAACCAAACCCGGCTATTATCCCTAACAAAACGAGCAGTGTCATGAATGGTGGTACAAATGGATCGGCGGTTAATCTCTCCACAGGAGACATTTGCAATTCGTGTCAAGGTGAGTGATTCAAATATAATCTCTATTCCATATCGCTGAATCGTTATATTTAGTTTGTGTCGACACGAAAGTGCGCAATGCATGAGCACTGCATCACCCGCTGTAGTCTAGTTGGTTGGAGCTTGCTCTGCCGATCAGGTGGGTCTGAGTTCAAATCCTGGTATGGTCAATGTCAAATTTAGATTTTTTCAATTTAAATTTGATACCTAAGACGTCGGTGGGTTTTTGTGTTTTCAATTATTCTCCTCGAGTAGTTTTTTTTTTTTTAAACTTTAATTTAAATCCAAATTTTAATTGTATAATATAAGTAAACCAAAAGGTCTTAATCATCTTCATTTAAATCGAGAGAAAAAAAAATATTGTCGACATAAATATGTCTCGTGTTTTGAGACTTTGTTCATAATCATAGAATCAAACCGATTCGCGATGTTTAAATTTTTTCTTATTTTTCAGCAACTTCATCACAACAATGGTATGCGTGGGGTCCGTCACAACTTCAAAGCAGACTGTGTTCTTCCTGTTGGCAGTATTGGAAAAAATATGGGGGCTTTAAAGTGAGTGCTGTACTCGAATCTCGTCAATATTTTTTACAGAATTTCATTTAAAATCATTTGCCGGCGTTGATTCTGTAGGATATATAACTAACATATCTTTCTGTGTCCTCAGGTGGCTGGAGGTGTGTGCGAGGGTGACTCAGAATCAGGATTAGTGACGGGGGGAGCAGGCTTAAACAGTTCATCGAATGCTAACGCAAACGCGACGACCGGTTCGGCGAGACGGGGTACTCTTTCG
The DNA here is from genome assembly GCA_031772345.1 of Himalopsyche anomala. Taxonomy (NCBI): domain Eukaryota; kingdom Metazoa; phylum Arthropoda; class Insecta; order Trichoptera; family Rhyacophilidae; genus Himalopsyche; species Himalopsyche anomala. Next base: position 21,850,231 of record CM062839.1, read on the forward strand.
GGGGGGCGGAGCAGCGACGGCGAGGAAAGCGGACCGCCCGGGCAGCATTCTGCCATGTCGCATCGACCACACCGCTGTTCAATTCTCAATTGTGGGAAGGTTAGTATCGATAGATTATAGAAGTTTACCTCTTTTTACAAGTTTTTTTGTATTGCCCCTTACTTGTTTACACAATTATTTACAATGATGTGATGTGACAGTGATGACTGCGCTACCGAATCTACATACATAAATGCTACTAGATGATGAAAATTTAATAGAAATCAGATTGACTAAGAACGAGCCAGATGATAATAGCGATGAGTAGACAGAGAGTCGTATCATTTAGAACAGAAAGAATTAAAGAATGATTAAAAATATCAAGACGCATCTAAAACATATTTCTGGCAAACCATTGTAATGTTGACGGTGCTAGAAAATTTCAAAATGAATTAAATTGCACGATGAATTACACAGAACCTTATAAAAAGTGTTTTCCATTTGTATTTTTGCAATTAATAAAGAAAGTAAAGATTTGTATGTAAATAAGAGACCATTTGAAGAAAGATGAAAATTTAACCATTTCCAGGAGTTCAAATTAAAAGCACAGCTGGCCCGCCACTACGCAGCGGCGCACGGTGTGGCAGTGAGAGCGGGGAGTCCTCGTCCCGTGATGAAAACACGGGCAGCATTCTACTTGCGAACGTCGCCACTCACACGACTCGCCAGACGCCTCTCTAGAGCGCTGAGACGCCCTAGACGCGTCGCCAGAGCGCCTTTCACCCCCGTCAACATACACCAAGTCAAACATGACTGTAAGTACATTGTTACTTTCTAATTTTTAAACTGAATTAGCAGAGTTTGAAGACTTTTCGAATCACCTTTGACACTAGAAAAATTGCATCTTATGACTGTTAATGTATAGAAAACTACATGCTTGTTTGATATTAGTTTTCAAATTAACGTGGTCAAAAATCCACATAACTAAGGTAACCTTCAGGTTGACATTCCCCTTGATTAAGATCTAAATCTTCCCTCTCTTACCTTATCATAAAAATGTAGTTATTGACAGGAGAATCGTTTACTAACTTGTCATTGAACATTGCCAAAGAAGGTTGAGTGACAATCGTCTTATCAACTTCCTGAAAAAAAAACTTGTTCATCTACTATGCAACGAGATCTAGTTAAATACTTTTGTAAGTAGACATTAATGGCCTCTTCAAATCGATCACTTTAAACATATTGACGTGTATAAACTTACAGGTAGCGTAGGTATGGCCGGTTTGAGTCCGTCAGAGTTGGCGTCGTTAGCGGCCGGTCGCGGAGGACGTTGTCGAGGGCAGGTGTCCCGTGTTGCGGAACGCTTGGCGGGGGGAGTTCCGCCGGTTCCCAGTGCACCGCAATATGCGTGGCTGCGGCTCACGCCCAAGGACAGAATGCCCCAGCCGCCCAAGGTGGCTTTCCCCAAACCACCCAAAGCGCCAGGTATTTCATTTTACATATTTTTTGTCTCGTGTTAAATATTGAAAAAACCAGTTTTATTTCTCTGGATATTATGATGCATATTTGGTTATATTAAAACCAAGCCTTTTCCACTTCTGCTTGATGCATCAGCTTTTTTCATCATCATCAAAACTTTAATTATCAATGGGGATGGATTAGAATTTGCTGATAATCTTTTTTCATAAACTGTATATAAAAATATGATTCCGATAGTCGTTAATAATTGGATATTACCAATTTCACTTTCCATTAGATTCAAAAAAAATTTACAGCTTCAGCCGTATTATTTACACATGTAAATACGGCTTCTAAATATAATTTTGTGTCTTATTTCTTCTTTTAGGTAGTTTGTTAGTCTTTGGAATAAATCCTTTGAAATAATTGTTACTATATTGTCATCAAATTTAAAGAAAAGCTCACAAAATCATTTTTTTGCTTTAAATTTGTCAATAATGGTTCTTTTGCCCACGTTAGTCCAGAAATTGTGTGGATGAAAAACATGTCAAACCCGACAAGGTATCGAACCAATCATTTACCTGACTGTTTAGTATGTAAATTTTTTAATTCGTGAACCGTTTGGTATTTTTCAGATGGCAGTTTAATGTATGAGCGGATTCCCAACAAAGGTGAAATCGAAGGTGTGAGACCTTCGTCGGGCACGAGTCCGTCTCCGGCTCTCAAACGGAGAGCGTACGATGATCTCAACGGAGTCGACAGTAAGAGCACTTTGCAACACTTTCCGAATACATTATTCATTTAATTTGTCTTAGACAATTATCGAAGCAAAAATCAATTATATTTTCATAGCACCCATGGTCATCTATTTCATCACGAATTAAATTATATCTGAAAATGGTCAAATGAATATGTCGATTTTTTTGTTTCAACCACTAGATCTTCCTCATGACCTTTTATTTAACGGTGAACTGCATATTTCGAAGTTAATTGCGGTACCGATGCGACACAATTTAATAAAACGAAATCCCCCCTATGACGGCATCACTAAAAGAGACCACTCCCATCTCAACCTTAGAGGTTTTTTTTAATTTATAATATTCATTTATACTATTTAATCGTAACGATTATTAACAAGTCCTGCAGAAATGGACTCGAGTACCCTTAAAAGTTTCTATAACTAATAAATTCTGCAAGATTTGAGGGACGGACGTACTGAAGGTTATCTTGAAACATTTTATTATTTTACTAAGAAAATAGTGAAAAGGAACGATGAGTCAATCCAACTATGGATTTTAAATCTATTTGTAATTCTCATTCAAAATTTCTTCTATGGGGAACTACTGTGTTTTTTTTTAAAATTGTCATTATACTGTTGAAAACTTCATTTTAAAAAATCGTGTGTGTATTAATTATTTTTATGCATAAGTACAATCGTTAAATTAACTATCAATTTAATTAATAATTTACAGCCCTATAGTACACGATTGAATTTTATTTCAAAAGTAATTCAGGGTATGTTATGTATAACACAACATTACAGAAACGTATTACACTACTGCAGTGGTTTCCAAACTTTAAGTTACAAGCCTCCCTTTGAAAAATAAATATCTTCGCGCCTCCCCGTCCTTTATTTCATATAATAATAAAGACACGTTTTAAACGGTGAATTAATATTCCCAGATTGGAAATCGCTGCACTACTGGAATATGACATTCAAAACATACTGTTTGCTTTTATGCTACTGTACTATTTACCATACATATATTTTGATATCTTGAAATTATTTTCTAGTTTATACTATTGATGAGTTAGTCGATAATAATTTCGAATCATCAGGTTATAGGCGATAGTAAAAGCGTAGTAGTTTCCCATTACATACAATTTCTATACCTTTAAATTTACTGACTTTTTGACCCCAAATATATGGACTGTTTGCACTGTTTAGAAAAAGTATTTAAAAAAAATTCAATTTAATATTGATACTTTCAGACCCAGTTAAAACTGGGCAGTATGAATATTTCTCAAATCCTTTGATGCTCTCTGTCCAAATATTGTTTACATATTGTTAATTGCCCATTATTGTTTACTAAATTGTAATGTTTTGTTACTTTGCGTTTTGTTGGCTTCTACTCTGATTTGGATTGGGATGACGGTGAGTGACAATGTGAGATATCTTACACAGACGTTTGGTTAAGTATTCCTATGATACTTTTCGTAGAAGGCCCCGTACGGAGCCGCATTGTTATGTACAATGGCATGTGAAATCGGAAAAAAAAGAATTGCATCGTCAAGATTACTTGTAAAGCTCGTTTCGTGATTAAAAAATCACCATTTTAATTTGACATTTAAAATGAAAAATCTTTTAAAACTCTGTTCTTTTTTAAATTTTATTAAATTGTACAGACGAGTTCAATTCTACGATAATTAATAAACTGAATTATTTAATACCTCTTTTATGTATATACACTTTTAAGGTGTTCACTGTCAATGCTTAGTGGAAAGGCATTATATTAAAAAAATAAAACAGTCATTTGTACTCATTCCACTTTTATTTAATGAACCAGTTTCGCTAATGATAAGCATAATCAACTGATAAAAATGCTCTTATTGAGGGAAACTGGTAAGAAAATCCATGTTGCAAATAAAACTTTAAAACACATTTTTTTAATGTTTCTCACAAAAGCAAAATCAATTTCATACTTGTAATAACAAAACTGTAAAATCAATTTTTATATTAAGATTTTTAAACTTCTGTTTTGTTTCACACACAAATTAACATTATTTGTGTTGACGAGGCTTACAAGCTTTTTTGATGATATGTAGTGGTAGTGTACCGGTACCATGACGATGACCAGTTTTATAACGAAACCGTATAAGCTTCTACATTCTGAAATCGAAGTGAGCGAAGCTTATTTTCTACTGATTCAAATCGAATCAGTACAGCGCTTTTCATAACTGACTTTCACCCGAGAGCTGATTGAAGAAGCTTGTTTAGCTTAACTATAATTGAATTTGTTTGAGATTGCCGTACTCTTCATCCGGTTTCATATGTCCATTGTATTTTTGAGTTTGTTTGAGTAGAAAGATGTTTAATCTGTGATAGTCTTATATGATTTCTGTGTAAGAAGAATGTTTAAAATTAAATAAGGCAGCATAATTGAATACCTCGCTTGAAAATGATTATTATTGTTGTTTTTGGTTTTAAAATAAAACAAAAAAAACTATATCTCACCTTATCTGGTACTTTCGAATAGTTGCTAGTATTTTTTACGTTGTGAACAGTATTCATTTATTGATTTGGCATTTACTTGGTAGAACTCCATTTTAATAGGGTAAAATATCAAGGTATTTCAGTTCTACAGTTTTTTAAAAACTGTAAAACTGAAATACCTTGATATTTTACCCTATTTGAACAGTATTCGGTTGTGAACATTAGTAATTAAAAGAATTTAAATATTTACAACAAATACAGCAATTTGTCCTGCTTAATTTATAAATTTTCAAGTGAGAACCGAGCATTTTTTCACTCATGATACTGGTTCAGAGCATATTAAAAATTGTGTGACAATTGATAGTTCTATTACTTAAATAGTCCTCACCATTAAATATATAATATGGTGAGAGACTGCAATAAGAAATAAAAATTAGAATGTCGCAGGACTCGTAAATCTCGCCTTTTTGAGGATTTAAAATTGAGAGTTTTAAATCTTCGTATGAAGTGCATTGCAGAAATAGTTATTGAGAAATCAAACCTCTCGCATAACCATTTAGTGGATAAAAATTAATTGATGAGTTTGAAAATTTACATTATTGTTTGTAATTGGTGTGTTGATCACAGATGTGGTATCTGAAACATTATCACTCAAATATGAGTTTTGCGATTGGGGAAAATAAGTTAAGTCACATTGTTGTTGAATTTGATTTATAAATTGGAAACTACTAGGGACTTAAAATGATTCAAAAGTAAACGCAATTAATACAGATGGAGGGAGAGTGCTTGAAAAAATTTCTAACATGAATTGTTAACATTTTGTTCACTAGTTGATCACTATACTGAATGTTGTAATGCTGGATACCCTGATTGGCAGTCCTAAAACAGACAAAAGGATGGATTTCATATTTGAAAAAATCAAATATGAAATGGAGATACCACAACTGTGATTAACACGGCAGCGTAGCGATGTCGATTTTGGCAATAGACGTAAGAAACGACTAAAAGTAAAATTTCTGTGACGCAGGGGGTGCGGGCGAAGCAGGTTCTGCGTGTCCGCCAAACTCGGGAACAGCTTCGGGCGGCATCGGCAATACGGCAGGCGTCGTCGGCAGCGGAGGCGGAAGCGGGGGAGGCGCCGGAGAGTCCCGCTGCGCCCCTCCTCCCGCCAAGCGGCCCAACAAGCACCCGCAGCCCATGCAGAGACCTTCCGCTGAGCAGTACGCCGCTATGTGCGCCCGCGCTCAGGCCACCGGCCAGCCTCTGCCCAAGCACATCTTTGCACATGTTAGTAACATGACTCCACTTTGAAAAATCTCCCCAAAAGAAACAAAAATCATGTACAAACATCATAAAATGATAAAATTCATAATACGGGGAGGTTGCAAATGTAAATGAATGAATGAAAAATTTTGAAATGTGAATAATGTGGCTCATTCAGTGAAATTGGGTTCAAATCCCCAGCTGTACAATTTGCATTTCCAACCATAAAACATTTATAATATTTTATCTTGTTTTTAGAGATCTAAGTTTATATTTTTTAAAATACAATACATGATGGTGTTTTTGCCGTTTTTGTTTTATTTTTCCTTTCGTACAGATAGAATACAATCTTGCTTTTGACTTAACCAATAAATACAGCTTTTAGATTCTTGAAATGCTACGATTGTGTGGTTATTCATTTTTTTTCCAAGAACATGAATGCTTCATTGACCTGCTCATTAATTATTACTTTTAAAATCTACATACAACTTTACATGCTATTATTTTATGATTAAGGAAATAAATTTTGCTGCTTCTAATATGAAAATGTAATTGTTCAGGTGAACGGCAAGCCCGGCAGTGGCAGCGGTGCAGTCGCGGGTTCCCGTAATCGTCGGCACGTTATCAGTTGGATGGATGCGCCCGACGATCTTTACTTCAGAGCCACCGATCAAGCCAAGTCTGTTCATTTCATTATTTTTATCAATTTCAATTCCATTTAGTAAGAATGTTATAATCATGTTTCTAAAATTTGGCCAGAACTAGACTGAAACATAGGTTGTCCTATATGATGATGACAGATATCACACTTATGTCAGTCAAACAAGTCAATAGGCATTGATCACTTTTAGGGTGTTCACTGTCAATACTTGGTGGAAAGGCATTATATTAATAAAAACACAATAATCCTTTGTACTTCATTCCACTTTATTTATATTTATATCAAAATAAAGTGGAATGAAGTACAAAGGATTATTGTGTTTTTATTAATCAATAGGCATTGCTTTTGATTGATTTTATCGCCACACTTTCAATTGTATAGAACTGCTGTAAATGATAACTCTTTTGATATTACAGTACGGATATTCACTGTTACATTTTCCATCTGTTTGATGACAATGTAATTTTTCTATTTGCAGGGTTCGGCGACGCGTGCTGTCATCGATTGAACTGAGAAGGGCGGCGCGCAAGCCGTGGCGCACGCTGCCCGCCAACAAGAACGTTTCCGCGAACCCGCACCCTCCTGCTGTCAACGTCAATCCGCACCCGCAGCATCCGCTGCATCTCGTCATCCTCGACTGACCCACACCGACTCCCGACACACGCACGCACGCGCACACCCTCGCACACGCCCACGCCCAGCCGCAGCCCCATCCCAGGCCCTATACCATGGAAGCTCTTCTCGGATAAAACTGTGAAAATGCTATATACGCTGACAGTGTCCGCAGAGTAGGCTGATCGTTTTCGCTGCGAGCGTAACTAAGCGTTACGTTCACTTCTAATCGCAGGGCGAGAGAAAATCACGGAGGTGTCGACCCGAAAAACAATGAAGGTTTCGATCGTGAAACTTTAAAAAGATGCCGAGTTGTCAGTGTGCAGTAAGCGGAAACGTGTACACATAAAAAGAAATACAGTTATACATAAACAGGAGGCTGCCGCGCTCAACGGTGTCTATTCCCGCTTTCGAGAAGAGTTAATCTGTCGGCTCCGGTTGTGCAAAATTAATTCAACACAGTTTTTCGTTGACGATATTGTGATTCTAGTTTTTCACCCGTCAATTTTGTTGCCGGACATCTGTACATATATTAATTACGTGTGCATCAAAGACGCTACGCTACTGAATTCTTAATTAATTTAGATCTAAACGCAACGAAGGAGATTACCCGATCGATGTTCCTCTCGGCAATCGGTTTACAATTATATAAATTATAGTATTTTTAGCAGTGTTAACCTTTTACGTTCTATTCAGTAACTCATATGTGCGTTAATGCGAGCACTCACGATGTTTATACTGTTGCGGGATCGAATGTTATGGGAAGAAGAATGATCACAGAAGCGTTGTACATACAGACCATTATCGTTAAGAATCGTTTTTAATCAATTGAATTCCTTTTGCTGCATCAGAATCAAATTATTAATCAATCAGATCACTGGCGGCTTTACGTCGAGGAGTTGAAAGTTGTGAATCGAGACGCCGACAGTGCTCCGGCTATATTTTTTTAATAAAATCTTTTCCTTATTGTAATTAGTGTTCAAAATAATCGACGGGAACGATCCAAGTTCGTTGTGTTTATTGAGAATCTCCAAATACTTGGGTTATATGGATAACTTTATATATATAAATAGAAAATGAACGGACGGCTCCGCGTGACGTTTTCTTTCATGAGGAGGCGGCGGACGAAGGCACGGAGAGATGATAAATAAATATTTATTGTGAGTTTTGTGAGTGAGAGTGAGTGGCGCCGAATAAAACAATCGCGGCCGCCGAACTCTGAACTGTCCCTTTTCAATCTAATGCTAATCTTTAAACATATTTTGTATCTCATTACTGCAAAATGCGTGTTTTTCTTTGTTTCCTAAATAAATATTTACAAAAATGAAAAAAAACTAAATAAAAACAAACTCTTAAATAATTAAAGCGCCGGTTTTCAGTGAAGGGAGGGAATCCCCATCCTCCGGCAGAGAACTGTGTAATGAAATAACTGACGATGATGTTTTTATTATTTCGTATAATTTGAATATCTTGTGATTTCTTTTGTAAATTGGACGAGAGACGAGTTTCGCCGACTCCGCTCGGAGAGGTTACGATTTCTATTAAGCGAATTATGTTTTAAGTTATTCAAGGTTTTTGAGATAGTAAATATTTTAGTGTTCATTATGAATTTTACCTGCGAGATCGGAAAATTTTCCGGCGCACTCTGGACGCACGGAATGAAGTCGCGATCCGCGCGTCACTCTTTTGTGTTTGTTCATCTATTTTGTTCTTTACCGGCATTGAATGGCAGATTTCGGACACGAGTCCGATTGTGAAATATGTAATGTTGTTAAATAATATCAATCCATTTTTTATTATGCAATAATGTACGTTCTCAACGTGAAATCAAATCTTACTTTGAAATATTATTATTGTGTGTAAATTTAAAACTAAAATTGAATTCAAACAATGTGGACTTAAAACACAAAACCGTATTTTCATAATACAATCACTGAGAATGAATATGTAGATAGGGCGAGCCGCGCGGCCGGTGTTGCCGCTCCGGACGGCGATGGAGGCGAGGAGCGGACGACACCGGCCGGAGCGGAAGGTGATAAGTGTCTCGGTACATACTGATATGTAATTTTAATTCATTCGGAGATTCGTTGTAGGATAATTTACATTTTTTTCATAAATAAAGCACAAATTCAGAATATTATGTGAATTTCATTTATGCCCGCTCTCCCATGCCTGTCATACTTTACATACAGTAATAATTATTGCATATCGACTGTGGAAAAGAAAAAGGACGTAACCCACAGTTTTTTCAGAACAGGCTTTTTTCGAAAATCACAATGTATCAAACTTGATACACGTTCTATCAAAAGGATGCAAGCTGCAAATGCCGAATTAGTATCTAAATTTAGTTTTTAAGATTGAAAAAGATGATCTTGTAAAAAATTAAAACCAAGAAAAAAGACAAAGGTTTTTGCTTGAAAATTTGCTTTAATTAACATTAGATTATGTCAATTGAACACCAGTTTAGAAGTCTCCGTGCACTTCAAGGTTGTGTATAATTCGTAATTTGCATATGGCCCAAAATCATCAAAACACGTTTTTTTTGCGCCTCCTGTAAACTTTTATATGTGTGGGTTACGTCCTTTTTCCTTTCCACAGTCGATATAAAGGTTTTTTGTCTTCTGTAATAACATTATTAAATTTAACATGTGATTTCATTTTCAAAAGAAATATTTTTATTTTGCTTTTATAATGATCGCTACCAATGTTGAGCAGAATCGCTTAGTGTTACAACTAGAAGTTTGTACTTTTGAGATATGGCTCAGTGAAGTTTTGATGCATTTGAGTTGTAAAAAAAAGAAAATTATTGTTTGTCGACATTTTGTCGTTTATCTTAATTCAATTCAAATTTATTGCAATGTTGACAGAACCATAAAACAATATTTCGAGTTGTATTTATATGGAACTGAGATTGTTTATGCAAACTTCTGCCTACCGAGAGAAAACTAATATTTTTTGTTGTTGTAATTTTGTGGAGTTATAGAAGAGAAATATTTGAATATATTCAAATCATCAAATTTTTGACTTTATATCATTTTATAGAACTAGGCCATCGGTATGGACTCTTAATCCTCAAAGGACGAGCATGACCTAATGGTGACAGTACTATTCATCCATTTCTACCTGAATATCGTTGCCTTCACACAATTTTGGTTAAAAAGAATAAAGACTTCAGCTAGTCATTAGCTGCGGGGAAGGAAACAACTACCAAAAGTTCATTTTTTGAATTTCCGTTTATTTTTAATGGACTTTTTAGTTAGTTATTATTTTATCAAAATTTTAGATTATTTACACTAATAATATTTGTATTGAAATTATGTTGATCTAAAGAAGTCTAATTGTAAATCTGTTTTTAATTTAGCTATATTTCAACCCCAAATGTTTGTGTACTCGTCCTTATTACTGTCCTCACAAAATATTACACGTTACCTACACGGGGTTTCCATACAACGACTTTGTATTTTTTTTTATTGCTAGAAACAAAAGTTATGTGTCTTCAATATGGCTTAAAATATTATTTTTTTATTTAAAAAAAAAAACTCGCCTCTGGAGTGTTAATGGCCTTTATTTCAACAGAAGTTTTTCTACAAGAACTGTCTTATTATTCAGTTGCTCATCCTCTCTTTTGAAGAGAGTAGGGATATGGGCTAGGACAGGATTTTTTTTTTTACCATGTCTGCTCCCAATGTGGAGCATATGGACTCCTAATGGAGTTTCTGTGAGAACTGCTTGTTACTCAGTTGCTCAAACTCTCTTTTTCCAAAGAGAGTAGGAATATAAGGAATGGACTAGTGGTTGGCTAATCGCTCTCGATACGCCCCGTTCATAGGGTGGGAGGGGGGAATTCAAGACATCACATACATCCATGCCTTTGAACAGAAATTCATAAATCGATCGCGATAATTCATAAAGCTGTTCGTACCGGGATTCAAATCTGTGAGCTCTGTACTCAAAGTCGAATGCAGAGTACTTTTCATAATATGAAACATCAAAGTTTGCGCTGATAAATCGACTGTCCTCAATTTTAATAGTTCAGTCAGACCTGCTATGCGATGCCAGATTCGATTCAATCAACCTGTTTGTTTTCAGCTACTATCTGAGTTCAATACATCATCCTGCCTTATGAACATTAAACTGTGCCAATCTTCAAAATCGGGATTGCTAACATGAGATATTAGTCAAGAATGAATTCCGAAATTTGAATTAATTAGAAGAGAGTGAGATATGTTTAAATGTCATGAGGTTTTTAAAAGGTTTTACGCTGAAGAAATATAGCTGTTTAAACCCCAAGATTCTAGCTAACGAAGATGATGTACTTTAAGGTCATATTTTCTGAGATGCCCTGATATGTATTTTTTGTTGGTTTTTGCTACAGAAGGGTTACATATGAGTTATAAGTATGTTTTTCAATTGTCATAGTTACCTTTAAAAAAATCTTTTCTTCCATCCTCTTGCTGCTAAAAAATGGAATCCACATGTAGTCTGGAAAAAAAGTATGTACAACAACAAAGGGAAAATAAAAAAGATGTAAATTGTAGAAAATTTGTTTTATTCGAGTAAATAGCTATATCTTAATTATCAATAATTTTTAAATCATAGATCATCTTCAGTTGTTCTTTAAATAGGAAGACAGCGCGACGGAAAACTCAAAACGACTGTCATGTCATGTCTGACATGAAGGAGAATGAATAAAATAAGTCGGGGGCGGCGATTTCAGTCACCTCACAATAAATAAGTGAAACCAGTCAGCGGACACTGTGCGGATCAAAACAAAGTATGCTACGAGTAGAAGAATAAATGGCACATTTTAGAGAGAAGCGCACGACCCGCGGACGAGACATTCTATGATTTATAATATATATATATTTATCAAAAATGAATTACACTGATACGAAATATTTTACAGATAACGATGATATGAAAAATATAAAAAGTCAGTCCCGTACCGATATATTTTCCTCGCATAGGATACGAAAAGCGAACCCTTCGAAGTTTTGCAAATAAACTATCACCTACAAATTAATCTCAAGATCGAGGAAACACCTATCCCGGACATAAAATACTTTTATTCATATAGGAATTATCAATCCTCGAATGTCTAAGGCATCTGGCGGGAAGAGAAATCCAAGGCTGTGCGAATTGTCAGAACGCTCGCTCGCGATTCGCCCCCGAGAGAGCCGTCGCCGCGCGACCGTGATACCTTAAACAGTGCAAAGGTTACTTTTATAAAAAATACTGTACATTCTTTTATATTCATACGCTACAGACTAAAGCGGAGCGGCCGCTCTCCGCCGCACCGCGGAATATATGTGCGTCTTACGTTCTACAGCTCTCGCTTTATGACTATATACAAAACATACAGGCGGGCGGCTCCGACGTCCATTTAAAATTAATCCAATCCCAATTTTGTACTTCTCCGACGCCGCGGAGACACGTTTTAAAACCGTCGGCGGCAATTCTATCTTGTCAAGATTACTTTTACCAAAAAATAAATCAGACAAATTCATCGAGTAGAATTTTTTTCAATGTTTGGAATTTTTCTCTCATATAATACTAGAATACAAAATAAAAAATATTCCATAAATCGTTATATGGTCCCGAATTATCTACTAAAATTTAAAAAGAGTCCTAATATAGTTTCATAATATGCTACAATTATTATTTCTTTGATTATCATTATTATGTACACACATAGTTCATTAATAAAATACCGTAATATTTACATTGCTGGCGGCGAGTCGGACAGGGCCGACCGCGGAGGATGAGCGGCGAAAATATTGTTTATTGACTGTTCCGTGTCGCTTATAATAGGAATGATTGATGAGAATTCTCCGATGGAAGGCACGGCGATGAATACTTTATTGACTTAAAAAGTAATTTTTAAAGATAGGAGCGGATCGAGTGAGGAATTAATTGTCATCAGTCTGCGAGGTTTGTTGACCCTTCGCGCTCAAGAGCTGCCACAGCAGCGATGTCGGTTGCCTGCATACCGCATTGCCAAGCGCAGATAGCATGTTTACATTCATATGCATAATCACTTACGAAATTGGACAACTATTTTAAATTACTGTCCTACTGAAGATGAAGAGGAAAATTTAAATTTTAAGATTGAATCCACAATCCGAAGAAAAATCTCCATTTTTAATTTTGATATTCTAATTTCATTCAGTAGGAGCAAAGTGAGATGTTAAAATTAGAAGCAAATTACTTCGGGAGGACAATTTGAAAATGAATTTAAAATTGAGTGAATGAATAGACATGTATAGTGGGCTTATTTTACGACAACACTTTTAACGATGCACACTATTTGTTCCGAAAACAGTTGTCTCGCAATAAAGACTGCTATCTGTATTATAATTCAAATTATTCATATTATTCTATCAAGAATCGTTATATTCTTACTGCCGTTTGGCGGAAAAGGACAGCACGATGTTTTCCGAATAATTAATAATTCATTCAAATATGTGACAACACTAAAGGCATGCTAACACATCGTCACTGTTATGGCAGAAGTTGGTAAGTAACCGATTGATAGTTCTGAGTAAACACCAAATGAAAAATTTCAGCTTTTAGGATAAAGCCTTTAGCATCGATATTTTGTATTACGTAGATAATTAAAATATAGATGTGTTAATGCCGATCTAACACAAATAAGAGTTTAAAATGAATAGACAGACAATTGCCTGTCTTTAATCTGGCATTAATAATAATCGCCTCTACAAATAAAATATAAGACATTTTTTACCATTTTAAACAATAATGAAAGTACCACACATGGAATGAGTTTACTAACATTCAACAAAATTGTATAAAAATTAAAATACGTTTGTACTTTAATAATCAACTTGAGTTGGGCGTTGGCTGTCTTTTTCCTATTTTAACGGTAGGTAGAAGCAAAATCATTCAGTTATGACTCGATGATGATTCGCTTGTATTATTTTTAAAAGGGTGGCGAGCGCAAAGGGTCAAAATCGTCAACCTCCATAAGCACATGACATTACCGTTGATTTTTGGTAATAGTTACTATCCTGTTATTAAAATTATGTGTAAAATTTTTATATCGAAACATTTACACGACAGCGGGGGCGATTTTCGCATATTTCTTTTAAATACATTCGTAAAAAAATATAGTCTAATCCTACCGCCGTCCGTAGTAAAAAAGATAATTATTTCTTACGGCCCCCGGAAAATTTGCAATCATCGAAAACATTAATTAAAAAAATATCTTTACGCACATTCTGATTGCCGAAACGATAAATTCACAGTGACACGTTCGACATATGTGCGAACGTTGCCGATACATTTGAGATGAGACAACACCTCTGAAAAATAGAGCTTACAGTAATTACAATTTTTTTTTTCATTTATAATATTATACTGTACAATATATTCATCATAAAATATAGCGATCTGTTTTAAAACAAAAAAAAAGACATGTTCATCTGAGAAGGCACTGCTTATGAAAACGCATCAACTCGGATCAACGATAATAGTATGTGATAAAAGTTAGTACGTTTGGGAAAATAAAAGAAGTCACACAATGCTCAGGGGATGACGAACGTTACAATATTTTTTTTGATACACAATACGATGTGACTGACATCGTTTCGCAGATTAAAAGACATCTAAATTTCTAAAGAAAACAATCAATAAACGAATATTTAGTTTACATTGGAACCATGACCTTTCTAAAACAAATTATTATACAGATCAGTGACCTGCAACCTCTTCGACAATAAGGTCAATTCCATTTTCCAATTGTTCGCACACCGCCGAGATCAGAAGTTCTCAGAATATGATGTAATCTCTCCCGGGTCTAGACATGGAAAGTATATTATTTTTGACAGAATAACTAGTGCTATGTTATCAGCATTACATGGTTATAATGAGAGCAAATAAAATGTAATTTCACCCGAAATGACTTGCATAACGCACAGCTAATTGAATTTTAGCAAAACAATTATCTAAAAATTGATTACAGTTATATTAATGCAGGTATATTAACTTCGAAGTTAATATCAAAATAAATAATAATTAACTTCTTATCGCCAAATATTGAAAATTAGCAGCGGTAAACTTTGTAATTATTATGTGGGGTGCAATAAATGTCATTTTGGGCCGCAGGTCACTGATATATAGATAATACGGATAATACAGATGGCATATATTTGTTTTGTGGTGAATTTTCATCATTACATAAAAATAAACTGTCTCGGTTGTTTTGCATTCTGCATCAAAAGTTAATATTGAATATTGTCTGTTTGATGCAAGTCGTTAAAATGTATTTTGTAAGAATAATATAATGATCTCTTTAATTCTGGTATGTACATGAAATACATAATAATTTTAAGAGTATGTAATTGGAAAATACCAGTAGATGCAAGACACTTAAAAAGGACATTTTTAATGTAACTCATTTTTGACCAAATTGACAATTAAAAACTTCTTGCAGAAAACTGACGATTCAATGATTTTTTTTGTACAATTACCATTTACTGCTTTGTGGATCAAAACAGTTTAATAATGGTTTAAAGAGTACCTGAGCGTTGAATATCAATTGACGTTTAATACACGAGTCGCTCGTCAATTATTATTATTTAGTATTATACATACCTAAGAAATGTAATTCTCTCGTATTGCCCTTAGAAATACTCCAAAAACACTGCCTGGAGAGCGAAACAAATTTCTAAATACAAATTCGTCCAATTAGGACGCGAATAACTCCCTACTGATTAATTCACTATCGTTTGGATCCACAAAATTGTCTTGGTGGATCACAAATGATTGAGTGTATATTCCATCCTCAATACAAATTTGTATTTAGAAATTCGTTTCGCTCTCCAGCCAGTGTTTTTGAAGTATTTCTAAGGGCAATACGAGAGAATTGCATTTCTTAGGTATTTGTAATAATAATAATTGACAAGTGATGTTTTTGTATTGGCTGCACTGACGCAGCGGCCATTTTGTATTAAACGTCAAATAATATTCGACGCTCAGGTACTCTTTAACCAACAGTTTACTGTTAAATCATGACATTATAATCACACACAGATTGAGAATAAAAGTTCCAAGCTGATTTAAGACACTGATCCAGTTAATTTTTTTTTAAATTTACATCGCCATCTATATATAAAATATCAAATTAAATTTTGTCTGTTGGCATTTTCACTTTAAATATGCACTGAAATGAAAATTTATTTGATTTAATTTGTCAATAGTTGTTTGCGATGATAGTGTCAAAAAATTCAACTTTTTTTTTTCTTCATTTAATATATTTGTCGATAGGTGTAATGTTTATTTGAATATTTCATCACAGCAGCTTGATAAATTGAAATAATACTCAGAATGCAATTGACATTACAAACAACGTTTGAATTAAAATTCCACGATTAATTCCCGATTCAATATTACAATGATATATACATTCGGTTATCGGTAAACACCCCAATGTTTCTGATTATTTTTTTGTGGAGCTATAGACAAATACGACTGTCATCTATCATTGCGGAATTTTTAACAATCGTGTCAATCGTAATGTAGAACAATCAGCTAGCTGTCTTATATATTGTCTTTCTTTCAACAGTCTAAAATGAAACATTAGTATACAATTAACGACAAATCGGTTATATGGATGAGAAATATGATCAATTGACAATTAAAATGATATGGCTAACAGTAATTTGTGTCCTAGAAACAGTTATACATAAAGTAGAATGTTAATGTAAATTAACACCTTCATTCTTTAAATATATTCAAATGCAGTTTTGACATATGCCGTCCCATGCAGCATCGTGCGACTTATTATTTTTATCTAGATATCCGAAGGGATCGATCATCTTATCGCATAGGCTACACATTAAAAAGCTTTTTTGAAAATTGTCAGAGTAAAAATTTGGCATCAAAACGATTAAGGATTTTAATGCAGACAATGTAATTTTCTTTCAAAAATATAACATGATGCTATTTATACAAATTCTCATGAGATTGAAAGATAATCACCGAGTGTGTAAATTATTTTTCATATTCGGATAGATAAAAAAGTTAAATAAAATGTGTATTTACTGATAAAATCGGTAATCTAGAATTGCATAAAAATGGCATTATCGAGTTTAATATTTTTTAAAATAGTCTGTATCTATTTAAAAATGATCGATCACTCTTCGGAGACATTTTTACAAAAAAAAAAATTCATACAATATAATAATTAAAAAATATTTATTTCGTTCGGCGATGCAAGAATTTTGGATCCCGAGATATCTAGAGCAGCGTCTCTCGACTGTTAAAAATATATACATTCAGTTAACAAAGTATTTTTTTGTAACTTCAAATCGTATTAGTATATAAATAAAACACTATTTTCATTTCATGATAAATTTTCAGTAAAAAAAACTATTTATTGTTAGGGTTCTAACAAGGAAGACTACCCCTAAAGCGAATACGGCATCGAAATTCGTTTTATTAATATACTGTCAGGCGTTTTGAGTCGAATATTCGTAATTGTTTAAGAGACTGTAAATATGCAAACCTGATTCTCTTTGGACAGAACACGAGCGGAAACTGGAATCAATTAAACTATATACCGACGATATATACATAATTGAGGTGAAATCGAAACCGAGTAAATTAATATGTGTAACTCATAGGCTAATCCTACAAAGAAAAAGCAGTGGTTAATGAGAATAAGTGAGATTAAAAAACAATCAGGACCGTGGCAATTTTTACGCTATCTACTTTCAGTGTGAAATGATACCAGTGCATCAAAGATAAGTGAAAAAGGGTGTGGAGAAACGCTGCTCTAGAATATACAATACAATTACATAATATAATGTGTTTGTAACGTTTTTTTTTTGTTTAGTTTTTATTTCTTTTAACATTGTATCAGTCTAATAATTCTCAGACATTCACGAGGCCCTTCGCCTCCGCCGGCGTAAACTCTTCCGAGCGTTCTATTACTTTGTTCTGGCGGCACGGCCACATTGCACATTAGCGTTTCGACAGATTCAGTGGTAGATCTGAAACAGAAGATACAGTTTAAAATTGTATTCATACTGACTGCTGGTACTTGATGTATTGTCATTTTCAGTTTTACAAAAGTAATAGTGAGTTGTCTATTATATCTTCGATGGATTAACTTTGTTATGCCGCTTGTTGCGTTACAATATGTGAAACGTGTTTCGCCTCTTTGAGAAGCTCAGACATAACATAGCAAAGTTTACGAATAAACTAAAAATTGATTCTAATTCTAAAGTTATAAATCACAAAATAAAAGTCTTGGTTTGTCCATATCTACTGGACGCAGGGAGTAAAAACTCAAACATTGATAGTACTAATTACAAACTAATTAGAAAGTTTGTGTATCAATGGTGGATGAGTTTACCAAACAATTCAGTTATAGAACGAATATGAATGCATAATTTTTCAACTGACCTGAAGAGGCGTCATCCCCGGGCGGTCGGTCAGTAATGAGAGGATGTGGGGTGGGAGTGGCAACCCACTGGGCAGGTGGAAAGACCCAGACGGGCTGACTCCGCGGAGCGTAGCCCGCATAGTAGGGTCCCGCGGCGACGTGATGGTAAGCGGCCATGGGCGGGGGTGGATACAGGTGATACGGGGGGTTCAGGATAGTTTCGTGGTGGCGATAGGACATCTCCGGGTAAGGATACTTGACCGCCGCCGGTCTGTCCGGAGGGGGGCGATGTCCAGCGGGGGACACGGATCCTGAGGGTCCAGGCGGGCAATAGGGCAAGGGGGACGATCGCAGACGCGGCGAGCGAGCCCAGCTGGGCGCTCTGCGATAGTGTTCAGACACAGGATCGGGCGAGGCGGCTCCCAGCGGTGACTCCAGTCCTGGAGGAGCTGCAGGCGGCGGCGGCGGCGACCGCCTCCTGGACTCCGGTTCCTCGGGCATGCTGAGTATGGAGACAATGCTGTAGCTGGAGACGGGCTTGGAAGTCCGTTCGCGCCGTGGCAAACCGTTTGTGACTGGCGGGCGGTCAGGAGCGCGAGAGGGTCCGGGCTGCGAAGGAGACACGTTGACAGTTTTTTTCTTCCCGGCCCTATCTTCCAGGCTAACCCTCTCGAGGATCCTCTTTCGGGGTGACACTGTGAAGTGTTCTCGTTTCACGGAGGCAACGGGGACCTTGGAGTCGACTGTAGTCTTCACGGGTCCCCTCTCCCGGAGAGCGTCGGCAATTTTATCGATGTCTCGTCGCTCTCGCTTCATTTTAGTCTTCTTGTAAACCCTCGGAGACGGCCTCCGGTGGTATTTAAATTTGCCAACTCGGGGGAGACGTTCGGGCTCTATGTCGGCCGCCCCGTCCGTAGTGTCCTCCGAGCGGTGCTCATCGTGAGATGCTGATCCGTTAGCGAGCCTCGGGACCGAGCCGTATCTGCCAAGAAGAGGGATGCATAGATATTACACATAATGTAGAAGGGCTTAATTAATTCAGTCTCGAGAAGAACAAGCATCAAAAAATAAGAATTCATCACAGTAGAGAGTGATTTTGTATTATATGCAGCCGTATGAATAAATGTACTGATATGAAAAATAGTGGGACTGACCCGTTGAGCGAGTGGTTGTGCGTTTGCACAGGGGTGACGTCATGCGGGCGCCTTCTCTTCCTGCGCGCGTGCGGCGAGGCAAACACGGAAGCGGAGAGGGTGGCGGGTCGCACGTACAGCATGCACAGCTCCCGCGACACGTTGCGGCGGGGCGACGGCTGCTTCCAGCAGTGGTCGCGCTGCCACGGGGATGACTGCACCGAACTGTTGTCGTCGGATACTGCGGACGGAGAACTTTAGTCAGTCAAGAAACTTAGCTTTTCCAGAGCGTTAACAATAGATTATGAGAAGCCGCTGTCCTATTTACTGTCCACTATTATTGTAATAAATTATAGTATTCATTGCACAATCTAAAAATAAAATACTCTTGAAAGAGACCATGTTTTATACTTGCAATCGGGTCCTACTGGAAAAAAAAACATATTTCTGTTCTGTTCAGGTAGGATTTTGGTGTCATGGAAAACCATATTGATGGTTTACAGAGAGAGAATTGTACGTCCAGTTTTACATATTTCGAGAACATCAAATTCGAAGAGTTTTTTTTTGCATGTTCAATTATTTTACAGCATAAAAATATAATGCAGAAGACATTCCTTCTATGTGAACTCAATTTCGACAAAAACTGAGCAAAAATATCCTGGCACTAAGCCATTAATATATTTTCCTCAGAGGAAGTATACCCTGTGTTTTTGATTGCAATAAATATATCAATAACGCTATTAGATAATATAATATTGTAGATTGCACTTGTTATGCGTTTTCCTGACTAAAGAATACAAATACACTGTTAACTTATTGAATTAAAAATGCAATAGATTGATTTATCGTATCCTCACTTATCGAGTGAGTGACGTTCCCAATAAACTTTGCAAATCAATTCTACACAGGTTGACTGTGGGCGTCATGAATACCGTTTAATGCTGAATCTTAATAATATCAATAGGTTTTCTCTTTCTGATATCCGAGATGCCGGCGCAAAACATAAATTGCGACAGCATTTGTCGGCTGCACATAATATGGGGCTGACGTACCATTTTTTTGAATGACATCAGTATCCAATGTCCCCGTTTAAATTATATTACGAAGAATAAAGTTAAGAGAAAACATTATCAATTCAATAAAGATATTTTTAAAAGAAAGTTTATTAAAACAACATTCGAAAAGGTTTACGAGAGTGGACTATTCCAGTAAAATGAATACCCAGCAGGGGGTCTAACTTCCACATAAGCTGCCGATACTTCAGGAGGTTTTCAACCTTATGTTTAATTCTGATCCAACGGATTCCAGTATCAAGGGAGAATTGTCGCCTGCCGTCGCCCAGTTAGTTAGAGCTTGCCCTAACGATCACGCAGATTTAGGTTCGATTCCTGGTAAGATCACAGTGAATTTGAGAATTATTCAATTCAAGGTTGTGATCGAAGACTGGATGTTTGTGATGTTAATTCACATCATTTCCTCTTCTCCCATCCTTCTGATCCTTTAATAACTGGGTGTAGCAATAGCGATTAGCCAACCACTAGTCCTGTTCTACCCTTATCCTTCTTTCTCTACTACTCACTGTGAAAAAAGTGAGGTTGAGCGACTGAGTAAGAAACCGTTCTCGTAGAAAAAAATTCTGTTGAAATACCTCGTTTAGGAGGCCATATGCTCCACATTGGGAGCGGACATGGATAAAAAAATATATATATAGAAATGTTTTAGATAATTTAATTCCCGAGCGTCGTTTTATAAGCCTGCATATACTTGTTCTGAAAGTGTCAAAGCATTCTGCTCTGGGACTAATGGAGCATATATGAAAGTTCTTATTTTATTTGATTCAATTATTTATTTTCTGTCTATAAAAATTTAGCAGTCCTGGTTTATGGTTGGGAGAAATGGCACCGTTATCGAGGGAGCATTATCAACTGATTATTATCAGTTGATAATGCTCGCAAGGAGCGAAACCGGTCCTGATCAAATAAATTTTATGTGGAAAAAGTACTAAAAATCTTTTATTATTTTTATTACAATATACATCTTATTTTATCCAGAGTCGGTGCACTTCACACTGGTAATGAACATACCATTGAGCTTAGGCAAAAAAATATCAATTTATTAACGATGGAAAACCTTCGCCTTACTGCAATAAAACAATGCGCGTCCGCGAGGGGTGTAGATCAGGGGTTACCAACCTTTTCGGACCCTAGAGCGCAATCTAAAATACTGCTAGGGCGGCGAGCACCACATTTTTTCAAAATCTCAAAATCCAGAAATTTACCAATTTGGGTTAGTAATAATATTAATAGGAAACCGCTTAAATTAATAATTATGGTTGGAGAAAACAAGTGGTAATAATACAAATTTAATAGCTGAAAACATGAGAAAAATTGGCTGAAATAAACGTCAACAGCAATATGAACAACCTGGGATGGAACGACACGACTATGCCCCTCTATCTCGCGCGGTCATGTTAGTGTTCGAGTGAGATGTGGAATATTGGGGTATATCCCACGTGCTTTTATATCCACTTAGCAACTAGAACGAGAATGTGACACATTGGCGAACGCTGGATTGTGAAGATGAATTTATTCTCAATATATTTGCTGCGCCAAATGTAAATAAATTATACATGTACTGTATCCATTCCCAATGTGGAGAATATGGACTCGCAATGGATTTTATCTCAACAGAAGTGTTTCTATGAGTAAATAAGTAGGGATATAATGGTTAGCTAATCGCTCTAGCTGGACTTTGTTTTTATTGTAGGATGTGTGAGTGGTAATTTAAGGCATCACAGACATGAATGACTTCGAACACAGATCCAGTGTCTGTAATGATAATCGAGCCAATGGCACCGAAACCGGAGTGGGCAGTGTTAACCACTAGACTACATGCCTGACATTATTGCCCAGAATGTATACATTGCAAGATAATATAATTAAAACCGATTGTGATTTTTTTTAAATCCATGTCAGCTCCTAATGTGGAGCATATAGCCTCCTAATGGTAGTATTTCAACATTAGATAATCTTTTTACAAGAACTGTTTGTCAGTTGGTCAACCTCCCTTTTTTTTAAAAAAAGTAGTAGGGATAGAAGGATACGGCAGAACAAGACACTCACTATGCCTCATTATTTTAGTATAGGAAGGGTGGGTGGGGGTTTTTTTTTTTATCCATATCCACTCCAATCAACAATTTTTTTCAACGAGAACTGTTTGAAAGTCAGTCGCTCAAACTCTCTTTTCCAAAAAGAGTAGTAAGGATAGAAGGATAAGGCTACGAGAGGACTAGTGGTTAACTAATCGCTCACGCTACGTTCAGTTATTGAAGGGTGGGGGAGAAATTATCACAAACACCCATGCCTTCGAACATAAATCGATCAATTGATCGAAAAGTGCTGTTTGTACTAGGACTCAAACTCATGATATCCAACACAGAAGCCAGCAATGCTAACCGTTGCGCCATAGGACCCGACAATTTTTAGACATCACAAACAATTCTTTCAAACAGAAATCGATTAAAAAAACACTGTTCATACTGGGATTCAAACCTATAAAATCCATCACATCTTTATTTACATAATAGTTTTATTAAGTGATATATGACATATGTTTGTTTTATATTTAAATGTCATTTCACCGACTAATCACATTTCACTGGTCTACACATAGGAAACTTTAGGATTTACGCTATGCGTAAATAATGTAGTTATACTCACCGCTGAGGGAGGTGGCCCTCTCCTGTCGAGCGATGTGCGAGGGGGGCATCGCAGCCTGAGCGGCCGGAACGGAAGATGTCGGGGGCCAGAATGTCTTCTGAGGCACGGACACCCATCCTCCCCGTTCCCCCTCGCGGGCCCTCGCCAATTCCAATATAAACTTTCCATCTGAAACATGACCGCATCGTTAGCGCTTCGTTCTGGTCACCGAGCAACCGGGCGAATCTAGAAACCTCCTCAAAACAAAAGACGAACGTCGCCGAAAGAATGTAAACGATAATATATGTGAGTTTATCAGAGCATGAAACACTCGAAACTTTCTAGTCATTACAGAACATTATGAATAATAGCAAAAGGTAGCGATTTTGGAGAGCAAAGAATGTAAATAAGCGTAATTATTGAATGTTCTGATGGATTGCGAGCGGTTATATTGATTAAATGACAGAAACGAGAGAAAAACATCGACGTCGCGGCCGCGAGTTTGTGGCATATCACCTTTGAAGAACTTGAGTCTTCCTCCTCCGGAAGTGGAATTATTGTGCGGAACGGGTCCTTGCGGTGAATTTTCGTCGGAAACACCTTTACTGCCGCTGTTGCCATTCATGCCATGTCTTCTGTCCACTTCCTCTGTCATTTTTGTACATGTTGTCAGAGTTGTGTTGTTTCTTTCCTGTATATGCATTTCATTTCTGACAAATCGAGAATCGTCAGCATGATGTTCTCCCGGGGCCGTTGCGGTTTCTCATCGCCCCTCCGCCGTTCGAATCCCGTCTCGCGCAGGGCGAAGGCTTAATGTTTGACACGGAGATATCGCTAAACTTCAAACACTTCATTCTTCATTTACCACCTGCGAAAAACGACTCGATTTGACGCTGAATCGAACATATTTAGAGAACACTTGGGCACAAAATTCGGTAACTTATAACATTAGCGACGAGATGTCTTCTATTCTACACATTTTATTACACCCACAACACCTATGATTGAGAAATTCCGACGCCGGATTCTTCACCACAAATCGAACCCACGACACAACTCGACATTAGTTGTTCGTTTTCTACTAGTTCATTCACACCCAGCATCCATTTTGGTTCGTTCAAATGGATTCGTTCTTTATTTGGTCTAATTTCCCGAACGGCGATTGGCTGGCCGTTTTAGTACGCTGGCAACATTCCGACACCGGCGCTCACGCACTCCGCTGATCGCTAAAATACGTGTTGTGGCGGCCATCTCGGTTTTATTTCAGTGTTTAGGATTTGTCAATTGTCCCTCCAATTTCAATTGTAAAATATCAACATGTCGGAGGTTTCGTTCAAGAGAACCTTGGCGACAGAAGATCTATCGAACGTTGAATTCGACACCAGCGAAGATGTCGAAGTTATTCCGACGTTCGATTCTATGGGACTACGTGAAGAGCTACTTCGCGGGATATATGCTTACGGTTAATATGATCATTTATTAGATGTTTTACGATTCAATTGAACGCTATTTAAATATAATTTGCCGCAATATGTATTGTAACGTCAATTTATTTACTCTAGCTGTCATTTGTAAAAGGTTAAATATTTTGAGGTTATGACGAATCCTTGTGACATTCGTGTTTATTTCAGGATTTGAGAAGCCATCTGCCATTCAGCAACGTAGTATTCAGCCTATTGTGAAAGGTAGAGATGTCATCGCTCAAGCCCAATCCGGTACTGGTAAAACAGCCACCTTTTCAATATCCATTCTTCAGTCGCTGGACACGACAGTCCGCGAAACTCAAGTTTTGTGTTTGTCGCCAACGAGGGAGTTGGCGACGCAGATCCAAAAGGTGATCTTGGCTCTCGGAGATTTCATGAATGTACAATGTCACGCTTGCATCGGAGGTACAAATCTCGGCGAAGATATCAGAAAACTTGACTATGGTCAGCATGTTGTCTCTGGTACCCCAGGGAGAGTATTCGGTTAGTATTTTTACATATAATATTTTTGAACTTCTATCTGGATGCATTATAACTAAAAGTATTCTACTAAATGAAATAGTTCCACAATTGTTACTTTCATGAACATCACAATTTAAGAACTGAAATCAATTTATTTGAATGTACATGCATTCAGTTAAGCATCTCAGCTGTTTACGATCCACTGTTGAATGAAGCCGTATGTCCTAAACTTTGTTTACACACAGCACTTAAAATTTGACTTATTCTGAATTCATTTTCTTAGTGTTTTTACTCATGTCGAATGTGTTTTCTTTTTAAAATATTATAACTAAATATTTTGCTTTTTTCTATTCTGAAAACACATTGTAATAGAATAATAATTTTCATATTTAAATGTATGAAGTATTCTATGTGCGGAAGGTTCTGTGTAAGGAAGAATCTGTGTAAGGAGTATTCTTGTTCATAGAATTCGTGTTCAGAAGAATCACCAAACCACGTGACCATATGGCCACGTGCCTTTATAATTTTTTTGTTTATTAGAAATAAAAGTACAGTGGAACCCCCAATTAAACTACTCCGAATTACACGCTGGCTTGAAATATTCGTCGCAAATTTCCCAATTTAACGGTCGCATTCCATTGTCGTTGCTACAAGACGGTTGTCTGTGCGTTGCATACAGTCAAATGTTGGCTAGCGCTTTACTGTATCTGAATTCAATATGGCCTAAAATTTAATTATTTATTAAAAAAGAACCCTTTGTCTCTGGAGGGTTAATTCAAAGTTTTGTCAATTGACAGTGAAGGATTAGTAATGTGTTAAAGAAAACTAAAATATGACACCAAAAATGCTTTATTAATCAAAATTTACCTCTAGGTGAAAAGCAAGAAAACAACAGCAATAGATTTGTCAATTTAAAAAAATAAAATACTTAAAATAATTCCACAAAGAATAAAGTATATACTCTGCTTCTTCAATTAATGTACAATAATAGCAATGTAGCAATAATATCATTTTATGAATTTCATTTTGTTCCGTCAGGGGTGAACCTTGGCTGCCTCAATTAATCTTCTCCGTTCAGCTCTGTCTTCACATCTTCATACGCCAGTTGCTGACCTCCAGCACTCTGAAATCATCATTCAGTATTGTGTCTGTAATTATTTCAGATATGATTCGTCGGCGAGTTTTGCGTACCAGATCTATCAAAATGCTGGTCCTCGACGAGGCTGACGAGATGTTAAACAAGGGTTTCAAGGAGCAGATTTACGATGTGTACAGATATTTGCCACCTGCGACACAAGTTGTTCTCATCTCTGCTACATTGCCTCATGAAATACTCGAGATGACGTCCAAATTCATGACGGATCCTATCAGAATATTGGTCAAACGGTAAGACAAAACAGCTTTATTGAGATATTAATTACGGAGTATAAGAGTTGGAAAAAAAGCTGCTAGCACATGGTACCACCATAACCGTAAGTTACACCATAAGTACTCACACCATAAGTAATATATTCCAAAATCCCGGTTTTTACTTGGTTAGGAAGAATGCATTAACTTTTTGAGGAGTGAATAGATCTGTACTGATCTTACTGACTTGTTTCCAATGAATATATGTAATTCATACTTGACTCATATATACCGACTGTGGAAAGGAAAAAGGACGTAACCCACACATAGCAAATTTTACAAGATGTATGAAAAATGTGTTTTGATGATTTTGGGCCATATGCAAATCATGAAATATACACAACTTTGAAGTACACGGATACTCCTAAACTGGTGTTTAATTGACGTAATCTAATATTAATTTAAGAAATTATCTGTTTTTTTTCAGTCTTTTTATCTTGTTTTCAATGTTCAAAAACTCATCTTTTCTCAAACTTAAAAGCTAAATTTAGATACTAATTTGGCATTTGCAGCTTATATCCTTGTGATAGAACGTGTATCATGTTGAATACATTGTGATTATCGAAAAAAAGCTGTTTTGAAAAAACTGTGGATTACGTACTTTTTACTTTCCACAGCCGATATGCTCACGACAGACGCTATTGTGTTAAATTAAAAGTACGTTTGTACTCCTTTATAGAAAAATGGTGCCGATATACATGTACGTCCATACTCCTCTAAAGGTAAAATGTAAAGGATTAATATGGATCCATTGCGTCGTTTGAATAAATTCACAAGAAAAGGAAAAATAATAAAGATGCCGAGAGGCGAAACCCGGGTCGTATTCGACCAAGATTTTTGTGGAAGTGTACATTATGAAAATAATTCTAAATTAATTGTTGATTACTTAACATTTCGTTTTGCTTTCCTGT
Organism: Himalopsyche anomala; assembly: GCA_031772345.1. Taxonomy (NCBI): domain Eukaryota; kingdom Metazoa; phylum Arthropoda; class Insecta; order Trichoptera; family Rhyacophilidae; genus Himalopsyche; species Himalopsyche anomala. The sequence continues at coordinate 21,877,920 of CM062839.1, forward strand.
TAAGTGTACAAAAGCCTATTACTTCTCCATCCGTTGGGCCAGCAATAAAATGAAGGTGTTAACTTGAAACAAATCGTTGTCATACTGGTGGAAGGCGTTAACTCAAAAATCGACTATTTTCACAATAATCTGGTTCTTTGTTTTAGTGATGAGTTGACGCTGGAGGGTATAAAACAGTTCTTCGTAGCAGTGGAGCGCGAGGAGTGGAAGTTTGACACGCTGTGCGACCTGTACGACACCCTTACCATCACCCAAGCCGTCATATTTTGCAACACAAAGCGCAAGGTCGACTGGCTCACAGAGAAAATGCGCGAAGCAAACTTTACCGTCAGCTCGATGCACGGAGATATGCCACAGAAGGAGAGGGACAACATCATGAAAGAGTTCCGTTCGGCACAAAGGTAACATAACTAATTTATGTTAGATTTCTTCTTTATCCAAAGGTCTAAAAGGTGTACTCGTACAGGCAACTTTTCGTCTGGAAAATAAGTAGAAAATATTGAATTAGATTTGATAACTTTGTTATTCCACTTTTTGTGCTAACTTGTGACACATGTTTCATCTCTTTGAGAAGCATCATCAGACTATCGCAATGTTTACGAATAAACTAAAAAAGTATTCGAATCTTGTTATAAATTATAAAATTAAAGTCGGGGTTTGTCCTTTTCTACTGGACGCAGGAAGGGGGTAAGATTAAACTTTGATAGTACTGATTGAAAACTATTGAGTGTGACAAAACCCAATGGGAATGAATTCATCAATGGTGATCCACCTATCTTATTTGAAATTTCATTTACTGATGCTTCCATTCTATGAATTACTTCCAAAAACTCCAAGCTATTCATTCTTAACCTTTGGAGGAGTGAATAGATTTATACAGACTACTTTAATTTACTGCCTTTTCTTAACATGACAATTTTGTGACTTTCCCAATGAATATATGTAATTCATACTTAGAGCATATATATACTCACAGACACTCCTGTGTTGAGTTTAAACTACTTTTATACTCATTTACAGAAAAATGGCGCCGACATACATGTACGTCCATACTCTAAAGATTAACCCTTTTTGACATTTTTATCAAAATTGTGATCATTTTCTATCAAATGATTCGCAAACTCTGAAAAATTATGTAGCACAAAAGTGGAATAATGAAGTTATCAAATTTAATTTTATACTAAAAATGAACTTTCACAAATTTACCGCCGAATCTATCATAGATAGAAAAATATTATTTACAAGGACTGGATGATAATGAAGAGTACCTATATATAATAAGAAGTAATTGTTGAGATGAATTAGCTCACCTTGTCAATGGCCATCTCACTTTAGAGCTTTAACTCTGTAAAAGAATTTGCTTTCCTTGATTATTGCAAACATGCAATTATTATCAATCACTACTTACATAACAATACAAAATTCTGATGATCACTTACATAGTTTTAAAAAATTACGAATCAGAGTCCCATAATAACCCTACTATTCATTTTACTCATTCTATTTCACTATCTTTGCTGTGAAACTTATTTTTTATTTTCAGCCGTGTCTTAATCACAACGGATGTTTGGGCGAGAGGAATCGACGTCCAGCAAGTGTCGCTGGTCATTAACTACGACTTACCGAACAACCGTGAGCTGTACATCCACAGAATAGGCAGATCGGGTCGCTTCGGCAGGAAAGGTGTCGCTATCAACTTCGTCAAGTCAGACGACATCAGAATTCTCAGAGATATTGAACAATATTATTCCACGCAGATCGATGAGATGCCAATGAATGTTGCCGATTTGATTTAAAACATTCGATCTGGACTTATAATAACTAGGTAATTGTAACTGTGTGCGAATGGACGCGTGAATGAGGATATTGTTCCTGTAGATATGAACAATATATAATTTATCATAGTAATACTGGAGTATCTGTGCGGGGTTTATCAAGATCTTATAAATGCTTTTGCTGTTATCATGGATGTGATATAAGAGTTATATTTCTTTGTGACTCTCCTGCATCCAAAACCAATCCTCTCAAAGATAAAGTTTAAACATTTTCATTAAAGGAAAAACATGCAATAGATATAAAAATATCTCAGGTGCATTTCCTTCGGAATTGGGCTAGTTTAAACAGATTTAAACAAATGACGAAGTTATGAGAAATATTTTCAATTCAATCCTTCTACGCCGTTGACTGTTGTTATTATTTGTAAGAATTTCAATAAAAAAAAAATGTTATTTCATGTTTATGACTTTAATCTAAAATAACAAGACTTTTTTATTATTTTGTTAAAAAGCTAACCAAAAAACTAACAGAAAACTTGTATAAATATCAGAAACAGTGAATATTTTCCAATAAATCTTTTCTATAAATTATTGTTTTATTTATTATTTACACTGTTTACATGTAAATGTGTTTATACTTTCCAAGTGGATTTTATTTTTAATCATCTGTTTTTAATACTGACTACTAAATGAGTCATTTCAATAGAAAGTATTACAACGAGAACTGCTGATAAATAAGTCAATCGGGGTACTCAGTAGTAAGTATTAAAATAAGTTTGATAACTTTGTTATTCCACTAATTTTATTACAAATTGTGACGTGTTTTGCCTTTTTGAGAAGCATCTTCAGACTATCGTAATGTTATTTGAGCCTAAAATATACGCACTAAATATGTAAACTTTTTTTAAAGATTTTGATGGTAATCGATTCTATGTGAGCAGGGGGATATTTGGTGTTCAGAATAATAAAAATAAAGTTAATTATTGACGTTTTTTCATAAATGCCCAAGTCCATGTCATAGTGTGAATCATACCTGCTTAAGACCATTTAAGCCAATCGTAATGCGGCAACTGCCTTGTCACACTGTATTTATTTATTTTACAGTGTGCGGGGAATGTCAGTTTCTCATCACTGTAGTGTGATTTTCATGCTAAGATGGAAGATTAAATAAGGATTGTTCAGTCACACTTAGCTAAAAACAAGAAAAGTTCAAAGTAGAGAGATCAAACACTTTGCGGGTTTCATATTTCACGAGTCCACATGTATTATATCAAACCTGTTTTATTGTAAAAGTGGTTATTTAAAATTATATTTAAACATATCTTTCTTATTAGCTCCAAAAAAATTGTTATAAACTAAAAATGGTTATCCGAAAGTGTGTTTGGTGTGACTGCGTGCATATGATATTTATTGACTCGCTTATCAATAAATACGAGTCGATTGGGACTAAGCCAAGGCTGCGTTTTAGAATTGACCATCCTGTTGACTTTTCTCTACAAGGCTTAGGCCTATCCTGCCTCGAGTATTCCAGCGACTCACTACTGTCAATTGACAAAATCAATTTATTATAATATCTTTTGAGTACACAATTTACATTCAACAGCAGTTCAAAACAAGTTCATGGTGAGGAGTAGTTTCATATTTTATTTAGTTAATTTTTATCTATTTTTCATACAACTTGACGAGATATAATATTATTTTACAGTACAAGTATATACTAGTCCAATTGGTAAGAATCTAAAACTTGAATTCTTTGTATTTCTTGGCTTGTTTGGAATCCGTTGTCTGTTGTCTCTTGCGTTTGCTCTGTAAATAGAAAATAAGATATAATCAATAAAGGTCAATTGTCATAAAATTTAAATGTTCTTTTAAGGGTGAGTGAAACGGTCTACAGGCGACATCTATTAATAAAAAAAACTGTTAAGCGACTTGTTTGCAAACATCCCAGTTGATGAGGCATTCCTTATTATACTTTTCCACTAACGATTATATATTATAGCTTATAATACAAAGTGTAAACAGAATAAGAAAGAAATATTTATCGGCAGAGATGTAAGTTACCTTTTGCCTGGCGACGTGTTCAGCCAACATATCTGAAAGATCTTCTTTGGCAGGCTGTTGCTGCTGCGCTCGAAGCTGCTGTTCGTAGCGGGCGGCCATCGCTTCAGCGTCCAATTCCAGTTCGGAAGGATCTAAAGCCAATTCTACTGCGCCACCGCCACTGACACCGCCTGCACCTCTGTCCGGAGCTGCATTTGCTGCCAGTCTGCGAGCGGCAGCTGAAATAACAACACGAATTTTATTACATTACGTTGTTAAAACAATTTGGTCAATTACATACAGTATAACCGCTGTCGCATATTATTAAACAAAATTTTGTGAATTTTGCAGATCCTAAGTATCTTTAGATAACTTTCACAAACCAATATAGTCTTTAGCTATTTCTCTTGGACGAATACTTCATAGTGAAGCCACTCAAAGAACCTCACCTTGGGTCAATACTCGACGCTGACAAAATCAATAAACTAAATCAGAAAAAGTCGAGTTTCATATGCAATTCCTCCAATTCTAATATAGGTATTTCTCCCGCATGTGCAGGCTGTGAACTACAATATCGGTAAGCCAATCAATGCGTCAGTAATGCCGTAAGAAAAAGTCCATGTGGTTGGTTGGATTTGGAGACTGAAGAAATCAAAGTAAACTCTTCCTTTGTTTTTATTCTATCGTTACTTTTCCCACAAAATTTATAATGATCAGTATCAGTTGAAAATGCTTGCTTTACAAAAACTGTCAATTCTTGGCGGAAAGGCATTATATTTGTCAAACTAACTTTAACAATGATGAAAACAAGCCCAAGTAAACTTACCGATGACAGTTGGTGGTTGTGCACCTCCAGCACCCGTCATATCATAGACGTGAGTGGAAGCCATCATTCCTGCTGTTACACCTCGTCTCTCTTGCAGGACTTGGTACAGAACTGGAGTTTCGCCTCTGTTGAAATCAAGTCAAAATTTTAGTTTAATATATGCACAATAATATGTTGTATGACAAAAATTGGCACAATTATTATTTTACATAATATTATTTTAGTTAAGCATAATTAACTTACCCTTCCATATCGTTTTCAATCTTCTTCTTTCTGAGTTCGATAGTTTCTGGAGTTTCGAGTCCGAGAGGAACGGACGACATCCCCGAGGGTGTCGCTAATCCTTCCCCTGGAGTTACCAGACCGCTCACTCCTGCGCCCGATTCCCCTTCAACTATTTCTTCTTCACCCTCAGATTCTGCAATTGAAAACACAAGAATAAGGAAACGAAGCAACGAAATAAACATCTTGAAATTGGCTGCAAACATTTGCGTTGAAAACTGTTATATATCTAATCGAGGAATAAAAATCACTAACCTTCTTCAGACGATTCTCCTTCTGATTCGGATTCTAATTCACCCCACATGGTTCTATCAATTTCGGTTTCCTCAATATCCTGAAAAATTTACAAATATTACTATAATATGACTTGAAATACATATAAGATCAAATAGAAAATAAGTTCAAAGCTAGCCGAGATCAATATTGTACAATATGCGATGAGTTCAAATTTCTCCACACTTTTACTGTTTAGGATTTAGACCCAACATTCCACTTTATTTAATAGGTCAAGACCGGTTTCACTCATTGCGAGCATTGTCAACTGGTAGATAATCAGTTGACAATGCTCGCAATGAGCGAAACCGGTCCTGACCTATTAAATAAAGTGGAATGAAGTACAAAAGAATATTGTGTTTTTATTAACTCAAGCCATCTATGTATATATATTGTCGATCAATAATAACTTAAGTTAACAACACGGATGCTTACATCTTGCAGATTTTGTGTGTGACCAAATACATCTCCATAAAGCGGTTTTCCGTGTTCGTCAACAGGGGGTTTGCCCCATCCGCCCGCGTGATAACCGAACGCGCACCCGTCTGGAATAGAAGCGTTGAGGCCGGCAATTTTTAGATTAGGGTACGATGGTGGAGGACCATAACGTTGCTGAGCGATCAGCCAAGGAGGTGGAACCTAAAATATTTAACATTGAAAAATATAAACATATCGATTGTGTATAAAATAAATAATATCAACTGACAGTTTGAAGTCTTGCGAAAGCAAAAAATTAACAATACTTCTTAATATTGAGATAATAAATGAGGATTAGTTGAATTATACTTGCCTTATGACAGTTCGGACCGACAGGCATACCCAGAGCAGTTCTTAATTCTTCGCTCAAGTCACCAGGTTTCTTCTCTCTCAATCTTGTCTCGAATTCTTTTCCTTCGTAGTAAAGATCACCGTGTATTGTCATGCGGGGTTTTGTCTGCCATCTATGAATAAAGCGTATTAAGAAATTAAAATAATGCTACAGGATATTTTCGTATTGGCTGCGAACTTAATATGACAATAATGAAAACATTTGAGGTGGAAGTAAGTCACAACAACTTTTCAAAAAAGAAAAAAAAACTTTTGTTTGAATATGTCCGCTATGTTTTATAATTTTAGAGCTAAATACTTTGCTTTTTTTTAACTTATTGAGAGAAAACGGTTTCTTTTTATTTTCCAAATCTCTGTATCAATTTTAAATATTTTTATTTCCATCAAATATAGACTTAATTTTTGATTTTTATGCAAAATTTGAAAAATGTAGTTTGAGATCTTTTCCATTGATATGAAGAAATGTGCAAATGAATTTTATCGTAACATCACTGCCAAAAGTTGGCAATTACTAAAGTTATGTTATGTTATTGAACAACTTTATGAAATAACTTTATTTTATTTTTTATTCCAATTCCATTCCATGTAAACTGGTATCTTAAATTAATATTTTTATTGTTACAAGCAAATAATCTTTTTTTTATTCATGTCTGCTCCCAATGTGGAGCATATGGCCTCCTAATGAAGGTATCTCAACAAAAGTTTTTTCTAAGAGAACTGTTTGTTACTCAGCCGCTCAACCTCACTTTTTTCAAAGTGAGTAGTAGGGAAAGAAGGATAAGGCTAGATCAGGACTAGTGGTTGGCTAATCGCTATTGCTTCACCCAGTTATTAAAGGATCAGAAGGATGGGAGAAGAGGAAATTATGTGAATTGACATCACAAATACCCAGCCTTCGATCACAACTTCGAATTGAATAATTCTCAAATTCACTGTGATCTGACTGGGAATCAAATCCAGACCTGCGTGATCAGTAGAGCAAGCTCCAACCAACTGGGCCACAGCAGGCGACAAATTATACAAATTAATAATTAACGTGTAGAGTTCTGCGCTCCACGTTTATAGCAGATATAGTTTAAGAAAATCAATAATGTTCATGGAGACAAGATTAAGTTTTTGATTTTTTATAATGTAGTTAGTCTTAATAAATAAAGCAGAGGGTTGTTTACGATTAACAGTAAGACAGGCAAGATATATTGTAATGATCACCAATTTCTGAAGAAATATACTCACTTGAAGAAAGCATCGTGGAGTTTCTGGTAATCAATATCTATCTTGCCAAGTTTAGGCCGCGCCCTTTCTCTCATTTTAGCCTTGAGCGTTTTAGTTTCCTCTTTGTCTTGAAGTGACGCCCTCATCTCCATTATGCCTGTTTTCTTGATGAAGTCAGGCAGGTCAAATGCTGGTTTCTCTATGCCTCTCTTGCCTTGTAAATACTGGAATAAAACATTGTTACAATTTGTAATAATTCAATCAATATTAAATGGGATTAGTTTTCCACTGATAGCACAACACTGTCAGTGCTTTAACATTAATCAAAGTGTGGCTCAAGGCGACTCAGTAGGAATGCAAAACTTTAATTTGACCTACAGCATAAATATTGCACTGACTTAAATAAGTAACCACCACAATACGTATTTTTACAGTATCAAAACAAGCAATACATTTATCTATTTCATTACAAAAATAACAATACCACCTATCAAACGAATGGGTATTTAGACAGTAATAAAGGTTTTTCATATAAATCAATTTGTATTAATATTAGGTGTCGACGAAAATCAATAAGTATTTATTTATCTTCATAGCAAAGACTGACAATCTAATTTACTTCCCCAAATATCTGTTGCAACAATTATATGTAACTGAAACAATGCGTTAATTATATATACCGTGAAAATGTCTAATAATGCTCGATATGAGGTATTGGTGCATGGTAGCAACAGTAAGCTATCGTATTTAATAAATTAAATCATGTGACGGTTTTTGCCAAAGGTAAATTACACGAGACGCAAAACAAACCATTCAATACAAATTTCTCAAACTTTCTCTAATATGTGGAAGGAATTAGTTTTTATTTTTAATTTTGTATAACCTATTTGTTATGATATTGATTTGATATGATTTGTTATGATATTGATATTGATGAATACAGTTTTGAAAATTAATTTTGTTGCATAAAAAAGATTAAAACATAAAAAAATATTGACATAATAAGTTTAAAATAGAAAAGTATTGACTTCCAAAAGAATTATAAGTTGCAATTGATAGTTATTTCTGGTTCGGTTATTGTTGGTAAAACGTCTCATAAAATGGCAATAATATATTCGAATAATAAAATACGAAACAATAACGCAAATAGAACAACGCAAGCAGTATGAAAAATAGTCCAACCTGTAAAACGACTCAAACTAACAAACAAACCCGTAATATTATGTGTCAACCGCAAACAACTGTCAGTACGTAAAAACGTATTATTCCGTGACCCGCATTCTATCGACAGTACGCTAAAAACGCCTATGAAGTGTTAAATACCTTTCGTTTATAACACCAGTGCCGTGGCACCTGGACAGTATTACGGTGAGCTTTAAGTTGAACCAGGAGTCTGGGATCTCGGGCTGTGACATCGTACATTTCAACCACATCCGGTCGAGCTACCAGCTGCTTAAGTTCAGCTACCGACAGACGGGAGAGTTTCTTCAGTTTTCTCTTTGAAAGACGGTCTTTTTCATCATTTGCTTTTTTCTGAGAAATAAAAAAAAAATATAAGAATAGTGGCATAGGAAATGTTACTGTGAAATATCATTTGGTCGCAAACCTTTTATTTAATTTAATTGAATGATAAAATACTATATTCTTGAAAATCTGTATTAATAAGTTGTCTAGGGAATAAAGATTTTGATTTTAGCATTTAATTAAGCAACTTTGTAATTGAATAGAACTTGTCTGTAAATCAAAACATATCTAAAAAATATATAAACTATATGAAATATGCATGTCAGAAAATTCATCTAAAACACCTCTTCGGTTTCCTCATCTACTTCAAACTGATCGTGGACTTTTTCAGGTTTACGAGGGGCAGGAGCAGGTTTGGCCGGCAAAGTGTCTTCATAGTCCGGTTTCTTCTCAGACATTTTGAATATCTCAAAGATTTGATGGAACTGGCGGTACATGGGCTGCATTTCGTGGAACAGCAGATTCTCTTGAATATACCTAATGTAAAATTTTCAATGAATACAGGCAGTCATCAAGACCATACTTGTGTACATACTCCAAAGACATGGCGTAATAATGTTCATTAAAGTAACATGAGATCAATCACTCCAGTTGTATTATGACAAATTTATTGACAAAACAACATTCGCTTTCGTTAACATTATGCTCATTTTTTTTACGTGAATACGTCTTTAAAATTGCTCCCATAGTGCATTGGCGGATCCAGAAATTGTCCCAGGAGGGGGCCATTCAAGTTGAAAATAAACATGATACATAAATAATACATTAAAAAATAATGATTTTAAAATAATATATCTACATAAAAATAGACAATACATAATTAAGTATGTATTCTATTAAAGAGCCCATTTCACAATAAAGTTTTGATTAAACAGAAAAATGGTAAAAAAAAATCTTCTCAGGGGGGGGCCATGGCCCCCATAGCCCCCCCCCTTGGATCCGCCAATGCCATAGGGAGGCAATTCAAAAAACGAATTATAACAAAATGGGGGGATACAGTTTGGTGTTGTAGCTTCATATCTATTATCGCTATCCAAAATTCAATTGCACCACTAGATAGCTAAATAATCAAAGAATTTATTGCACTATGTAAGGACTGTGATAAATTGCGCAGGGTGGAGGGGGAAGGGCCAAGTTTTTTGAGGTCATTTTGCTGTGTATCGAGATTTCTATTTACTATAACTTTTGACTCGGAGAAATTACGATGTTCGTTTAAGTTTCAATCGTTAGCTCTCAACGACATCTATCAATTATAGATAAAACATTAGTGTAATATTGTGACTGTGGCTATAATTAGGTGTTAAAATATAATGTCGGGCTATACGCGTCAAAAAGCCAAATCGAAATACAGAGATCGCATACGGTTGGAAAGGGCTTCTCAAGAGCAATCGAATGGTAACATTAAAACACCATATGACCGAATCAAGCAGTGCCGACAACGTAAAAATGGGGCGTAATATCACCTATTACGAGAAGTATTCACGTACAACACACGGGCAGGACTCAGGAGGATTCAGGAATCAATAAAGTGTGAAGGGCGAGGACCGCCTGTATTTATTAAGTTGTGTTTGTAAAATATGAAAATGACTTACTCTACTTCGACATCAACTTTAGATTCTTTGTCTTTCCCTTGGTCTTTACTCTCGTCTGACTTCTTAAGCTCTTCTTCTTTCCTGTGCTCCAATCGTTTGGCCTTAGCTTCCTTCTTTTGTTTCTTCTTACGACGGTTCTTGTTTGCTCTTCCAACTCCCTGAGCAGAAAAATGTACAATATTGGTATGCGAAGAGTTGTCTCAATTTATCTGTTAGGCAATTATTTTTAATATTTAACCACGTGTCATTAATTGACCTATACTCAATCAAGTTAATTCAAACTGTTAAAAATTATCCTGCAGAACGGTTCTATTGTATTTAAAAATTTGGTAATGTATAATATTAAGATGTGTTCTATTAAAAAAATAAAATACTCTGTTGGACTAATTCAACATTTATTAGGATTAGGACTGACTTTGCTTATCACGAGCATTTTCATCTGTACGAAATTCAACATACACTTTTTGGTTACACAGTTTTGACACAGATAACACAGATCACTAAAGAGAAGGAATACTACAACACAGGCCGATAAAAACAAACAAAAGTCTTCATTAGATTCAAAGACATTTTTGGCGATGAAAGCGATTTACGTCCAGTCCCCCATAAACGTGCGAGTAAGTTATCAAGTAGCTACGAATAGTATTTTTTTTTTTTTTAAATAAAATATATATTCATGAATAATAATGTTTCTTTTGTTGGGTGTTCATTATTACCTTTTTTTACACGATTTTTAACTGATCTTCAATTTTTTTGTTTATTATACCATTTTTTTAGACAGTGTTTAGTGGAACGTATCTATGTAAAAAAAAAATGTACAACTGATTTGACTAGCAACCAATGTTCAAGAACGTGTCTTGGTCGTAAGTTGTGGACAACCTGTTATGTGGCACTATAAATTGTAAAGTGAGTGGACGTTACTTATCTGAAATTGGAAGTATGCGAGAAAATACATATTTTATTCTAACTACGGATATAGGTCTTCTCAGCAGTAAAGATGCTGTGATTAACATTTTGTTTCAACCTAAGAAACTGTTGCGAGGTTTTGAACATTAATGGTCGATTTTTGAATAATACTCATTAGGAACAAGTATAGAGCAATTAAGACTTCTAACTGACAATTTAAATTACTTCCCGATTCAGATAGGGTATATATTATAGACAGTAAGCGTATCTCACACGTTCATAAATTCACTAATAAACTAATGAACCCAAATGGGATTTGGTAACAGCACTCAAAGCACAGAGTTAAACCAGATTGTGAACAGCAATGATAATTATCAATATACATACTAGTTCAATATAACAGGTTTTATTACCTCCTGTTTGGAAGTGGTTGTTTTATTTGCAGGTTCATTTTCCTCATCGGAATCCGAGTCATCTTCTTTAGCATCGTATTCGGAACTTATGACGGGAGCTGGGGGCGGCGACAGTGTTCTCGGTGCTAAACAATTGAATTTTACTATATAAGTTTATATTCTGAAAGATTTATATAATATTTATGTATAAAATGCACAATTTTTGAATTCTAATTAAATTAGAAGAGAGAGGTGATCTTTTTTTTAATTCTCACTCCAACTCTGCCTAAATGATCATCAGTCTGACTCCACAGTCCTGCTAGCTATACAAGGAAGCACATAAAATTATTAGAAATGTACATACGATTTTGTTCTTCTTCGTCTACTGTTCCAACAGCTGCAGCCCTCTGATCTTTGAATGCGAGAGCTTCCTCCAAGGCCTTAGGAAGAATCACATCTGAGGGTTTTTTATTTTTTAATTCTTCAGGCTTCTCCACTTTGAGGGAGAGCAAAGATGGAAGGTTGCTGGAATTTTGAGGTCTCTGATTCTTTGGAGGACCGTCATCCATATTGCGGGGTCCGTCATCCATAGGGCCACCCCATCGATGAGGTCCCGAACCTCTACCAGGTGGTCCCATCATTCCTGGGGGACCCATTCCGTGGCCCATCTGATTGGGTCCAGGTCCCATTGGTGGAGGACCAGAACCTTGACCCATTGTCCCCGGAGGTCCACCCATTGGCCCCATAGTGCCCGGAGGACCCATTGAACCGGGGCCCATTGTGCCCGGTGGCCCCATAGGACCGGGTCCCATGGTCCCAGGTGGGCCCATGGGGCCAGAACCCATTGTCCCTGGTGGTCCCATCGGGCCAGGCCCCATTGTACCAGGAGGACCCATAGGACCGGGCCCCATTGTTCCTGGGGGTCCCATAGGCCCTGAACCACTGGATCCAGGCGGTCCTGGACCCATTGGACCTGTTCCGGGTGGACCGATTTGAGAATTTGGTCCTCCTCCGCCATTCTGAGGCTGACCAGGCATCATCGGCCCAGGACCCATATGAGGAGGATTATCAGGAGGCGCGCCAGGTGGGAATGTCGATGGAGGCATTCCTCTCATTCCTGGCATGGGTACTCCCGGAGGGTTCACTCCTCCTCTCATCATTGGCATGTCTTGAGGCGGAGGTCCTGGTGGCGGATTTCCCCCGCGATTGACACCGAACCCAGGGGGCCCCGGCAACACTGACATCATCTGCAATTGCATTTCCATTTCGTGCTCAGCCATAGTGCCATCCTGTCCCATCTCCTGTAAGGCGGAGCGCTGTCGACGGAGCAACTCCTCTTGCCGCTGCTGCTCAATCATCGCCTGCTGTTGAGCGATGCGCACGGACATCCCATCCTATAATATAAACACATTATCGTTGAAGGTGTTAAAAACTGAAAATCGCTATCGACACACATGATCGGAACAAATAATTGACTAACGGCTCATGTTTTTACTTCAAACGGTAATTACATGATGTCTATTATTATCAATTGTTTACCAGACAAAATACAAGTGTTGTTTCAATTTCGAGATATTTGTTTAACTGTAACTATAAATTGTTTATTATTCATTTTTCGCTAAACAAATCCATGCCAGACAGCTGTCAGAATGTTTTTATGATTATTTTTTTAGGTTATACATCATAAATAAGTACAAAAAAGTGACAACATCGTTTCTATGTTATGAATTTTAGAATCAGGACATCTTGTATCATAAAAAAGCTGAATTAAAAACTATTTTATGTCAAAATATTCAAAACTAACCTCTTCGTTTATGTCATCCATTTTGATTATAGAAAAGTCAATAGGGTAACAAAAAACCACACATAACCAAAAAAAAAATGGATATTTTAGGAAGTTTTAAAAATCATAAAACGCTATAATTTAATATCAAACTATTTTTTAAATGAAAATATATCACGACCGGTAACGATCGTAAACGCTTTCTGACGCTCTCTAACAAAAAGTCTATGACTAATCCATAGACTAAGTACTATATTGTCTCTGTTAAGCACTCAATTATCTCTGGCACTCAATCATACGTGCGTTGTTTGGCATTATTAAACCAAAGACAATATACTAGTAACTAGAGTAATTTATTGTTTTTTTGCAAACATCACTAACAAATAATAAATTTGAATCGGTAAAATGTTGTATTTTAACCATTTGAAATATGTTAAATAAAAATACACTTTCTTGCACTCTATATCTAGCAAAATTATGAATAAAACCAGGGCTTTTTTTACCCTGTAACGCGGCGGAACGGCGTTCCGGCACCTTTTTTTCTCGAAATTTTAATAAATGTTTAATTTTATTTTTTTATTTTAAAATATGTATATTTTGTTTTATTTTCTATGCATTATATGAAAAGCCGTCATTAATTCTATCAAAATGATATTCGAATATATAATAAATAATATACCTTCTTAGAAAATGCTCGAAAAAAGTGCGTTCCGGCACCTTTTTTTTTTTCAAAAAAAAGCACTGAATAAAACAATTTTGGCTTATTCAGGTACCCGGTGGTATAGGAAAAGCTTCTGCCGCCCGGGGGGTTCTTGAATTTTTCGCCCCCAATATGTCCTCTAATTTTGTTTTTAAATCACTTCTACTATTTTTTTAACTATGAACTAGGAGTTGTAACTACAGGTGGCTTATTTTTTTATGTATAAATATAATTTCTTGAAAAATATTGTACATGCTTTAGAAAATGCCACCCCCAAAAATGTCAGAACGGTCCAATTTTTTCAATCCCGAATTCCAATTTATACACGATTTTATGTTGAATTTTCAATCCCAGGATCCAGCCATAAAGTCGCACAGCTTTTTTTTTCATACAAACATGGCTAAGAATAATACAGCGATTTGGAACAGGGTTGCCTTTTCTGCTTTTATATCAGAAGACATTTTTGTGAAGCAAAGAAAGCTATCAGTGTGGCATTGAATAAATGTATATTTCTTCAATTATATCTCAGTAAATAAAACAAATACGGATTTAAATAACGTTATTTATTTAGAAATAATAAATATTTAATATAAAGTTGAATAATTAAAATAAACAATCACCAAATATATATTATTATTTTACACACTTATGAGAAAATGAATAGTGACATTACTGCAATGTTTTTATTTTATAGTAATCCATGTTTTCTTAATGCAAACCAAAACGCGCTATTCAAAATTCTGCACCACTAAAACTAATAGATCACATTTATTTTATTTCTGTTTTGAATATACATACAAAATTCTTAAACAAAATATGAATATTTCTTCAATTTTGAACGTATCTTGATGTAAAAAAAAAACATACAGGTTCTTTTGAGTGTTGGATAGTTTTTGATCACCATACGAATGAAATCAAAACGAGTGATGATAATTTCTATATTTGATAAATGAATTGCAACTTTAAAAAGAGACATAACATAAGCAAAAGTTCACTTTTAGGGTGTTCACTGTCAATACTTGGTGGAAAGGCATTATATTAGTAAAAAAACAATAATCCTTTGTACTTCATTCCACTTTATTTAATATGTCAGGACCGGTTTCGCTCATTACGAGCATCGTCAACTGATAAGAAATATAATTTAACAATGTTATTTATACAAAAATGAACAGCTATAAACAACAATTGGCATTGAAAAGAAAATACCAATTACATTAAAAGTGATTCTTTTAAATTTATTTTATAAAGTATTTTCTTTTCAATGCCAATTGTTGTTTATAGCTGTTCATTTTTGTATAAATAACATTGTTAAATTATATTTCTTATCAGTTGACGATGCTCGTAATGAGCGAAACCGGTCCTGACATATTAAATAAAGTGGAATGAAGTACAAAGGATTATTGTTTTTTTACTAATATAAGCAAAAGTCTTTTAATCCGCATTTCCAATAATTTTATTAAAAATTGTAATTTTTAAACAGCAATTTATTTGCCTTAATGCACTTTGATTTGAGTTTATTTATAATTATATTTTATTACTTGAATAGGGTTGAAAGAAAATTGTATCTTAGATAAATAACATTAAACATGAAAAATCAATTATTTTCTTTAATTAGCTACCGAGCAAATACCAACATACTATCCCACAAAATAAGCCAAGGTGAATTTGAACATACAAAATGAGTGGGAAAAACTATTGTAAAGATAATTTTGATACAATTAAAAAATATAGCTCTCTTACTTATATTTCAATAAAATTATAGGAAGCAAACAAGTCTAAGGCAAATAGAAACGAATATTATTCAATTGAAGAATCTCTTTCTACAATGAAAACCCCATGTGGTATGAAATTTATAATAAATTCATAAATTAAAAAAACAAGGAATCTGTTTGATTTTGCATGAATATACTACAGAATTGATCATGCGTAATAACATGAATTGGAGAGCCTCAGCACCATCTTTTGATTTTTTCTAGGACAAATTAAATAAGTTATATATAAATATATTATTTATACTCTTAAATATTAATTTAGCTCACTCACAAAGAACAAAGAAACATCAAAAAACCTGCGTTTAAAAAAAAAATGATGTACGCACATAGCTCGAAGATACAATATGGACAGTTTGTAATAAATATATGTCAATGTTGGGAATTACCATTGAATTACCCAGATAATAAAATTTAAATTAATTAATACAGACAGAATAGATTTTAAAAAAATGAAGGAATGCATATTTAAGCATTTGGAGAAAATTCAAAATGGCAGAGGTGAAATCTGAGTCTTTTAATTTTGTATGAAAGTTGTGGCACATGTTAAAAACAAGTTGTATCGATTTAGTAATAAAAAAAAGTGTGTCAGGAATTTTATAAGAATAACAATCTTTTCAGAACTAAAATGCTTTGTAAATTATTTATAAACTAAATATATCGTTTAAAATTAATAAGCGGGTACCCTTATTTTTAGAAAAATATTAGATCCCTTATGGATTACAACATAACCAAAAAAATAGACAGGATCCAGCCCTTCCCTTTCCTGAGAGAATTTTCTCCCTAGTTAGACATTTTAACATTTTTCGGGCTGGCAAAAAACCTGGATAGTTGAATAAATAGTTATCACAAAAAATGAGAATTTTTCAAAGCGCTGCAGCAGTTTTCGCTCACACTAATTGGTAATGAAAACGTAACCTCTGTCGTTGACCTTATAATTGGATTCGGCGATTTGGTGTAGCTAAAAATTTATGGCCTTCATGCAAACACCGTGCAAGGTCCCCCACGCAATATGTTACATTGCATATATAGAAATTTGGATCCCCTTTTCGCCGCGCCCTCATGTATTGCAGGATTCTGCTATGAGATTGTTATGCTCCCAATTAGATTACAAAAAAAGATGACCATATTTGAAACGGTAGTATTATATTTAATAATAACACTGAAAGATGATTCAAATGTCAAGCGAGTACTAATTGGTTCGTTATTTTTGTTTTGCTGTGAGTAACTTTAATCCCTTTCAGTCCATATTATCAGGGTTCTAAATCAGAAGAAAATTAGCACAGATATATATTTTTATTTTTACAATAGGTGAACCAGTATCTTCTCGAATTTATGTTTGCAAAATGGAAAATAATTGTTACTTTTAGGTAGGTGTATAGTTTAATATAAGTTAGAATAAGGTCAAGTTCCAAAGTATGACAATTATTATTAAAATACAAAGTTTGGTAATTTGATTTAACCCATTTTTGCCCGGTGTTCCTATATTGGTACATTTAGTATTTTTACTTCCACTCCATTATGCATGACGCAATTAAAGTTGAGATTGCATCATTCTCAATCAGTCTACAGATAGTGGGAATCGTTTCGAGTAGTTTTCTTTCAGGTTTGAATCTGTCGGAGTGAGCAGTGTTTTTTTTATTTGCATCAATTACGAGCAAATTCGGGAAAAAATGGGTTAATTGGACTGCATACACTTTTTATACAATTTGAAGTATCGACAATAGGCTACGACACAATTTTCATACATACATAACAAAAAAGTACACAATCTGGGTACGCCTTTATTTTATATCTGCCATTAAATCTCCTCTGATTATTTGTGACCTCGGAAGGATGACCTACATTATACATCCATGTTTATTGGACATCTTTTACCGCCAACATAGATTACACAAATTACTTTTCTAGGGATGTAAAAAAGGTTTTTTTTATAGTATTGGATGAATAATCAAATGAATCCGAATATTTTCTACCTACTTGAATTGGGAATGGAGTGTTGAAAAATGATATGCTATGATAAATATACAGCCTAGAAAAGAAGAACATAGAAGACTCATCTAACAAATTATGTTTTCCTAACATATTGAAATAAATTACTTAGGAATCCATGTTTGATTTAGCTTTGTGTAGAAATAATTGTTTAAAAAAAATGAAACTGCAAAAGGAACTAATATGAAAATAATTCAATTTTGTACAACAATAAATATTCACATCTACAAACATAAAAAAATCACACTAAGTAGTTCACTTGAACACTCAATACTTTTTACAAAATCCAGGGTGGTAGTGTAAGAAATGAATGTCAGTAGTAAACAAGACAGATGCCTTTGCAAAACAAATTTAGTCAGAGGTGAATGAGCTTTTGATATTTGATGCCTGTAGGTGTGTTTAATCTACTATCAATCAAATGGCAGATATATTCAAAAGTAAGAACCAAAAGTATGAAAAAAAAATCGTATAATGTAGAACAGCTGATTTTGTTTTCTAGCTTTCATTATCAGGGCTATAGAAGATATTGATTCTTCGGTAAAAAAATATAGCAATGGCGATGACTAAGAAGACAATTATGACATCTTTGAAGTTGTCTAATGCATCACGATCGTCAGTCACGGCCACTTCGGAATGATGCAACGTATTGTTATTGGGGGGTCTCTCTTCTTCTGCCTTTAACGCGATCTGGCTTAATACTGTTTTTTCTTCATCAGTGAGAGGCTTGGCGGCTGTCTGAGACAAAAGGGCTGCTGTCACACCGCATTGAGGGCACTCCCAGCATTTCGATTTCCTGGCGAGCGACCTTCTCTCTGCTGGAGTATATTCCAGTGATCCGATTGTGCCTTCTGCGGGCGTGGGCATGAACGCTATTAACGCCAGAAGGGCTGTTCTTATCGACCAAGAAGGTTGCCAAGTTTCCGGATGGTGACCCGAGATCGACAAACATATTTTTTTGTTGACCTCAAATCTACCGTTGGGTGTTAGCAAGATAATATGCGGAGGTTGCATGGGATACTCTTTCGGAAGAATTATTCTTCCGTGATAGACACCATTTTCAAACTCTGTGCTTTTTGGTCCTTGAACAGTAAAGTGCCACTCGAACAGATTATCTTCTAATGGTTTAGCGCAATATTCTTCCGTCGCTTCCGCCAATTCAATTGCTTCTCGCATGAGTCGTTTCACGCCAGGACACTTGGTATTATATCTATTACCTATGTCTTCCATCTTAAACGTGTGAGAAAATAAATGGATAACTTGTATACTTGTCTTATATCTGTCAAAATCACTTCACCTTTCTACACAAATTCTATACAAATTCAATCGGCTGTGTTATCAAAATATATTAGGTACCAACAAGATTATACGATGTCGTGTTTATGGTAACCAATGAAATCATTCTACGTAATGTCATAAAAACATTTACAAAAGTTTCTAAAATTTCAATAAAATACAAAACCATTTCATACAAATATTCATCGAAATTCTCTGCGCACTCAATTTTAGATACGAAATATAAAAAAATGATAACTTTGCATGTAGGTAGGTAAATGTGAAAATAGTTGGCAAACATAAAAAAATAAACTGCATCCGGTAACAATAGAAAATGATCTGCTTTTGAGATATACTCAGTTTTTGATGGGTATACATTATTTACTGATGTAATTGAATGTATGTTTTGTTCACCGCCAAAAACAATGATCTCATCACTGTAAATTTATATTGCTTATGGTTGCTAATTATTGTTCAATTTTCATAGACTACAGAGCCAGATAATGGAGTTGATTTGATCGTTAGGTGGCGTATCGGTTTCTTCGAGGAGTAAATTTGTTGTCAAACCGAAAATGTCTAGTGAGTGAATACTTTTTTGAGAAAAGTGTATTGCGACATTTAAATGACGCCTACAAAGACATCAAAGCACGAAGTCGAAATGGTTATTCGAAATCGCAAAACCGTCATCAAAGACGGAGTTATGACAATGTCTGGAGTGGGTGATCCTAGCGTTTTTCATGCCCTTGTGGTAATATTTCTGGAGTTTTTTGCGTGGGGATTGCTAACTATGCCCATCATATCGGTTCTGAACTCTACCTTCCCCGAGCACACCTTTCTCATGAACGGACTGATAATGGGCATCAAGGGCATCCTATCGTTCCTCAGTGCGCCGTTGATCGGAGCCCTGTCCGATGTGTGGGGCCGCAAGTTCTTTCTACTGATAACCGTGTTCTTTACCTGCTTCCCGATACCTCTCATGACTGTGAACACTTGGTGGTTTTTCGCTATGATAAGTCTCAGCGGAGTGTTTGCCGTAACGTTTTCGATCGTGTTTGCGTATGTTGCCGACGTGACCTCGGAGGCTGATCGATCTCGAGCCTACGGACTCGTGTCCGCGACCTTCGCGGCCAGCATGGTCATCTCCCCGGCACTGGGAGCTTACCTAATGGACGCGTACAATGAGACACTGGTGGTCGCCCTGGCGACGGCCATCGCGATCCTAGACGTATTCTTCATCCTGGTTGCTGTGCCGGAGAGCCTGCCGGAAAAAGTGCGACCGAGCTCATGGGGCGCTCCAATAAGTTGGGAACAGGCGGATCCGTTCGCGGCATTGCGTAAAGTTGGTAAAGATCAGACTGTTTTAATGCTGTGCGTCACCGTATTCTTGTCGTACTTGCCGGAAGCCGGCCAGTACTCATGCATCTTTGTGTACCTGAAGCTCGTGATGGGCTTCGGGGTGGTCCAGGTGGCGGTATTCATCGCCACGGTCGGAATCCTGAGCATCGCCGCACAGATTATTCTCGGTTTCCTGATGAGAACCCTCGGGGCGAAGCACACAATAATGATCGGACTCTTGTTCGAAACACTCCAGCTAATGTGGTACGGTTTCGGGAGTCAGACCTGGATGATGTGGGCCGCCGGCGTCCTGGCGTCCATTTCTTCCATCACCTACCCTGCCATCAGTGCCTTCGTCTCAATGAACAGCACTGTCGATCAACAGGGCGTTGTTCAGGGAATGGTGACAGGGATGCGAGGTTTGTGTAACGGCCTCGGACCGGCCATGTTCGGCGTGATCTTCTACTTCTTCCACGTGGACCTGAACGAAGACCACCTAGGAAACAAGATTCACCGTAACTACACGGAGGCGGAGGCCCAGTATATCCGGCTGGTTCCCGGTCCCCCGTTCGTGTTCGGCGCCCTGTTAGTGATCTGCGCCCTTCTCGTCGCCGCATTCATCCCGGAAGAACTACCCCGTCGCCCGAGCACTGAACTGCACTACGAGGTGGAAAGAGGGAGACGAGTAGCTGGCCCACTGTCGCCGCTCATGGCCGCTGATTCCGCCGCTCTCTAGTGCTCGCTCTCGTCTTCTCCCTCTCCCCCGCCCTCCGTTTCTCGCTCGCGCCCGCGTGCCGCTTCCGACGCTGACTCCGCGTCCATTGAAGCTTTCGACGTGTGAAGGGAAAAGTCTCTGATTTCCCTGTACGCTGACTGATTACTTGCGGCCAGCGTGATGCGGGATAATCGTACTAAACTAAGGAAGAAGTAGATCGGCGGTGCGATCGATCGATGCACTCGACCGATCAGAGTGTGGACGTGCGGAGCTGCGATCTGATCGATTAAAGACGGTCATTCGGATGTACAATGACAATCATTCGCTTTGACAGTCCTTACCTTATACGTTGACTGCTGTGTTATGCATTTATTTCCCCCCGTAGTGATAAAAATATCATAGTTTTATGGAGCAATCTCCGCGCTGCGGGTGGGTACCTATTGCCGAATTTCGCATTAAGTAGATCAAATTTATTGTTTCGCTTCCCTCTTGCCGTCTGACATCCTTCTGATCTAACGATTACAGACAAATCCTAAAGGTGTTTGAGAATAAAAATTCTCTTAGCAAATAAGTGAGTGTGCGCTGTGAATATAGGAAATAATCGATTGTGTAATTTTAACATTTATTGTATGCTCTTTATTTTTTTGTTCCTTTCAGGCAATAGTGACATCCGTAATTATCTCGCATCATTTCTCTATCGTAATTAAATGTAGTGACCGGTGTTCTTTCAAATCATTCCGCAGTGTTGGCAGAAAGTAAAATATTCCTCTTTGTTATTGTGTGTAGCTACTTAACCGTTCACCTACCATAGATTAACTTTTCACAAGACATTTCCATGTTCATACATTCCTTGAAAATGTACACACCACTGCTCTTTAGACACAAGATTATGAATGTTTGGTACCATTGTTTAATACAGCACTTTACAACCAATTCTATGCACTACTAAATGATTAAACAGTGCTTGCTTGTAGTCTACCTTAAGAATTGGATATATCTAATTCAAGTCACGTCTTCGAAACTTCTAACCTTATTCAGATTTACCCAAACTTTTCTTTTATATTATTAGCCAAAATATCTCTATTGAGTTTATCTACTTTCACAAGTGAGAAGACAACAGACAGCAAACAGTGCATTGTGATACTCCAGGGCTTTTTTCTACTAAATGATTGTCTTTATTCATGATTAAAATGTGTATATTATAGCTCTATATCAGCTCAGAACAAATTGTTTGCTTTTAGCTGTCTTTCTTTTAAAAATGGGTTTACTGTGGTGATTGGTTCTCAATTCCAACCTCGTGATGTGTACACATCACGAGTTGTTAAACAGAGTTGAAAAACAATTCAATCAGTCAATTTTACTCCTCTAAAATATCTTATCGTTTCCCCATCCTTAGGTATGACTTCCATGATAACATAAATTTAAATTTTGTCAATGAACAAGTTCAGATAAATCTATGGGCAGGTGAATGGTTAGCGGGTATTAGTAAATATTGTTGAAAATTCAATTAATTTTTTAATGTCGGTGATTTAATTAATTAAAGATGCAAAATAACTGCACAAAAACATTCAGTTTTTAAGTCTCTTCGATTCAGATTTTAATTTATTGTCTGTAAATATATATAAATAATTGAATATTCTTACAAACTACCTGATAAGAATCCCTTTAGATATATTACCATATTATTATTTTGCTTTGAGCCCTGAGTATATGTCATAAAAGATGAATCATTTTTTAAATTATTTCAGTGATTTTTGTTGCATATGTTTTTTTTTCGCACGCTTTTTTTACAATTATTTTTACCCAATCACTCTTCACATTTTTTGATAATACGGGCATTAAAAATATAATAAGACTTATGTACAAACTTTGTTTTTTTACCTTGTCCATAGATATATTGCTGACATAACTATATACTTGAAGTGGTACAGTAATTGTGAAAAATAATCGGGACTATCTGCAGTCGAATGTATGAATGAATATAAAGTCAAGATTAAACATTCGTAATGAATTAGCGATCTTTATTCTGAAAGTGCATGTCAAAGAGAATTAACAACACATGCTGTCGCCTGAATTGTGCTTTGATTTTTTTCTTATTTTGTTGAATGTGTATATTAATTTGTGGAATGGATTCAAATCTTAATAGACATCTATCTTCCATACATTTTGAATTCGTAAATATGGACTTCATATTCTACGACAACGTAATTCAATACAGATATGACTCAGATAAAAATGTAAGCATCCTCCGTTTGATATGGGATTATTTTTAATTTTAAATGTTTTAACGTGCCAGTTTTTTTAGACTCTTCAATTTTTTTTGTTTCAATATTTCGAGGTCGAAGTCTAGTGAGACAATATTATCTATTCGGCTTCATTTAAATTTAATTTATACACAGGTGTAAGAATGAATGCGTTATCTTGATGCAAAATGTCCGCCAAACATGTGTTTCTGTTGACTTAATTACTTCTCTGTAATTTTTAATTTTTTTATTTACAGCTGAGTTTTAGTTGAGTAAACATTTAATGCTGGATTAATTAAACATAGCTCTATCTGAAAAGTAAACAGTATTATTTTTTTTTATATATGTATATGAGGAACGAACGGATCATACGTATGTTATCGTCATAAGCGATTGCTGGGTAATTATTTTTACATCGAGCGTCTAACCGTGCACATCCGATGACACTAATTTGAACATCGACAAATCTCCCCATCTGGTGATTGATGGTAATTGCTGTATTTAATATATGTATACTTTTGATCGTTATATTTTGTGATGGGTAATTCATTATTTGGGATATACAATATGAATAGTCTAAACCAATCTTTGATAGTTAAGATAACTTAGTATCAAAGATAGATAGTTATCAAAGAAACTCAGATTAAGAATATTTCGATATCCATGTCCAAAATTCATGTATTACTTGAAAAAAATAGTACATGAAATTTTAGCTTAATTTGATTTCATCCAGTTGCGATAGCTTGCTTTTTTAGTTTTGTTTATCGCCCTTTTCCAGTAGTGTGGTAGTTATTACAAAAGGCATAATAAAATTATTAATCCAAGAACTGGATATTGTTTATTTTTACTGCAAATTGATAACATATTTAATTGAATATACTTTGTAAATTGTTCATAGGAAGTGGATTACGTTGATTATTTTATGAGTGTAATTACTGTTCCCTTATCTGAATCACAGGTGTCGACGGATGCATGCGGTCAGGCACTCGAACAATGTACAATCGCAGCAACATCGTGTTGGAAGTGATTCATTTCGGCACTCGCCTAAATGCTGATAATAAACCGAACCATGTCGACGGATTAAGTCATGTCCAGGGTTGACGAGATAAAAAATTTAAATTAGAATAATATTGATAAACGAATTTTTGTTGAATCGTTTTTAAAATTTGATACGGCGTCTCCAAGTGAACGGCGTAATACTGATTTCGCTTTCATTTGCATTTATTAAAAAAAGAAATCGAAAACTGGTCGACTGTTACGACCATTTCAACCCGTTTTTTCCTTATGATAACTTTGCCAATTGTAAAAATGCTATATATAAACGGTGTGAATTTGAAAATCAATATATTTTTTATTAACTTGTTTTGCAAAACTGTTTAACATAATTTTGAGGTTTTTTTTCTTGCTTCCTTTCAATGTTAGTATGGAAATATTTTGCATGTTTGAAAAAGTCGACTACAAATTTATTAAGCACTAAAGTTTTTTGGTAACCCTGTTATGTTGGGAATATCAAAATGAATCTTTACATAACATTTTTATTGAGTATACATGCTTTATTTCACATCTACAGACATGTGATATTACATGCTCATTCAGAGAGAGATGTTTGCTGGTAGAAAGCAATATAATAGTCAGTCTGTAGATGCGAATGCTACTGAATATTTGACGATGATGTTATTTAAGTTTTAACTACCTGAGAGCTACAGTAAGATAAATCAAAATTTTTAGTTTCAAGATGATCGAACTAGCTTATAATAAGATTTTTTGTATCTAGTTAACCTTCTAATCCCACTGATACTTGTCAAGTTGCAGGGCAATATTGATAAATGTAATAGTAAGTTTAATTTAAAAAAACAAGATCTCTATTTTGTAGATTCAGCTGTCTGCAATCAATAGACAGACTTTCATTTTAATCTTACTGTCACTTTCAGATAGCGATGTGTAACCAGCTGCCTTTGTATGAATTCAATCGACTATCAAAAATAAAGCTGATGCAGCACCATAAATAATCTACTTGTAATAATTGAAGTATTGCATCATACGAGGGTATACAAACAAAATTACACGAGACTATTATTGCTGCTTTTATTTGGAAAAAAAACGGCGATCCAAAAATACGCCGCTTTAATCAATATTGACAATCAAACAAACCATTTAAATAACAATTTCATATACCCCTCCACAAAGTTTATGTCTTCTACAATTAAATTTAAATCGAAACAAATGAGTGTTCATTTTTTAAAAGTTGATTTCAAAAACGGAATCGTCCAAACTTTTATTATATCGATCAATATTCTGTCATCGTAAGTAGAAAATAAATACTTCTTATTAATCTTGCACTGGTTTTAAGGCCTGTAATTTCTTTTTGTCGATTGTTTTGATTTTTGACAATGTCCTTATTTTAAGAATCCAATGAAGTTTTGTAAACACAAAGTTACTAATGTTGAAATCTCTAAATATATCGTTTGATAGTAGCACTTGACTCGAATGTACCATATTGATGATGTCTTTTTGAACTGATTAGAACAGACATTATTCCTAGTTGAAATTCAAAACTCGCTTTACAATAATGATTCTCATTACTATAAATTGTGTTCAATATAAAACAAATGACATATTTCAAACAACAATTTTATATTCATTTTTAAAATTAAATTACCTTTACTTCTGCAATTCAATTTTTTATTGTCATTTATGAAATTTAATGGTATTTCTGTGTTGACTGTAATGTATTGTTTAACAAATAATGCATGTGTCGTTCTTCAATTGTGTTTAACGTAATACACATCTCAATTGAAGATTTCAGGTATTTTGATAAATGTTTCAAAGTGTTACACCGTAAAAGTAATTTATTACACAGTCCTATTGCTCCTAATATAAACTATCACGAGGTTAGGTATCTCGTTGGAGTTCGCAATACGCAGTAGACAAGATAGTAACTGACCTTTCTTTGTTAGTAAAAATTAACTTGTCAGGTCAGTTAACTGAGCTATATTCAACTCCCTAGCTTCTCTACTCCGCAATCTTGTTTTACTTGAGGTTTATCTCTCTTAAGTTAATATGAACCTACTTCCCATCATTGGAACGCACAAAATTCATAAAGTAGAACAAGCAGGGAGTATCAAAGTATTCATTATTGTATCCAAGTAATTGAAGTGTCTTAAAGTAAAAACACTTTGCAGTGTCGACAGCAAGTAATGGTTTTATGTTTCATGCCTTTCATTAGTATTACTTTCATTGATAGTTTGTTTTTTCCATCGCATTGTATTTCCGATTAAAATATATATGCTTATTTTATTTACCCCGTCAATTGTTTGTTGCAATAAATATAAACTAAACAGAATTTGACATATTGGCTTGGCATTGAATTTATCTTTTTTATGCGTGCGATTTAAGCGACATGCGGAAGAATTAAAACATTTTTTCCCCCTATGCTTTTGCAAGCTATATATCATCACATATCATGCGAAAGAACTTCTACTATATGTACGTATTTTTAGTTAGATTTCGATACACTGTGGACTTATCAGTTTTTGCTTTTGGACGCCTCAGTTAAAAGTGTTTTACGTAAACTTTCATTTAACAAATTTTAAAAATGCCACTGATGAAAATGTCAGATTGTACCCCTGTATCCATAATTGTATTATTCTACGCATATGTTTTACTGCTTGGATGTGATAACTGTTTTCTTTTAAAAGGTTGAATGCTGTGAGATGTTTTTTTTCTTTTTTTGTTAATTACGATTATTAAATAAATATACAATATATAACAATAAATCTAATTTATACAGAGATGTTTACTTACGATAATATTTTTTACCTATGTGTTTTTGTCATACCGTATTGTACGTTGTAATCTACCTCAGACCGCGCAGTCCTTGAATTCTTGGGAATTATTTGTCAATCGATGTTTCTTTCTTATGTAATAACAACAAACAAGATGCACCAAGGTGAGGAATAAAGTACTACTGAAGTTTTTTAATTTTAAAACTTAATGCAAGAGTAGAGAAAATAACAAAAGATTTTTTGTCATTTGGATCTATTTTCTTCAAATGTCTGCTGCGTTACGTCTCAGAAGATTGCTGTCATTCGCCAGTCTTGTTTATATCCCGAGTCATGCCAGCAATCCACAGTTCAGCTAGATACACTCTAAAGATAAAAGAAAGCTTCCTGGAAGTAAATTATGAACTTGTCAGCTTGAATAATGAGTGTTGATATCAGATTCCGCAGGCTTTAACGCACGGTCTGAATAAGTATCACTTCCCATCCTGGCTTCAGACTAAAGGTATTCAAGCAAATCAAATGGCAAGGTCTGTTATTTCATCTCTTGAGAGCCAAGTCCGTTTCTTAAGCTCATTCTTCATGAAGTCATGTCATACTACTAAGTATACGACTCGAGCAGTTTTTTTTTTTTTAGCTCAGCCTACTGTCTTCAGTCATGATCAAAATTCAAGTGTTGGATAGACGATACTTGTTGGAAGGATAGCTGTGAGTTTTGGATTTAATATTGCTTGGGCTATTCGCATTCATAAAGCTAGTCTTTTTGTAAAATGCCGTCTCTGAAGTACACGTCTAAGTATCTTGTTAGATCTATCACTCGTCGCAAGGCTGTGTAGATTTGGATTGGTGTGATTGGACATAGTTTTTCATTTTACTTATGAAAATATAATTGAAATAGAAGACTTTTAAGATTCCGACTGAAGGTGCACCAATCTGTGGGAGTGTACATAATTTGAATGATTCGAATTTGAAATAAAAGACATTGAAAGATATTTATTGATTTGGCATTTACTTAATTGAAAGATGCTTAGAAAAGATCTATTATTCTTTTTATGTTGTACAGTTGAATCCACCGAAAGTAATAAAAACAAACACGTGTTATCCGTTATCTTAAAACCAGTTTGATAATGTTACCTACCACAATGGATAATCGACATTTCTTGATAACATTCTACCAGTGGTGTTTCTAACCTTTTTTCAAAGTGATTTATGCCGAGTAGCATCCGTATCACGATTGATTTTGCTGAAAGCATTTCTTTCCGACACACTGCAAGACATGTGTAATATACTGTGTTCATAATGCGTATTTGATATTTTTTAAACATCAGGTAATAATTATTTTTTTCCAAAACTGAGAATCGATGTATTTATTTGCATTAGTAAAATATTTCTTTAAAGGAAGAATAAATATTATTGTAGAAAATAACTAAGTACCTTGTATTATTATATTGTATAAATTTAACGAATCGAATGCGATTTGTGATTGCTGATATGGTGCTATTGTTGATGTAATACATGGCTTCTTTGTTGTGAACTCACGATTGAGGATTGCGCGTCAACTGTCGTGACCCGGTTACGAGTTCTCCAGCATTCCGTTACGCGGAAGTCTTGTAAGATACTGGATCTGTTCAAACTGGTAAATATCATCAGAACTCAAAACATCATCATCGATAGATAGCATCAATAATTGATATTAACGAAAAATTCAAAAAATAATTTTGATAATCCAAGAGCTGGAAAGCAAATAAATACAATAAAAATAAAAGGTTCAGAGCTACTACTATGATACTGAGCGTTATTTGTGGTGTATATTTTAATGAAATGGTTCTAGGATAGGTTAGTGTTACGTTATGTAACCGTTTCTCATGATACAGTGTAATTGCACCGTCAAATGGCCCCTTCTGTTTTGACATTTGAATAATAATCATGTATTATTCAGTCTCCATTGGCAATGTCACGATTTTCCCCATGGGTATTATGATAACGACAACCGGATATTTTTATATTTAATTATCTCTTTGGATTACGAAAATTTAGGCAGACGGATACTAAAAATTGTGCCAACAACCTTCGGGCAGATAACGTCGAAATATATGATTTTAATTTGACATATTTTTTTTAGAAAATGAGCCTGATTTTTCAATTTTACAGTACCAAATAATTTCACTACGCCTTTAATTTTTTTTTATTATGATGTTATCTTTCTATCGATTTCGATAATATTATGCAAGTTCCGGAATATCACTCTCAATTTTATGATTACTTTATTCCAAAAGTGAATGTCTCGCGACCAAAAATGGGCCAATGCAGCGAAACAATGAATTTCGATGCAGGATCTTTGACGGTGTCTCACTGTCTTCTTTATTGCTCGACTCTAATGCATTGATTTAGTGAGTTTCAGCATGCAGATCCATCTTGACTTATTCTTCATTTAACTCCACGATTTATCGACAACAAGATACGGCCGATGTAATACGAATAAAAATCATTTTCTTAAATAATAAATTATTTTGCGAATAATGTTTTGACACTGGTTACCACCATTTCAAGGACGATTCTCGGTTATTTAATTCATCATAAGCGATAATAGATTGACAAACCACTCAAAATCAGTTTCACCAATAAATTCATGTAAATATTAACAATTTAACATTTTATTTTAAATGTAAATAAAAAAAAAAGAGACATCTGCGGTTAATATTCCATCACTATCATGCGTAATATTGGGTTTTGAAGTATGATAAGAGAAGGATGCAAAGTTATTCATTTATTTTCTGAATTTATTATTACAAATTGGTTTTATACATCTAATTACATAAACGATAAAAACTTAAATATGAAAACAAATACATCTAACAATACTTTCAAAATTATTAAAGCATTCATTTTTTTATAAATAATAATGTGCAAAGACGTAGACCTCAAACTAAATAAATCTAAAAAAAAAAATAACAGGTGTAATATTTGTATGTCATAGTGATTTTGCTCTATGATAAGCACTCAACGCCATGTCATTGTGTCTACCCGTTCTTGATCATATTTTGATCATGTCAATGCTAATCTTCTAAATCAATATTGATTAATGTCTTATCAAATTTAAAATACATCATCACGATCATTATTCTACGCGACACGTTTTATATTAAGATTTTTTTGTTAGGCAATTAAAGTTTGTACATTGTTAGTATATTAGTATGTTGTCATTGTTATTGTAAAACTGTGAGATATCTTCATGGAATACATGTTGAACTCGCAATTTCATTAGATAGCCGCTGTAAATCTAAACTATATTTACTGACACTTCAGTAAGTATCTATCTTCAAACTACTATCTTTTTAATATTATATTTAAAAAATCTTACATAAGTATAATCTACTCTTTCACTAAGGATTAAATTAGCCACAAAACTTAATTCACTCGTAACAAAATTAAACTGCAAGATTTCTCGATTTCATCTGCAATTCAAACCGTCGATTGGTTCTTATACCTTTCACATAGGCTCGATTTTCATTTCTCTTCTTTTCGACCAAGGAAACTTCCTCTTCTCTCATCACGATGCTCCTGACTTGCGACTTTGTCATTCTGGTCTTAGCAGCGCTCGCCGGCAGAGCGGTCTTCTTCGTCTCGCTGACACTGCCGGCCGCTGAAACACTACCGATCGGTTCCGCGCAGTTTTGTTGAACTTTGTATCCGAATCTCGTATAAGTCTGGTTCCGAATCATGGGCAAATCTTTGAAAATACCTTTTAGCTCTTGTTTGTTTGCTGCAAAAATACGACACAATTACTACTTATTATTCCACACCATTTTGAGCATGCAGATAATATTTTAGTTTTTAAATTGAATTTATGTTATAGTACAATGAAAGTATTCAAATATTATCGGCAGCAGACTGCTCGATTTTAGAAACACTGAGTCGTCCATGTTAATTTAATCGGCACGGTAAATTATAATAGTAAAAGCATTTTTTTTTTTGATTTGCGAGACTCGTAATGTGGTTCATATGATATTATAATGTGTGCAACGAGTAAGTATTTCTTAATTGATGACAATATAAATGCTAGAAGTTTAGTCAATATTGTGTTCTTATTTATATTGGCTTTTTTGTATTTTAAAATATTAAGAATCAAATAAGGTATTGTTAAAACTTCAGTCATTTTATTTTCTTTAATCATATTATATTATTAATTTACATTTTAAAAAAGGCATTCATTTCGTGATGAGTCTATTTTATTCATCGCTTTCTGCTATTGTTTGTTTCAAATATACATCTATTTTGGTAAGTTTAACTATTTACATAAAAAAATCAATTAGCAAGAGAAAATACCGAAAAGACTACAGAATATTAAGTAAACTCTCAAGAAAACTCATCAAGCACATGAAAATTGACATGTATTATGTTTTTTCCGACAAATCAAATTTACACAGACAGTATTTCATTTAATAGTGTAAAAAAATAAGTAATGGATTCTTGTAGTGAGTAATTTTGCTGTATATTCCTTATGTAAACGTACCGCTTAAAAACCCTCAAATCATTTAAGTTGTAAATTTTAAGATTAAAATAAATAATACGCATCTTCCCCTCAGTTTGTTATGTAGCATAATATATTTTAATTGAAACATCAGAGTAAATTATTATTTGAATGTGTTCAATGGATCGTTAGAAATAAATAAAATTTCAATGACTGCGGATCGCTGTTTTATTTTAACGGTGAGAAAGAAAGAGTACAGATTGCATTTCGATAATTAAATCAAATATATCACTCGTTGCAAATTAGCGACACGTCTCCGATAGATTTGAAAATGATCCTAACCGGTATTGTAAATATTTCGCAAGAAAAACCTGTCTTTGATAACGCTAGAGTAAAACCGTGGTGATTATATCCGGGTATGCCAATGGGGGCCCGCTTTTAAGATATAAGATTATATTTCTTTGACTAATTTATTTTTTTATACGATATAACATTTTTTTAGCCTTTTAATCCAAAATAGTGTAAGCTTAAATAGTTAGAAGCGTTCTGAGAGTTTAAAACGTCATTGTGTGTGCATAACACTTGCAGAGCGTCACTCGAGTGTTTTCAGCAATCAAAATGCACATGCGCCATACAAAAAATACTGTACAAGGAAGCGTAGCACGGTCATTTGCCCGATAATTATTTTCACAGACCATTGCAAACGGATGTTACGCTTTCTTAACTATTTATTAAATATATGTATTCTGTAAGATTCAAAATAATTATTGACAGTGAACGGAAAATTATTAATGTACTTCTCCGACATCTTAAATATAATTGCCGCTGTAATTAAGCTCCGGCTCCTTTACACACAGCCAGTGATTTAGTCGAATGACTAAAGAATACTGCATACGCATCGATCGTTATCAAATAATTTCATTTTGTGTTTACAATTGAGCCACTGCACTGAAAAACTTTTTCAAGAACATCAGCTTTCTCGTGGCTTATAAACAACCAATTTACGATCTTTTAGTAAATAACGCAACAAGAATCTGACGATGCTTGCGTATATATTTTTTTAATTCAAATTAAATACAGAAATAGTAATTACACTGTAACATGTAAAATTTTCCTGCGATTTCATATGACGTCATATTGTTTGAAGAAATCATTTGCTGTGTACAAAAGGACCCTTACCGTTTAACATTGCATCCGTGTTTATTGAATGATTAACTGATAATGATATGTATTTTTGTATATAAATGAATTCAGCCATGTCACATTAAATTTGATGCTTCATACTTACACAAACGCCTCGTTTGTTAACAAAAAAAAAAAAATATATACAAAAATCCCACGATTTACATTATAAATACTTGTAGTATGTAAGCTTCTTAGGGTGTTGTTAAAAATAGTGTGACATGCTGCATGATTTGTTGAAATGTACCAAAGTTTATTAATTAAATTATTGTAGAATTATATTATTATTACGTAAGCTAATATGTTTGCTAACACATTATATTCTTAATATTCATTGCTTTTTATTAATAAAACAGAGAAGGTTTCGAAAGTTAATTTGACAAAGGTGAAGAATTCCACTGGGATTACTTATTGAATAACGTAGAAAAGATTCGAGGAAAGGTGTTTTTTAAAAATAAATTAATAGGTGAGCAAACAATGAGAATATACAGTGTTAATTCTTTTTTTTTCTTTTGATATTTCTTTTTTTAGAATGATGCAATTTGTGATTTGTTGGCGGTGCAAAGAAGAGCACTTCAAAGTTTATTTATTTTTTTAGGCAGTTCTTTTTAATAATGTAACTAATATTATCTGATTTTATAAAAATAATGTTGTTAGTGTGAACACTTGAATTTTAATTTAAATGTGAATGCGCGTTGATGATTTTTATATTGGAAAAAGAAGGAGCGAGTGAAGGCTGAAGAAGTTTAAAGCGGGTATTTTTAAACTCTTCGAATGTAACGCGGTGTCGGGATCTATGATTTTGTAAATATTGAAAATTATTCTATAAAGAAAAGGTTATATTGTAATTATGGGGGGTGATAAACTCGGCAAGAGACATCTTTTAAAGACTCGCATGTAACAAAATTTCAGAGAGAATGTTGCCCTACAGTCGAATTGCGACTATGATTATACAGTGACCATTTATGTCTTAAAAATTATACGAGTATTATTGTAATCTATCATCAATTTAGATGCAAGAAATCTCGGCATACATTGGTTACAGCAAATTTAATAACTATATTTTTAATAATTAATAATATATAAGGAAGGCATCATCAACAAAGGGGCGAGTTTGAAATAGTTTGAAAGGCTACATGAAGTTTTTCGCATTTTGACGAGATTTAAAGGTCTCGCTAGGAGAGTCTCAGTTGTATTTAACGAGAAAGATCATTTGAAAAGTATTTTTTGAAGAAAAGAAAAGAAATGTAATCGTTGTAAGGATAACTAGTCTCACACTAACAAACATAAATATTGTAATGTAGGGACATCGAGCCAATTAGCTGCATCCATATTTTTATTTGTAAAATAAATATATTTCAAAAAAATAAAAAGATTGTTTTTCTGTCTTATTATTGTTACGTATGATATAAAAACATTTTTTCCACCATTCACTAAAGGAGATTGGGTCTAAATCCCTATACAGAAGTCAAATTTGTACTTTCTAAACTTCGACAATCGTCCTAGTGATCTTAAAAACCCACCCACTCTCAGTTATTTGAACCTTTAGTAGTTCACTGTCCCGTGAATAATAAATTATCAGTCTTAAAATGAATTGGATACGTCGCGCAGTGGTCAACGTTGTTTGCTTCCGTGAAGGATCTCAAGGATTCGAGTCCCAGTGCGAACATCATTATCTGTTCAAAGGCATGGGTGTTAGAGTTCCCTCCAAACCAACAGGGCGTAGCGAGAGCAATTAGTACCACTAGTCCTTTCCTAGGCTCAATCCTATCTCTACTTTTTTCAATTAAGAAAGGTTGAACTGGGTAAAAAGTAGTTCTCGAAGAAAAACTTCTGTAGAGACACCTTCATTAGGCCACATTTTGAGCGGTCGTGGATTAGAAAAAAATGTATTTTTTTAGCATAATCATACAAAAGTGACCAAATTGAACGTTTTAAAGGAAACTCTGTCATATACACCAAATTCGTGGAAAGTGCAATACCTTTTGCTTGATACATGAATTAGCCAACTAATCTGCCATGTGATGAATGATAAAATATGAATCTTTGAAAAATCATCTTTTTATTTAATTGACACATTTCTTTAAAACAAAAAGGGCTCAGAAGCAAAGAGCTGTACCTATGAAAATAAACAATGAATGGTTTTGTGAAGGAGTATGTGACGCGATAAAAATGCATAATTTCACTGATGTTGACATCATTGATAAGAACCGAAAATAATAAAAATTTGACACGTGTAATTAAAGTAAGTGCCCATAAACATGTGAAGCAATAAATTATGAACCTTAATTGTTTGATTTTTACAGCATCCAGAAAATCTCAAACTGTGTAACATTAGTTTGCGTTGACGTATTATATGTACATTTTTAACAGTCATTTTCACCCATAAATAATAAGGTAAATCGACACAAAAAAATACACATACGCAGCAAACCCTCTTGAGCAGCATAAAAAAATAAAAACCCGAAATAAATTAGTTTTGCCTTAACGGATACCGATTACACGCTCATGTGTGTAAACCCGCGCTCGCGCGGGGCCGGGGTTCAACGGGTAACGACCATTTCCGCGTTAGTGCGGGGCCAGGGTCTTGAGTGTTAAGCTGTCATGTGGACAGTTTAAGAATTCCATACTCCGTCCGATTCAGATAAAATTAACCTATTTCACCAGACAAACCATTTTCATGGATCCGGAGTAAAATATACATTAAATTCGCTTTTGATCAGACAGTCGGATATTTACGATGAAAGACTGCAAATGTCAAAAGAAAATATAACCCTTACCCTTGGGAGAGTTTACAGATATTGCTGGAAACAAAAGCTGTTTTGCTCTCTCTTCCTTCCTGACTTTGTTCTGGACGAGCGACTCCATCTGCTCAAACTGCTTCTTGTGAAGCAATGCGAAATCAGGCATCTTGCTACGCGAAAGGGGTGCCGCTAGTTTGGGGAGTTGAAGCTTCGCCGGAGTCGACCCGCACGTTGAATTATTAACCTTGGAACTGTATCTTGATTTTACTGTGGATGGAAAACGTTTTTTAGATTAAATAATACCCTGTATTGATACATAAAAGGAAATTTAACACTAGTGGTTTTTTAATTTCCTCCAGTTTTTTAAAATGCATCCTACTCCCCCAGCCAGCAATGTTGAAAAATTTGAAGTAGTTAAATTTAGAGAATTGTTTAAGAAAATCTTTTTGTAAGCTTTTATTCTTGGTCATAATTATCACAGGCCCTTCTATTTTCAAACTTAACAGCTAAATTTAGATACTAATTTGGCATTTGCAGCTTGCGTCTTTTTCATACACTTTGACAATACATAGTGACCATTGAAGAAACAAAAAAACTGTGGGTTACATCCTTTTGCCTTTCTACAGATAAGATAATAGTTCTGTTCTTCTGCGTACTACTGACGGTTTGCGAACTGTTTTCGAATTAGAATTGAATTGAAAGCTTTTAGATTCTAATTCGAAAACAGTTTGCAAGCCATCAGCAAACCGTCAGAAGTACGCAGAAGAACAGAACTAGTGACATATATATATGTCGTCAATATTTCAGATTTAACACTGTGAGTAAAATAAATTTATCACAGTCTGTGTACAAGACCATTTTTAGACATTAAAAAACTGTGCAGTTTTATAAAGAGCAAATTATATATATTTTTTTTATTATTATGGCAGGTGTGCGATCACGAGGCAGATTGGCAGCCTGTGGAGGGTCAATAAATTCAACACAAGCTGATACCGACCACAATAAAGTAATATATTTAAGTCAGTGAAACACACCTTCACTGATAGGTGTCTTTGGTTTTGACAAACGGCTCACGCTCAGATTCAAATCTTTCGCTGTCATCTTTCTTATTTTGTCTTCCCTGCTGTCGGAGTCTTGAGTTATTGATCGTTTTCTAGAACCCTGTTTTACTGAAAGTTGAAAAAAAAAAACATTGTTAATAGAAACATAAAAAAGTAAAAATGAAAATGATCAAAAAAAAAACATCAAAATATATGAGAAGAGAAATATAGCAAGAGCTCTTCTCTCTGTAAAAGATGAAAGACACCAGTCAGTCGTAAATCGATTCAAAACAATTAGGATTTGATAAACGGGGTGCACAGTAATTTTTTTATGCACTTGTGACGAGCACTAGTATTTCAAAACAACTTAACTTATGAAAGATATACGCTTACATATTGAGAAAGTTTGCAAATACAACGATTAATGGAATAAAGATATTAAATCTCTGGAGTTACATGTATCTTGGTTGATATTGATGAAAGGTAAAAAATACCCAAAGGACTTACGACTATTTGTTAGAAGGAAGCTGTTATTTGATCCTTTCATACTAGATTTGATGATTTTACCGGAATGTGCAGCAAACGATACTTGCCGCCGATTAGAATTGCAGAAGGCCACTCGCCCTCGACTCTTTGAAACAGACGTTTGATCCGATTTTCCATTTAATGTTGAGTTTTCAGCTGACGGTTTTTCTATTGAATGAGTTTTGTTCAGTGCTTTGGAGCTTTTCAACGGCGTAGAATCGCCAGAGGTTTTTAAATCTCCAGTAGAAGATAACTTTCTCGGCGGCATCGGAGTCTGGCCAGCAGACCCCACAGATACGGCTTGGCAGATCGGTTTCAGTGGAGTTTTAATTGCCGCTAAGCTGTCCAAATTTATTGTGCTCTTGCTGCAAAATACTTTACACGGACTCGATGCAGACAGGACTTTTCTTTTT
The DNA here is from genome assembly GCA_031772345.1 of Himalopsyche anomala. Lineage (NCBI taxonomy): Eukaryota > Metazoa > Arthropoda > Insecta > Trichoptera > Rhyacophilidae > Himalopsyche > Himalopsyche anomala. Next base: position 21,915,533 of record CM062839.1, read on the forward strand.
GAGCTACGATCCATGCTCAAGTTTTGGGAATTGTCTGAGATGTTAATAATACCTGCGCTTGAAATATTAAAGCTGTTTTCTTTCACGAAAGTACCTTGCCGTTGCATTACCGGTATGGGTACAATCGGTTGCTCGAATTCTTCGATTCCAGATATTCTTATTAATTTTTTAGACTGCAATGACTTCAAAATAACTTTTGCATGTGGATTAGGCATTTCACTCTCAGAATTAGATGAATCAAGAGGAAGTATAGGATATGTTTCATTGAGTTGATCCGATACCTTTTGATTTAAAGTATTCTGGTGTTCTCTATTTGCATTTTTTTTGTTGTTTATAATCTTCGATTTGTCTGTGAGCGAAGAGTTCTTTTTATTGAGATCAATCAGAGATTCTACCACCGAGCTGAAGCTACAATCTTCTTTATCAATATTACTGAGTAATCCGAGACTGCCGTTTGCACTGTGATATGTTGTTTCGTCCGACGCAACTGACATATTTTCATCTGATACAGCACATTGATTAATTTTGCCGATCGGTGGGCTGTTTTTATGTTTTCTGGATGTGGATTTTTTATTTGGTTTGGTGTTTTCATCACACGAAACCTCCCTCTCAGAAATATGATTGTATATTATTTTACTACGCGTGCAAGGATTATTGGCGTATATCACATTTGAAGACTCGGTGGAGCCTCGCTTCGAGGGCATGTTTAAATCGACCACCTGTATTATCTGATTTTGTTTTTTTACATTTCTCTTTTTTGTTTTTTGATGATCAACAATGACAGGTAGTTTAGACGCCTTATGAGATGTGCTCGTCTCTGAATCGGATGCGGAGGCTACATCAATGATAGTTTCGCACGCGGGATCAGCTTCTTTGTTTCTCCTGGTTAATTTTCGGGTCGGCAGTAGAGCGGAAGGTAACTCAGTAGACCCCTCTTCGATTTGCATCATTTTTTTTTTCCGTTTTCCGCCAATTTCAATAGGTGCGGCTTCACTGAAAACTTCATCTTCAGAGTGAACTTTGAGCGAACGAGTAAACCTCCGAGGTTCTTCTGCAGAAGCTGAAATGAGATGGAGTTGTTTTTCATGCTTCGCAATGAAAAGTACCTTCTGTTGTATGAGTGACGGTTCATTAAATTGGTTTTCTTTATTGAAGGAATCTTTGACAGAATTGTCTTTTCGATTTCTCCTGCTCCGTTTTTCCTCTTTTTCGGTGATGGTTGCCATCATCGGAGACGATTTGTGTGACACCGAAACATCTAAAATAGCATTAGTCAACGATGTCACTTTGCCCCCTGAAACCAAAGCGCAAATTAGGAAATGCACTTAAAGTACACTACTACACAGTATCAATGCTATAAATCTAAATACATACTTTTGCTGGATCTGGTTGGCATCGTTTAATAATCGACAACAATGTTTATCAAAAATAATAATTTAACGCAATGTGCCAAAACATTGGATGTTCAGTACAAACAATCACACATCTAACGTTAGCTAAAAAACGTTCGAAATTTGAACAATTTGAATTATCAGTAAGTGTTGCAATAAAAAATAATAATTTAATAACTCCTCTACAACTTATTCAAAAATATCAGAAAACAGGATTAGTTATCAATCAATAAAAAACAAATTGCATTAAGTTATTATCATAGCAAATATACAAGCGATAGTGTGGCTTTCCTATTGGTAAGAATTTGGAACAAGTATTCCAGATAAATTATTGTAATACCAATGATTTTGTATAATTACGATTGGTAGTAAGTGTAGGGAGTTTCTCCGGGCAATCGTTAACAACTTTGTGCTATTGCGTACGTCAGCGGTGAAGAGAACTGTCAGATCGATCAAAATGGTAATTTTGTTTTATTTTATATTCGATAAAAATCTTAAATAGAGTATTCTCTTGATTGTCAATGTCTACCTAATGAAATCCGCATTTTGCTCGTCGAATGATGCGATATTTATTGCTTTTTAGTCTCGGTACTAATTCGCTTGACAATTTTTTTTCTAGATTCGGTTTATCCTTATCCAGAATCGAGCTGGTAAAACACGACTGGCGAAATGGTATATGAATTTTGACGACGACGAAAAGCAAAAGCTCATCGAAGAAGTCCACGCAGTGGTGACAGTCAGAGATGCTAAACACACCAATTTTGTGGAAGTGAGTAAAACAACCCATTTACGTTATTAAGTATTTTTGCATATGAAGCATCGGATTATTAGATTGTTAACTAATGTATTTATCAATCATAGTTTTGGGGATATTAATACAATAACATAAGTCATTTTTCAACCTTGATTCATGTTCTAAAACAAGGTTACTGTTTGCGTGTCTATATAATGCAAAATTAGTTAGGTTTTTAAAGAGATCATTCCAGATATTATTACACCAATTGCATCTTTGGTAAATATGCATTACTACACGCTACTCTATTTTTACTTGAAAATTAACTAAATGCTTCTTATAACAATGCAGCTCTGTAGGAAATTTAATTACGAATAAGCGGTGGCGGATTACCCCATAAGTGAATGAGGCGTAAACTTGGGGCCTCCGATTGTCATGGCCCTCAAAAATCACTTGGATTATCTAACCAATATGCTTTTAGTTCAGATTTCGATATGTATACAGTAGAATCCGTTTATAACGACTTCGCCTACTGACCGTTTTTTACAATGTAGATACAAAACCCCAAGTTTGCATTCACGTCATGATACAAATCAACATATTGTAGTCATAACACCAAATTATAATGTTTATAAAAAATCATCTCCGATATCTTTCAAAACACTAATAATCGATTGAGTTCTATTTGCTCTGGACTTCTCGAATGCTGGTGTATATTTTCTGAACTTATCTATTTTGTGTGGGCGGTATCCTTTTTTGATATTTTGGGTATCGCAATATACCCATTCCTTCCATTTGTGTTGTTCATGTGAGTTCTGTCAATTTTCTGTGTTATTTTTATTTTTAAAATAATGCTTATGAAATTTTTGCTTTTGTTTTAGTTCCGAAACTTCAAAATAGTCTACAGGCGGTATGCAGGGCTTTACTTCTGTATCTGCGTAGACGTCAACGACAACAATCTATGCTATCTGGAAGCGATACACAACTTCGTGGAAGTGCTCAACGAGTACTTTCACAATGTGTGCGAACTGGACCTCGTATTTAATTTCTACAAAGTGTATACAGTCGTAGATGAAATGTTTTTGGCAGGCGAAATCAGAGAGACATCCCAGACCAAAGTTTTAAAACAGTTGTTAATGTTGAATTCCTTGGAATAGGCTTACCCTTTAGCGCATACGTTACACCCGGCCGCATTTTTGACGTTTGAAATCATGGCAATACGCAGACTTGCGGCGTTCTCACTAATCTAAATAATGTATCGTTGTAAAAATATATATGTATTTAAAATATTTAGTAATGTAAATATTAGAATGCTTTTCCTTTTAAGTTCATGTTTAGAAAAAAAGCCATTTAGCCAACTGTAAATGAAGATTAAGTAACAAAAATAGATTAATACATGAGCTATCAGTAGCATATACTTCACCAATAATCACCATGACATGTATATTTACATTATGGAAATGTTAACAGCTTTTATTGTGGGGTCCCCAGTATCTGAGTAACCGCAGCTAATTGCGTAGAAGTTAACACCTCCTGTCTTGTTTTATATGGATTCACTCCATGATTTTTTCCTAACAATTATTCGGTAATAACCAACAACGGGCTAATTTCACAAGCGTTTTAAGTAGTTCTTTATAATGAATTGACCGATGAATTTAAGTATTTTAATTCAAAAATGTATTTATACAATGAAAATTGCATATATAGTATTGGTAAAAAGATTTAAGTTACATCAGAGCTACCAAGATATCGGAATTTACAGAATCAAATGAATTGTCCACGTTTAAGAAGGGCATATCTAATATACTCTACATATTGCTAAATGTAAAGGTAAATCATGAAACAAGACCAGTATAGGTAAATAATTGGTTTTGATATTTTTCCCTGATTTGGTAATGTTTAGATATCGTCGTTTACACTGAGAACGTTATTATGTGTCGAGGTAAACACCATTGTGTGATAGCATAAACTGAACGTTGTCTGTATAGAATATAAAAGACTAAACATATTTCAAGATCAAATAAAAAATAAATAGACATATATTCACAAAGAGTTTATTATTGAAGCGTTTATTACTGTTAAATAATAAATTAATGAATGACTTGATATTTCTATTTATATGCCACTGATAGCTATTAAATATAACATAGTATAATACATTGTCAAATACTTCATCAGTAAGCTAACATAATGGATTCAGCTGCATTGAAAATATTGAAATATATTGTTGAATAGTTTTTCTTATAATGGAAGCTTTTATCTTAAACAGCAATATTTCTATGAACTTTTTACATTGTTTACCAAAATTACATCCCTGCTGTTAAAGTAATCCCTCATTATTTACGACAACACTTATAAAGAGAATATTATTTTCATTTCAAATTAAGAACAAAATTATTAGATTGGTAATATCGATAATTATTAAGAAACACACATGTTTATCAGACAACTCTGATTTTGTATGCATTATATGAATATTATTAAATGAGTCAGAGCAAATTATTCACAGGTGTTACCATCGAATGATTTAATTCGAAACAATTGCGATTAAAAATGAGGGATACACTTTTAGGCATAAATTTATTGTATCAATGTTGGTATTAATCGAATTGCTATCATTGTTCACACTGATGGTGTTGTCCTAAGTGGAGTTTATGAATTTAGATTTCCACTGTATTATGGATGATTTTTAAAAATACCCTACAGCATGGGTGTCCAACCGGTAGATCGCGATCGACCGGTCGATCCCGAAAGCTTCCGTGAATTTCGAAAAAATATATAATTTAAATATAAAATATACAAAAATACAAAAATTTAATTATTTTGTAAGCACATACCTATCAAAAGATATGTATTTCGCATTTAAAATAAACATTTTTAAGTTTTAAGAAGGGAAAAAACACTACTAAATAAAATTTCTTAGAAGAATTATGTTAGAAGTCGATCGCGAGAAAACTTAAGATTAAAATGTCGATCCCAGGGCAAAAAAGGTTGGACACCCTTGTCCTACAGTAACAAAAATGTCATTTTTATTCAGTTTTTGCAGTTTGGCATGTTTGATGAATATCAACATAAAAAAGAAATTTAGTGAAATCCATAATGAATGTTATATTTGGTTGATTATACCAAACAACTTATTAATAAGATCACTATAAATTTTTGTGTGTTTTCATTAGAAACACATATTTAATGGTATGTTATATAATACTAAATATAATAAAAGTAAGGCTAATTTTATATCATAATTTTCGTAATATATATATTTTTTATTTCCTAGTTTCTATCCTGGAAATTGAAATCCTGAATATAGTTATATGCCCTTTCGAAGTCATTTAATTATCTTTTTAAGATTTGTGGAAAAATACATTATGAATATGTGCATTTTAAGTTTCTTCTTGATATAATATTGTAGTGAAAACAAAATTGATTTGTTGCAACATTTTTAAATTCGTAATGAAACGGTGGGCAATGTTTAACTATGAATGATTGTTTCAGCGTTTTTACGAAATTTAAAAATTGATTTTAAATAATTTTAATATCTTTGCAATCTCATAACGACCTTCTTTAATTCTTGTATCACAAGAGTAGTCAATCTCAGTCCTGAAGCGCCAATTTGAGCAATATACTGATATAAAATTGTTGATAGCCAGATATGTAATATTAAAAACATAGCTGCTCTCTCTAACTAACACATATGTAATATAATATGTACTTTCACACGATATCTGAGAATTGATTATACTAAATATTTATCTACAAATATGTCAACAGGCTTTGTAAGTATTTACTTTTATTGCGAGTTTTACCATTGATTGGTGGAATAATTTGGTAAACATTAAAATTTTCAATCAACTACATACGTGTAATTAATAATCAGTGTCTGTCAGTTGGTAGTGACATCATGGACGAGTTGTCGTATCTAAGGCCGGATTGATGGCTTTAAACTGGCCAGTGCAATCTACTAATGTTGACTTGAAAATAATGAATAATTTTGTCAAATATTGAATGGTTCATACGGTGATAAAAAGATATTCTTAAGACAACATTATAGGAATAAATGCAGAAAACATTAAAAACATGATACAGTGGAATTCCCAATTACACTACTCCGAATTACGCGTTGGCTTGAAATATTCGCCGCAAATCCCCCAATTGAACGGTCGCATTCCATTCTCATTGCTACAAGACGGCTGTCTGTCCGGTAGATACAGTCAAATGTTGGCTAGCATCTGTGTATTCAACATGTGCCAGGCTATGCACGCATGGCCGGGGGACTGTCTGTGTGCTGGATTTTGCGCGCGCTTTCCATTTTATCACTTAGTAACTAAATATTTCGTCCATATTTTTTTTTTGCAAAACTAAGGGAAATCTTAGTTTTGCATTTTTCACAGAAAAAACAAAATCCCTAATTTTGTATGAGATTCACTCCCCCAATTATACAGTCCCGACTTTAGTGTAAATGGTGGTTTTATTGTATACGGTAAATCTTTACATCTTCACCAGTTGCATTGTAGCAAATTTAAAAGATGGTGACATAAGTCAATTACCAGTTGAATTCATTGTAATGTTTAAATTTTTACCCTTCCCGTTTATAAAATTTTTGGAAGTTTCTTTGTGAATCAATCAGTTTGTTTTTAGTAGTATTTTATATTGCTTTCTAGTAAAAAACGCATACGGCGGAGTTGTTAAAGCTTAACTGATATTTTTACTATTACTACTATTTTTAGTCTATCAAAGTTTCTTTCGGTATCAATTCTATTTCAATTGTAATGATTGCTAATTTATCATTGCTCGTGAGCATATATATATATATATATATATATATATGTATGTATGTGCTCTTTCAAATGGCAACACTCAAATAAATTTATTTTTATTGCTGTGCGATGATATGACTACTGTTATATATATCGCATGCTTTTTTTGTTAATCAAAACAAATGATCAAAAAGGTTAAATTGAACATAGGTCATGCAACAATATTTTTTAGCAAAATTTAAATCAATATTAGGTATTATTATATGGACTGCACAATGTACCAAACTCGACAATACTTTATATTGTTTAACAAGATAATTTTATTGACCTGAATGTAAAGATTTCATTTATCCGACTGTTAATTAACTATCAAAAGATCTTCTGTAACGGCTTTGAAAATGTTGATTTAGTCACTTGACTTTTCAAAGGAGGTGTTTGTATATATTCGAATGCAATTTGAATCTCATCTGTAAAGTATAAAAAAGTCTTTTGGATATAGAGAAACTGATGCACTTCTCGGTGACAGCATATGTATCTTATCAACTCGAGGAATATATGTTACCTGCCGCTTTTGTATTTACCAGTGAAACCGGTGAGCTTTCAGTTCGATCACAATATTTGAAAGATCACCTCATCTTATATTATGGTCAATAATATGATTGTTTATTTTGAAAATTCTCTACTTGGAAGTTAAGTAGTAGAATTATTTTAATATGTATCATTTTTAAATGTTTATATTTAGTTCTTGCATATTCCACTATGTATAGTTTAATATAATTATAAAATAGTATCATTGTAAAATAAAATAAAGATTTTTTGATAAATGTGTTTTAATTATAACGCAATTGTCACTTCCTATTTTAGTGCTGTTTTTGATTACTTAAGGTGGCTTCTCGATGTCTGCATCACGCGACCGCGGCATTCGGCAGTGGCAAGTGTCGTGATGTCGTGTTGCGTGTGTCGCTTTGGCATACATTTCAAGTCATAGACACTGTGACAGTCAGTTAAACAAATACAAACGCCATAGTGATCGGTGCAGCAACATTTAGAAGAAGAGCAATCATTTGCTTTATCATCTGTATTTAAAAAACGAAATCCAAAACAGCCTTTATTAAAAATTAAATCAGATGAAGGATCTTGTCACATTTTAATAAAAAAAGCACCTTTATGGTTAATTAATCTATCCTTGAAACTTTTGAAAATACAATCGTGTAGAGGAGGATGTTGTGACACCAGTTTTATCATTTTTTCGTTATCATCCACTGTAAAACTTTCATATTAACTAGCGGCAAGTGGCACTAGTGTGACAAGCACAGTAGTGTAGCTGTCGACTCGACAGGTCAAAATACGACATTGAAAACCCACTCATTTAAAACTTTAAAAAATTTAAGAGTAAGAATGAAACAAAGTAATCTTTAGAGGAGTATTGACGTACATGTACGTCGGCACCACTTTTCTCTAAAGTAGTATGAATGTACTTTCAACTCAACAAATTAGTGTGCCTGTGAGCATATATATATATATGCTTTAAGTATGAATTACATATATTCATTGGGAAAAAGTCAGTAAAGTAAGGTCGGTATAGATCTGTTCACTCTTCTAAAGGTTAAGACTCAAGAAAATAGGAAGAAAGATACAAGATTCGATTTGAGCTATCTATGTCAGTGTTTATGGAGAGACGTTGGAACTGGGTGGGATTCTGGCGTCCTGGACAATCATCGGGTACCATTTATAGGATGCTGGTATGTCATGGGATGGAGAGAAGCAATTGACGGGAGACAGATAATTGATATGGAATGATGTCATAATTTCATATAAAAAATACAACAAAAATGCATCTATTTTATTATCCGAGATACATTTACCTTCATTCTTTTAAATAAATCTCGCCTTAAGAGGGCCTAAGCTTCTGTGACAATGACGTTATTTATTAGTATCAAACTATGAATTTAAAAAAACATGTCCCAGTGTGTATATGGAGGTGACGCATGTCAGCCATATGCTCCACATAGGGAGCGAGTATGATTAAAGAAGATTTTATTATACATTTTGAATGAAAATAATCAATAGTAATTTTGATCAGAAAAAATATCAACAGACTTGTTTCAAAAGTTACTAGTTTTAGATCATGCTAAGTTGATAGATATAATATAAGAATTGCATACTGTATTTGATAAATAAATAATTTATTTAAAAACTGCTGTTAGTAGATTGAATATTGTCCACGACTGTTGACACGCCTGGAACAAACAATAGTTTTGTAATCAAAAAACAAGTAATCCTCGGTACAAAGCAGATTTACACAAACAATGCTTAGAAAATAATACATAGCTTCAAAGAATATAAAATTAGCGGAAATATCCGTCTTATCTTGAGCAGTTTGTTTTATTAACTCGATGGCTGCCACAGACAAGATATCTCGTAAAATTTTTCGTGCTCAACACGCCAGTTACCGGTTAACTCGTCGATAACTAATTAAATTAATAATTGAAAATTATAGCCGGCGTGCTAGGTAATTATGTACTTTTTTCTACGGCAGCTAAAAGGTTAATAAATCTGTGATCATTGAATTTTTATTATTTTTGTAAATTCTTCATAGTTTACTTGACTGCTTTAAAATTAATCTATTGGAAAAAAGTACTCTGTAAATTAGAGTATGAGTGTATTGAATATGTACAGTTTATAATCCACAACTCTTCAATGAAATAATATATCGATCTTTGTGACTCATCCACATCTTATATAGGCGCAATTTGAGCCTTCTGTAAATAATTAAATCAAAAATTTTATTATTGCTAGTTAGCTTTTTAATTTTAATTCATTACATGTCATTGTTCTTTGTGTGTTTCATAAAAAGTAATCTATTATTATTATTATAAACACACTCGCCCCAGCATCGAGATTATGACAGTCCAAGTTTGTATTGTTTACTTTGCCAGCGTCACTGATTGGACAGGATTCACTGACCATAAAACTATTATAAAAAGTGTACCTCTGAAAACAACATCAGGCTGACTGGCTTAAACATGGTGGACAGCTGCAATGGTCTCTGCGCACGAAGCATAATTACGATTAGAGTATTACAAGCACTCTTGTCAAATCGGCTCTCCCATTTACATGCATATACAGTCTTGTGCACTGACAAACTCTGAAAATATTACTCAAATGATTTTCTTCTACATTTACTTCTGTCGTTCGCTATTGCCCAAGGGTCTTTTCATTTATCACAGTCGAATTCCTGAATGAACACTATTAAGTTACTTTGTAATTGATTTACAGGTTTGTCATCAAATACAGTAGAAATCGTTTAAAACTAAATTATACTCTGGTACTAACAAAAGTGTTTTCTATTACCTAGAAATTAATTTTGGGAACACGATAAATTTAAGGAGGTGTGAGATCATATTTCCAGATTCAAAGAGGTGCAGATCACTAAAAAGGTTAGAAGTCACTTGTATAGACTGTCAATGTAACTACGATTATAAATTTTAGCATCATTTGTGTTAATATATTATACATTGGTTAGTTTTTATGCATACATAATTTAAAATGAAAAATATTTCAGTCCTCATGGTTTTATGCTGAACGATATCCACCGTGCATGGATTTTGTGATGATTTTATTACCTCCCAAAAACTCTATGTCTGACACAAACAATGTCACTTGAAATCTTTTAAACTCTCCCCGTGCTAATTTTGTTTTTTATTTAATGGAAAATTACTTTTACTGAATAAATATTATGTGTCAGCCAAGCATTTAAATGTTTATACCAATATATATTGTCCAAACAAGACATGATATTTTATAGGTGAGCACAGTGGCGGCTCGTCCATACGCACTGCGGAACTGCAGCACCCCCAGGCAAATTGAAAAAAAAATGTAATATTATGTATATATGTACATAAATTGATATCTTACACCGCGGTTATAATATCAGAAAATGACGCACGTATATTTTGAGCAGTTTTCGATAATAAAATACAATCCAAATGTATTTTTTTATTTTTAATCTACCGCAGCACCCCCAGATATTTGATCTACGAGCCGCGCCTGGGCGAGCATGTCAGTTGGTAGAAAAAAAATGTGTTTAAAGAATTTCTCAAACAGGTACACTACCTTTTCCAGAAGCAAGTCTCCATAATAACTTGGAATGAAGATGTGGACAATGGTTGCAATAAAAAAAAAAGCAAACTCATATGGCAACACACCAGTTTTCAGACACTAAAAATTTAAAAAAATATAACACATGTATGAAATCAAAAAATGGCCAACTTCATTAAATGTTTATTACATGTAACTGAGAATAAAAAATCAAAAACTATAAAATAATGTTTTCACAATTCATAAAAGCAGTGATGCACAAACGCGGCCCTTTTTGAATTTTGTGGCGGCCCTTAAATTTCTTTCTCAAACATACTTTTTTCACGTAAAACCTTTATTAAACAAATGTAAGCAAGCTTTTTCTTCGATGAAGGAGAATAAATCGGTTCATAGAAACAGGCTTACAAATATTATGTCGAATTAAAAAAAATAGTTAAAAATTCACAAAGACCAAGAACGCATTAACTTATGATTTGCATATAAATGAAACATAAATATTTCACAATGAAACGATTTTTAATAAGCAAGTACTCATAATCCTTTTTTTGCATGGCTTATTTATTTTCGAAATAACACGGTCAAAATAATATAATGGAACCTATTATTCACTTGATCTTTTTTACACGATTTTAAGGCTGTTTTACATGGAACGTACATATGTTCTGTATAAAAAAAGGATTGAGCGTACTTTAAATCATATTTTTCTTTGCGGCCCGAAGCCACGATACATTAGTTTTATGCGGCCCGCTAATGGTAAAGGTTGTGCATCACTGCATAAAAGAAACAATAATTGTATGTGGTTCATAATTAGTAAAACAGTAGTATCAAACTAAGTTTCACACAAGAATCAAAAAAAATATTTTGATAATATATACACTAAGTTCTGATGGAAACTAAAACTAATTAGAAGTAATGGGTTTTACATTCAAATCAAACGAATATATTGTCACTATTCTGGCAGAAGTTGATAAGAAACAGATTGATAGTAAACAGCAAATGAAAAAATTCAGCTTTTAGGATAAAGCCTCTAGCATCGATATGTTTATGTTACATAGATAATTATAATATCAAAACATAGATGTATTTATGCTGCTGACTCAAGTAGAGGTCTGCACGAGCCCGACTCTCAATTGCGCTTGCCCGTCCGAGCCCGGCCCACGGGCCGGGTCGGGTAAGAGCCCGCGGGTTTAAAATTAACAAACAGGGACAATCACTGGCCCTTAAATCAGCATTAATAATTATTGCCTATTAAAAATTATTAAAAATAAATGCTTTTTTTGGCAAATTGGTTTAATCAATAAAACTGAGTTATTGCAGACAAAAAATTTAAATCAAATAATCTGTTTGTATACCTAACTCATTTTTGCTAGTTTTATTGCATACAAACTTCTGCCAGAAAAGTGACGATATAAGACTTTACCGGTTTTACTTTTAGTTTTACTCAGTCATATTATAATCTTCCCATAAGGCCTTGGTTGTTAATTTTTAAATATTATTTTTTTTGCGGAAAAACAGATTAGTTGCCACTAAAAAAGTATTATTACATTAAGTGTTGCTATTTGTATAAAATAATTTTTGGAGGTATTTATAAATCATTTTGTGACATTGGAAAAACAGTGATGTTTATAAAAGTTAAACATGCAAAGCTTAATTGAAGACTTACGCTATATGTTTGAAACGCAGCCGCTGTCGACAGAAGTGGCGTTGATGAGAAAACCGTCTCATAAACAGAGCTGGACACTTTGTTCACATCGTCGGAAAACCTGATCAATAATTACGTTTTTACTACCTGATGGAGAATTACGCAACATCTAGTTTTGTTACAAAATTAAAAGTCTTATAAGAGATATAAATGTATTGAATTTTTCTCTAATTTTTTCTCTCTTCTATAGCTTCACAAAAGTACAACTAGTAAAAAATACTAGTTTTCTCTCGGTAGGCAGATGCTTGCATATCGAAATAAAGACATATTAACAATCTTCGCTCAATTCCATATAAATTCAATTCAAAATATCACTTTAACATTTTGTCAATGTTTCAATAAATTTGAATTGAATTGAGATTAATGACTAAATGATTCACTAAAAAAATGAGAAAGATGCTTGCGTCGGATAATGGGGGTGAGGTGGTTTGATTTTGTGAGGAATTCGGAGATAAGAGAGCGTACAAGACAGCGCCCCATCATGTCAGTGGTTATGGAGAGACGTTGGAACTGGCTGGGTCACGTGCTGCGGATGTTTCCGGCAAGTCTCAATCCTGCCTGCCTCTTCATTCGACCGGTGGGGTTCTGACGCCCCAGACGTCCGTCGGGTACTATCCATAGGATGTACTCGGTGGAACTGAGGGATGCTGGCATGTCATGGGAGGAAGCAAAGCAATGGCGGGAGACAGGGAAAAATGGAGGTGCCGTATGGCGGCCATATGCTCCACATAGGGAGCGAATATGGCCAAAGAAGAAGAAGAAGAAAAAAAGAGAACAAAAATTATCAATTTTTTTTTACGACTTAGTTTAGACTTTAGTCAGCCATATCTCAAAACTACCAATTTCTCTTTGTATCACTATGGAACTAAGTCATCGATTTGTTCTCTATGTTGATCAAATAGCTACCATGCAGCATTTTCAGAATTCCTTATTGCGTTGTTGCCTCAAAATAAAGAATAAATTGAAATTTATTATTTTTACACTCACCTATATATCTCTTGCAGATGTAAGATAATATTTGAGATTCGTTGTCGGGTCTCCAAAGCAGACACATCTTTACCGAAAACATTCATCAGCCTCTCATTCCCCAATTCCAGCTGTCCACAGATATGCAAGGCAAAGATAGGAATAAGAGAATCAAATCCCATATAAAGGAACGAAGATGAAACACTCAAGAATAGTTCATAAATGAAAAACAGTTCAAATAAGGGCGTCTCAAACTTAAATTCGTCTAACCATGGAAGTAAGCAGTAAAATGCCATTCTTTTACTGACAATGGTCTCAGTAAAAGCTGAATAAACCATTAGAATGACTGCTGAAACTGGAAATATACTTCCCACAGCTACAACTAAAAACCCCCAGATATTTTGAACAAACAAGCCGGAGAGTGCATATTTTTTTACTATGTTCAGTTCCGTTTCCTGAAAGTTTTCATTTGCTTTTTTGTAATCGTAATTTAGCCGGTCAATTAGAGAAGCTACTTCTTTCCTGTGATACCAGAGGTTTGATATCTTGAAGAGCATTATGATTAAAAGAAACAATATTGACAGTTGTCTGGTTGCATCGGAGAAATGGCCATTTTTTAAATCAATGCCTGCTGTGTATCCCAGAATCGATATAGCCATCACTTGAAGCATGTAATTGGTGACGAACCAGATTGAGGATATAATATTTGGACATCCTGGATACACTCCATTCAGCAGCATACCCATGCATGTTTTTGTGTAGGTGTCCCTGAAACATGTCAGCTTAAAATCACGAATAGATATTTTTGGTGTAAAGATGTCAAAGTATTTGATCAGTGAAATTTTTTTGTGTATGGTTGATTCCATTTTTTAACACAAGTTTGACAGTTCTTTTGACCAACTTGACTGTAAATTTATCAAAAACAGTTTTGTCAGCTTTATATATTTCAGATTGAACACAACAGAATTATTACCTTGTATTTATATACCTTCACATCTAAGGATTTAAATTACTAACATAGAAATGTGACTTGTAATATTTCTTTCGGGATATAATATTTAATAACATATTTTGACTATAATTTATATGTCACATATACTTAGACATTATGATATCAGTGCTTCTATAAGATTGTGTCAAAGCAGCTTAGAAAGAGATCTCAATGGTACTAGAACATTATAAAATATTCTTTACTGTAGTCATATCAGAATAACACACATATTTCTCATATTAGGTCAGGTTTCGTTTAGTCAAAAAGCATTATTTGAATATTGGTCGCGATAAGAATACTGGGCCCCTTTTCCAGTGATAGAATTCAGTCAGTTCTCATAATCTGATGCCCAAAACTCCCGTTTCAACTCAAATTTTAATATGTATTTTTTTTAATCCTTGCACACTCCCAATGTGGAGCATATGGCCTCCTAATGGAGGTATTTCAACAGAACTTTTTCTACAAAAACTGTTTGTTACTCAGTCGCTCAACCTCTCTTTTCCAAAGAGAGTAGTAGAATAGAAGGATAAGGCTAGGACATGACTAGTGGTTAACTAATCGCTCTCGCTTTGCCCAGTTATTGAAGGATCGGAAAGGTGGGAGGGAATTTTTATACTTGAGGCCTGCGACTGGGGCAGATGGGTGAAATATCAAGTGAAATGGAGAAGATTAGTTGGGGCGGTCAAGGTTCACCCCGGATGGTAGCACCAAAAAGAAAAAAAAACTATTATTATCACTTCATCCAAAATCATTGAATACACTATTTTGATATAATTTAGAACTTCGACTGAAGATGTTTGATGGAAATTTAATGTCACGAATGCACTTGAACTGACAGTTCCCATATAATTGATACAACCAGAAGATGCCGAAAGGCGGACCCGGGTCGTTAACGACAAAATTTATGGAAGTGTACAGAATAAAAAAAATTAAAAAAAAAAATGAATACTATTTTGAGTTGATATCGAAAGACCCGTATTATATATTTTATTCTTAAATTTATTCTAATAAGCAAATTTTCCATGTTTCTTTTTCAAGACCTCTCCACAGACTTTCAAAAACATCATGGAATATGAATTCTAATTCCGGAACCACAGTTGAAAGCCACTGAGCAACAATAATATAAAGATTAAGGTTGGGACTGTTGGAAGTTAAATGAATAATTGTAGCTTTATTAAATAAATCCAACGAGAAAACATAAAATAACGCATTTATTGTTCTCTAATAACAAGGTAAGTGGTTCAAACATCTGGGTCTTTATTCGTTGACATCCGGTCAAATTACAAGCTGTAGATTATTAGGTATGACGTACGTGTCAAATACATAATTGAATCAAAGAATTGTACACCTCTTTTAAGCGGTAAAATAATATATTTCAAACCATGACATTGAAAAATTATATATTGCTATTTTTTAAGTAGTAAGCACAGCGGTGGGCTACCAATACGCAAACGAGGCGATCGCTTAACCTCAGTGCGAGTAAACTGGGAAAAAGTGCATGTGTGAAATATGATAGATAATCTGTCAAAAATTTGCGTAACATCTGGAAGCAATACACATACCCACATACATATAAGTATTATTTTATCAAACATCGTCATTTTTTATGATTGTTAGACTATATACAAAAACGGAGAGATCTCTTTCAATTTTCAGCTGAAATCATTGTATTTTGCGAGAATTTTTTAATGTTTCACAATACGTTTAAACCATATGAAATTCCAGTTTAATTTAACAAAGGGTTGCCAGCCTAAGTAAATTTAAACAAGAGGCACGCACGATCCTTTCTAGCGTACCTACCCCTGAGTAAGCAGGGTTTTGGAGTCGAAGTCATAAAAAAGTGCAGCTCCGACTTCTTTTTTTTAAAATTACACATTGAAATAAAACATGTTTGGCATAATTTTAGTGAATTTTAAAAATTACGCAGACTTTTTCATAATACATAATTTGATTTTGAAATCAAAGTTGCGACATTTTTCATGAATCCATAGCCCTGTTGATTAAGGTATTGAAAAACTGCAATGAGTTTCAAATCGGATCGGGCAAAACGAAGAAATATTTAAATTTCTTTTTCGACAATATAGTGAAATCTCGATGTAATGAATTCACGCTTTCTCGCTATTTGAGTGTGATTTCTGCATCTTCTGACATACAGTACATAACAGAACAGTAATGGTATTAATACCAGATTTTATTTCCCGTAATCTATTAAAATTACGAACATGTAAAAGTAAATTGAAAGTTTTGACTGTACGATTAAACTTTAAAATAAATGTATTGAATAGAAAGAGTTCACCCGTGCTCTTTAATGTCCGAAGATGGCTTGGGTTGTTAGTGGCAAAACGAACTGGATGAAACATTGATTCCACTGATTGTGTTACAAATTGTAACACGTGTTTTGTTTCTTTGAAAAGCAAATTCAGATACTTAGAGCTTTCTTCAGATCATATTTTTTCTCGGAAGAAACCCTTCTCTTGTGTCAGAATATCTTTTCTTTAGCTTCTATTTTTTGGTTACAAAGAGAGCCCTGTAAATATTTTTCCACCGTATCAACATCAACTAGTGGTGGATCCAGAGGGAAGGCAATGACGGCCATGGTCACTCCATGATAAGAATTGAGAGACAGCCGCCTTGGGCTTGTACTTTCAGAGACCCTGAAATATTTTCTAAATTATTCACGAGCGCTTTGTTATAGAAACAAAAACTATATGCTTAAATGCATAAATGAAATCAATACACGACAAATCATTTATTTTCATAAAAAAACTCATTGTTTTATGTAGGATCTATATTTCCAAAATGAATAGCTTTCCCCTGGCATATTTTCTGGATGCACCAGTGGTATTAATATATTGGATGATCTCAATTTTCCATCGACGATGAATATATTAATCATTATCTCATTAAATACATAAATTATCTAATTTAAGCTGTTAGTCGATTACATACTTAATTATGTGACCATTTTCTATAAAAATTGCGATGCAACGGAGCAACAGGGAAAATAATTATTGAAGAAATTGTTATTTTTAAATAATTTATCTGTCACAAAATTTATAAAATAATGAAGACAATTGATAATTGAATGTATAAGAAGCCAATGATAATTATTGTGATATCTTATCTGTGTCGATCACTTTATTAATTTAATGTGCCGGGTGCAAAAAAAAAATACATTTACAAGGTACGTATTGAGATTCGTTTTTAAATGTTAAATCGATGACCCATTATAAGATTTTATTTAAATAGTTTTTCAGTTCATTAAAAACAAGAAATATTTGTTTTGGGCATATCGTTACCAGAAAACAGCAGTATGTTAATCAAAAATACTTACTTGTTTTGAGATAATTTATAATTTCGACTGAAGGTGCTTGACGGAATTTCAATTTCAAATTTGAATTGTCTGAATGATGTACTCTTCCATTAATCTTGTCGTTAACGACCCAGGTTTCGCTTTTCGGTATCTTCAGGTTTTATCAAATACACGACTGCACTTGAACTGGAACACTTGAGTACATCATTCAGACAATTCAAAATTGTTTTGAGATGATGGAAATTTAAAGTTTGTTTCGTATTTTAAAAATAATTAACTATAGTTTTATTTAGTTTCTTTTGCAATTTCTGATGGACGATAAAAGTAAGACTTTTCGTATATTTATTCTGTGCATTTAGTTATTCCAGTGATGCTTCGTAGTTGCAGGGTGAAAATAAATAAAACAGTGAGATTTTTCTTTTAAATGGAGGCATTAAAATTGTAATGAAAATATGTCAGTGTTTCGTTATGTCGGTTTAGCTTTTAGCAATCAATTGGTATAATCAGCTCAAAATTGACTTGTTTTATTTTATCTCACTGTTTCTTTCATGTAGTGATTTACATTATTTTTTTTAACCATGTCCGTTTCCAATGTGGAGCATATGGACTCCTAATGGAATTTATCTCAACAGAAGTGTTTCTACGATAACTGCTTGTTACTCAGTTGCTCAACCTCTCTTTTTCCAAAGAGAGTAGGGATAGAAGGATAGAGCTAGGACAGGACTAGTGGTAAGCTAATCGCTCTCGATACGCCCCGTTCATTGGATATAATGGGTGGGAGGGAGGAATTCACATACATCCATGCCTTCGAAAAGAAATTCATAAGTCGATTGAAAAATCAATTTATAAAACTGTCCGTACCGGGATTTGAACCCGTGCCCTCCGTAACCTCCCACACAGGCGGCGAATTTTATTATCTTAATAAAAAAAAGCTCAAACTAATAAAGTGTTGCAACCAGCGGCGGCCGGTCAATGTGGCAATTGTATCAATGCACCCTTTGTATATGCAGGGGCGGTTATATTTCATGAAATAATATTCAAACATAACATTTAGACCATTCTCTCATTTTAAACTCTTCATGTATTTATTTGTCTATGATAAATATTTTATTTTATTTTACTTTAGACATTAAAACCATATATGTTATGTTATGTATAAATGATATATTTGAATATTATTTCATGAAATATAGCCGCCCCTGCATATACAAGGGGTGCATTGATCCAATGCCACATTGACCGGCCGCCACTGGTTGCACCATTAAAAAATGGTTTGCACAATTTCAAATGCTCGAAGGTTACAAGTAACCAAGTAAGAACTTTTTTTTTTATTAATTTGTCTTCTGGAATATTAAAGGTTATGTTCATTTACCTTTCCGCAGTAGAATGTATGTTTGTAATTTTTATATATGTAATTGTCAAATCATCGCTTAAAAAGCCATTTTCTTAATTAAAAAATAAGATAAATAAAAGAAAGAAATAACTAAAAGAAAACTAAAAGACGTGTGCAAAAATTATACAGGATGGAATTAGGTTAATCGATTGAATACTGTATCAATATCGTTCTTAAATTTCACGCGACAAAGCCTTATTTTACCAATCGTCGAAATCGACGATAACCATTTATTTGGTGTCGTGTGCATTGATTTGAATTAAAGGATACAGGAGCGGAATGAGGTGTTGGGTGGTCGCTGTATGCGTACTGTTGCATTATTAATTCAATCAAGATAACATACACACTGCTGACATGGAAATTCTATTAAAAATGCATTTTGCTGAGAAATTTGACGAGTTTGCACAATCCTGATTTTTGTTTATCGTGGAATACTTATTTTAAATTTTGCATTATATTCTTCAAAACGTCATCAGGTACTTACTTTTACATTATTTGTATGCTCATCACATACCAACTGAATCACATTAAAATAGCGCTGAGTATTAGATCAGGGGTGAACAAGTCTTTTGGATGTCGGGCCACATTGAGATGGAAATTTGTCCAAGGGTCAAATTAAAAAACCGCAAATATTAAGTAGTTTTTCTGGTAAATTTGTCATTTGGTATCACATGGACTATTGCGGCGAAAAACTTCACAAACTAAGCGGAAAACAACGCCACGATTTAAAATATTTATTGAAGCATTGATAAATCACGTTAAAATCACACATTAATATGAAAAACACTGATAAATAAATTATGCAAAATATGACATATTCTCACTATACACCGTCATACTTTTTAAATTATCCTTTACTTACACATAGACTCAGTGGCGGATTAACCCATAAGCGCAAGAGGCGCCCGCTTGAGGCCTCTAAATCTCAGGGGCCTCAAAAATAGCACAAACTATATACACCCTTTTACTTTAATTTCAGTTTTCAATATTCTTCGTGGAGTTTTGCAACACTTTTATGTTATTGGAAAAAAGGGCCTCCAAAATTTATTGCGCCTGGGGCCTCCAAACTGCTTAATCCGCCACTGCATAGACTATTGAGGCGAAAAACATCACAAACTAAGCTAAAAACGACACCACGATTTAAAATTATATTTTGAGGGCTTGATAATCGCGATAAAAGCACACATTAATAAAAAGAACACTGATAAATTATGCGAAATACGAAATATTTTTCAGTACTTACAGTACGCGCGGCCATAATGAATAATAAAGTCGAAGTACTGTAAAATATTTCGTATTTGCATAATTTATCAGTGTTCTTCGTAATAATGTGTAGTTTTAACGTGCTTATCAAAGCTTCAATAAAACATTTTACACTGATAAATTATGCGAAATACGAAATATTTTTCACTAGCCGCAGTAGTCTGTGTGATACCAAATGACAAATTTATCGTTTTTTAAAATAAGGAAGAAAAGTAAAAAAACAGACAGTTGTCGTAGAAAAAGTTGTGTTATACTATATATATACCTCCATTAGGAGGCAATATGATCCACATTGGGAGCAAATAAGGATTAAAAAAAACCAGGATAGTGCTAGCAAGAAAATCAAAAGGAGAATATTGTAAGCAGCAACAGTGGCGGATTACCTCATAAAAATAAATAAAGAAATATATTTATAACAAATGTTTGATTCTTTGGCTGATTGGTTGTACACTGATTTTTTTTTTAAATAGCCTGGCACGTGTTGAATACACAGACGCTAGCCAACACTTGACTTTATGCGCGGCGCAGACGACTGTCTCGTAGTAATGACAATGGAATGCGACCGTGCAATTGGGGGATTTGCGGCGAATATTTCAAGCCAGCGCGTAATTCGGGGTAGTGTAATTGGGGGTTCCACTGTATATGGAAAGGTTTCACCGCCTGGCGTCACACAAGGAAGTACCCGAAAAAAAATTAGTACGTTATATTGTTGAGAATGTCAAGATTATTGACTCGGCCCCGCTTATGATTTCATTATTCAATAGCGGATCTGTTTCGCTGAAATTTGCGCACGTCTCCAATGAAAAATGAATCTGTCACCGTGTGAAAATTCATATGTCAAAATAAAAATGATTACAAGAACAGACATTCGTGATAAGATGCATTACCTGAAATACATTGGCATGGTGATATTGTATTGATGTCGACTGCTAATTATTGTATTAATTCTTTATCAACGACATGTCGCGATATTGTTATTTTTATATTTAATCTATAACAAGGAATTCGGATTTAAAATGAACGATAAAGATAAAATGGTAACATTTCATTTAGAGTCTTACGACTGGAAAAAATAATAAAAATAAATTCGCCGAGTTTGTGAGCAGTGGCGTAGTAAGGAAAGCGGCGTTTTATAATTCTTCTCCGTGTGTTTAATTCAAAGGTGAGCCAAAAGCGAATGCGGAAGAAAATTGTTTTGCATATCATTCTAAGGTATATAATAAGTGTGTACCAAAGATAAAAGTCAGTTAAAATGGTTGGATTTTGACAAACTTTACATTGTCTTATGAAAAATAGTGAAAGAAAGGAATGGGAGAACAAATAAGGTTGGGAACCACTGACTTAGACAATATATTAAAATATTCTACGACCCTCTTCTTTTCCTAAGCACTTGCAGTATTTATTTATTTTTATCCATGTCCGCTCCCAATGTGGAGCATATGGTCTCCTAATTGGAGATATCTCAACAGATTTTTTTTTACGAGAACTGTTTGTTACTCAGTCGCTCAACCTCAAATTTTTTGTTCAAAGTGAGTAAGTAGTAGGGAAAAGAAGGATATGGCTAGAACAGGACTAGTGGTTGACTAATCGCTATTGCTACATCCAGTTATTAAAGGATCAGAAGGATGGGAGGAGAGGAAATAATGTGAATTGACATCACAAACACTCAGTCTTCGATCACGACTTTGAATTGAATAATTCACTGTGATCTTACCGGGAATCGAACCCAGACTTGCGTGATCGGTAGAGCAAGCTCTAAACAACTGGGTCACAGCAGGTGACTGCATACTGATAGCATAACTAAAAAAAGGATTTTCAATTCGATGACGTTTTGTCTTGATAACAGTTAAAAATGATATTGATGAACCGGTTTTAACGTTTAGCGAGTAATACAAAAGGTCACGCTTTTGTTAGCGTCGTCTATTTGTATGTTGTACCACATTTTGTTATAAATATGATAAAATAAGTGTTTATGTGAACAATATTTTGTATAGAGTAGGGGTTTTTAACAACTATGTAGTCCCGGGTGCATTCGAGACTGGGAAAAGAGTGACGGGCGGAAAGTGGAATGAACTTAAACTGATGCTTAGTAAATAGTTGTATCATCATGTACAGTGGCGGTTCGTGACTATTTTTTTAAGCATTCTATACAATCTACGAAATTTTGAATGTTTCCACTTTACGCATGCGGCACTCTCAAGGTTTTTCTTAAAATAAAAATGTACATATTTTTAGAAAATAATTGCATTTGATAACTGTTAACAATTTCCAAACGAATTATATAAAATTAGCTTTAAATTTACAAAGAAAAAGATCTCATTGCCTTTTGCACTACATATATTATTATTATTAGTACGTAATGTTTATTTTTTTTATTTTTTACCATGTCCGCTCCCAATGTGAAGCATATGGACTCCTAATGGAGTTTATCGCAAAAAAAGTGTTAACTACGAGAACTGTTTGTTACTCAGTCACTCAACCTATTTTTTTTTTTCAAAGTGAGTATTAAGGAAAGAAAGATAATGCTAGAATAGGACTAGTGGTTGACTAATCGCTATTGCTACACCCAGTTATTAAAGGATCAGAAAGATGGGAGGAGAGGAAATAACGTGAATTGACATCACAAACACCCAGTTTTCGATCACAACTTTGAATTGAGTAATTCTCAAACTCACTGTGATCTTACCGGGAGTCGAACCCAGACCTGCGTGATCGGTAGAGCAAGCTCTAACCAACTGAGCCACAGCAGGCGACAATTTTAATTGTTTAATTAAAACTTCTCACCAAAGGCAATTTTTGTAAACAAATTCTCGCCTTGAGGCCCCAAATACATCATTTTTTACACACAGAAATCAGCACTACCCTCGTCCCCAATTAGCGGGGATAATCGAGGTAGTCGATGATAATTATTCTAGTGTATGTCGTAAAAAATAACAAATTTTCCAGCGATCAAAATATTCCAATTCTTAAAATACTACGATATTTAAAAATACCCACATTTCAAATCAGTAGGCATTCCCATTTTATGATCTTTCCAAATAACGTTTTAAAGATAATCGCATGTCATTTGAAATACCTACAGAAATTGTAAGTGTTTGTGTAATGAGTTCTACAATTGATTGAACGATTTGAACGTCGTTAAAAGAAAACCAATTGCTTTTAATATGTAGTTTATTTAATTGACTATTCACCAGACGTCAGTTCAAGTTCATTCGTGCACTTGAATGACTAAAGGCGAAACTCGCCTTGTAAGTGACAAATCATGTGTAAGCAGCAGTGGGCTGCCAAAATGTTAACAAGGGGCTCGTTTAACCCGAGAGTGCGGTGTTCCAGGGGTGGATTTTTTTATCACTTTTATAGGATGATTCGCAATAATTATGAAATCAATCGCATGTCATTAAATATGCTTTTATTATGTAAAAATATACTGCTACATAAATTTAAAAAAAATCATGATATCTCTTAGTATGGCACCCGATATAAATGTATTTTACGATAAATTTCCAAATGCAACTAAGTCTTTTGTTTCATAATACATATAAATCATCTACAACAATTACTATTTTATACAACATTTATCGATTGAAATATGACCTAACACATTCTGTCAAAATATTAAATTACCTAACGTATTGGCAGCCCACCGCTGCCGTAGTTTTTTTTTAAAATATTACCGTGCACATAATATATATATTCGAAATGTAACGCCTCTGAGTCTGGCCTTGTGTGCATCGAGGCAGGATATAGATGAACCTAAAATGCATCTCGGATATTCTTCGTTTTTCCGATTCATTGCAAATAATAAACCGGTTTCTGTTATTCTTTTCGCAGTCCTGAATACGTAACATCATTTCACTAAATCCATAATAAAGATTTGAAAAATGTCAACTGGTATCGGTGAACATTTAGTCCAGTGTTAGACACATTGTCTTTATTTTTAATCTTGACACTAAGTGCTTTTTTCGGAAAATAGTGGTGCCGGAACTCACTTCTTTGCCAAGCTTTTTACTAAAGATGTTTTATTCTAATCCATGTCCGTTCCCAATGTGGAACATATAACTTATTAATGAAGGTTTCTCAACATAAGTTTTTCTACGAGAAATGCTTGTTACTTAACCTCTCTTTATTTAAACCAATATTAACACTTTTTTGTATAAATATCACGACATGTTTGTCCGATCGTCAGCATTATCTTATTTCAGAGACTAAGCGAGCCCCTTGTTAAAGTATTAGCAGCCCACCGTTGACCCTGCCAAAGGTACCATAACTTACCACCGACTCTACCAACAACTACGACAGCGTCACGGAGGGAAGGCCATAAGAATATTTTAAATAAGCGATTGAGACGAAACTTGTTAAAAATAAATTGATTAGTATTTTCGGAGAAGGGTTTTACCCATAGCAGGATGGTACAGGGGCAAACCCATGATCTCAACACTTCACACAATGACTGCCATTAATAAAGGAATTTCCCGAATATTCCTGTATCCATTGTAGGACTCAATCAATACTTATAATCCACTGAAAATAACCACATCTTAAATGTATATATTTTATTAATATAAAACTAAATTTGATGACTTTGTTACACCATGTGTTGTGCTACATATTTTGACACGTGTTTTGCTTCTCTACGAAGCATCATCAGACAAAACATCGCTTTTTGTTTTACTAATCAACTAAAAATTGATTCTAAATCATAAGTTATAGATAACAAAATAAGAGTCGGGGTTTTTAAGATGTCTAAAATGCAATATATTTTTCAGAGATTGCAAATCATTTAATAGAAAATTATCTCAATTTTAATACAAATAAATATTTTGAAATAATCCATCTAATACAGTGTTTGCTAAACTGAATGCCGCGGCACACTAGTGTGCCTCAAGGAGTCTCGCAAAGGTGTGTCGCGCAGGAAGATAACTCAATTTTTTTCATTTTTAATAATGCATATTCATTAAAATTAACTTCAATTTTTAAATAAATTCAACACTTACGTATTCAAATAAATATTTGTACATAATTTGAACGATTCAAATTTAATTTCTAGTTTATTCGTAAACCTTGCAATGTTCTCTCTGATGATGCTTCTTAGAAGTGCGTAATACGTCTCACAATTTGTAACACAGCAAGTGGAGTAACAACATAGTTCTCTTTTAAAGTGTTCACTGTCTTACTTAATTCTTGGTGGAAAGGCATTATATTAATAAAAACACAATATTTCTTTGTACTTTATTCCACTTTATTTAAAAAGTCAGGATATAAGTTGAAAATGCTCGTCATGAGCGAAACCGGTCCTGACCTTTTAAATAAAATGGAATAAAGTACAAAGGAATATGTACTGTGTTTTTATTAACAACATAGTTATCAAATTTAATTTTAATAAAAACAAACCTTCAAAAATACATATCGTCTGCGGAAAGGAAAAAGGACGCTTTTTTCAGATAATCACAATGTATCAAACTTGATGTTCTATCAAAAAGATGTAAGCTGCAAATGCCAAATTAGTATCTAAATTTAGCTTTTAAGTTTAAAAAAGGTGAGCTTCTGAAAATTTAAACCAAGAAAAAGGACTGAAAAAAATGTTTTTCCTATACAATTTCTTTAATTAATATTAGATTATGTTAATTAAACATCTAGATTAGAAGTCTTCGTGCACTTTAAGGTTGTGTATATTTCATAATTTGCATATGGCCCAAAATCATCAAATAGTTTTTTGTCCCTCTTGTAAAATTTGCTATATGTGGGTTACGTCCTTTTTCCTTTCCAGAGTCGATATGTACATATGTTACTTTTGGGTCAAGTTCATTTAAGTGTGGAACCATGTCAATAGATTTCCCGACCCAAATAATATTTTCGCGTGTTCTACATATTATTGACAGGGGCCATGTTTATTTTCAAGATAGTAAGTAAATATATTTGTACATAGAAACAATATTCCGTTTGAAGGTGTCAACAACTTGACGATAACAACTTTGTTGCATTTGGAAAGCCATCATGTCATTGCATACTTTTAAAATCGCTGACAATAGTAGCTGATAACGTCAGGATGCGGTCAATAAATTGGCCTCTTGGACTCATGAGACCAGTGCAGGAGAAGTATCAAACAAAATAAATCATATTTAATAAATAATATTGAACTGGCATCTCCTTAATGGAAATCTATTGCAAAGGAAACATTGGCAGATCCAGAAACTTTCCGAGGAAGGGGCTATTCAATTTGAAAATAAACATGATATGTACATAAAAAATTGATTTGAGGCGACAAATAATATACCTATATAAAAATAGTAAATACATAATTAAGTATGTACTAGCTGTAAGCCCGTTGGCCCCAACTGGAGGATTTTTTCGTATTATAAAAAAAATGAAATTTTCCGTCATGTAACAATCAAATGCATTTTTATCAAATTAATCAGAATAAATTAACTTTACTAATTCGCCAAACGGAGCTTATTTTTAAGAATATATGAGTCTTTAAGAGTTGAAGTGAACCAAACTGTGAACCAAAAGTGAACTAAAAATGGTGAAACTTTTCCATATGACTTTTAAGTGCAATTACGTTTTTAATTATTTTTTGTGGGAACTGTCATCAACTTTTAATTTTATGTGAAAGTTTATTAAATAAATAAGCATAAAAAAGTAATACAAAATAACTTAGATTATTTCACGTATTGTGTTACAAACTGTGACACGTGTTTCGCCTATTTCAGAGGCATCCTCAGACAGACTTACTTTCAGTAAGTAAGTAAAAGTAAGTCTGTCTGAGGATACCTCTGAACATTGGCGGATCCAAGGGGGAGGCCATGGGGGCCATGCCCCCCCCCCCTGAGGAGAATTTATTTTCTATTTTATTGAAACTTTATAGTGAAATAGGCTCCTTAATCGTTTAGTTTACTATGTTTTGTAGAATACATACTTAATTATGTATTGACTATTTTTATATAGATATATTAGCTTAAAATCATTTATTTTTTAATGTATTATGTATGTATCATGTTTATTTTCAAATTTAATGGCCCCCTCCTGGGACAATTTCTGGATCCGCCAATGCCTCTGAAAGAGGTGAAATATGTGTCACAGTTTGTAGCACAATACGTGGAATAATCTAAGTTATTTTATATTAAAATGAACTTCCACAAAGTTACCGACGAATCCATCGAAAGCATAAACAATGTATTTTAGAGAAAAAATGATTGAAATTATGCAATAAAAAGGGTGGGTTCAGTTCACTTCCTCATAGTCCTCATGGGCTCCCCCCTGGATCCACCAATGAAAGGAAAGCTATTCGATATTATGTTATAAACACAGTTTGGAGTCGGGAGTTGTGGAGCCAAGTGTATTTTCTAAAATCGGAGTATGAGACTACGACTCTGATCCATTTTTTGAAAATTATTAAGTTTATCGATTTCTGTACGATGCCATAGATGTTTATGATGTTTAAAAATTCCCTTCAAACCTTCCAATCCTAAAATAACGAGGTACAGTGAGAGCGATCAGCTAACCACTATACCTATTCTTGTATCTCTACTTTTTTGAAAAAAGAGAGGTTGAGCAACTAAGTAATAGTTATCAACAAAAAAAGCTTCTGTTGGGTTACCTCCACTAGGAGGACATATGCTCCACATTGGGAGCGGGCTTAGATTTTAAAACAAAAAAGGGTCTTGATGCCAAAAAGGTTGGTAACAATTGCATTAGTGCACTAACATCAGCCAGCGTTAAAGATAACGGTGTGAGACAAAGAAAATCAGTTTCAACTTCCGATAATTAACTAATCAGAAGATAAAAATAAATATATTTCCATTCACCGCCACTGGCCAATTACATTCGGTTAACTTAAATTACGGCCGCATCTCACGTTGGCTGTCATTCGAGTCGCGAACTTTGCTCGAGAAGTTACCTGGAACTAGTCGGATAAAGAATTATTAATTTATTCCGGACATAACATCGACATCGGAAATATTATAAACTCGTGTTTATAAATTTTTGAGACATTCTAATTTGATCGCATACAGATAACTATTTTACAAGTTTTTTCTTTGCTGAATTAAGTGTTGTGTTTTTAGTTGAAGTTGCTTGGATAGATAGCAGAGAAAACGACAGCTAACAGTTGAAGGTGAGTAAGTTTTTTTGTTTGCAAGTGTTCTAGGAATGTATATTGAATTTTGTTTGCTCTCGGTTCCGCAGTTTAGTATCATGTTAACGTTTATCTGTCTTATGGGCCTTTCAGAAAACTCTGGAGCCCAGTCAGGGGTGAGCTCAGCGGTGGGCTGCCAATACATTAACAAGGGGCTCGCTTAATCTCCAAGCAATTATCGGTGTTCCGGGGAAGGAGTGAATTTTTAAAAACACCTATGCAATTATTTTCAATATTTAAATAAGCAATCGATTATTAATTAATACACATAATATGGAACAATATGCAATTTACCGTAAACTAATTGATGTAAATGGCTAAAATGTCTACTGAAGCTGTCGTAGATAATATATACGTCATAAATTACAGTTATGTACTAGTTTGATCTGAGAATATTGTTTCCTCTAAAATTAGCAAGGGGCTCGCTGGCCTTATTCAAATTCAACAAGGGGCTCGAGCTCCTTGTTTAATTATACTAAGTCCGGCAAGCTCTTTGTTAATTTAAGATAAAACAATATTATCAGATCAAATAAATATATAACTTCAATTTCTAACTTATATATTATCTAAGACAGTTTCAGTATACAAAGTAGTACATTTTTAGCGATTTAGATTGATATGTTTACGGGAAATTGTATATCACATATTATAAGTGTATTTAGTAACAATCCATTGGTTATTCAAGTATTGCATATACTTGCATACGATTGATACAAAACACTCCTTTCCCAGAACAGCGAGAATTGTTTTGAGATTAAGCGAGCCCCTTCTTAATATACTGGCAGCCCACCGTTGAGCCCAGGACTGATGATTTCTATTAAAACTATACGAAACAAAATATGAATATTTGTTTTGTCGTATTTCGTATTCAATATATTTACAGAAGCGATTTAGCAACTAGAATTTCAGAATACTTTCGTCTTAAAAACATAAAACTCTGTATATATTAATTCTACATTTTTAAAACAAATATTAGATCCGTTTTGGCTTGCCACAGTGATAATCAAGTAATTGTGGTATTGATCTTTATTAAAACATCTGGAATTAAGATAAAAAAGTGCAGTATTTTTAAAAATATTATTAAAAATATTCAGTTATTTGTAAGAGATAATAAACATTTTATTTAAAAGTCAATTCAGTGCCAC
Source organism: Himalopsyche anomala (assembly GCA_031772345.1). Lineage (NCBI taxonomy): Eukaryota > Metazoa > Arthropoda > Insecta > Trichoptera > Rhyacophilidae > Himalopsyche > Himalopsyche anomala. The sequence goes on from CM062839.1 coordinate 21,945,422, forward strand.
ATACTCATATTTTGTTTTTTTTTATCTGTAGATTCCTTTCTTATTCTTATTATCAATTGTTTGTTTGCCCTAATAATTTTACTTTGTTCTGTATAAATGCGTTTTCTTATCAGTTGATAGTGTTCATCATAAGCGAAACTGGTCCTGATAATGTAAAATAAACGTGGAATTAGTTTAAATGAATGTCGTATTATTTGAGAATAATGTCATATGATGCCTTTTCTTCAATGATTGACAGTGAAAGAGTGATACAAAAAGTGAATAATCTTGTCTTTGAAACGCTGTCAGCTGTGTAAATAAAAATGTTTTTTAAAACCTTCCATGTTGTTGAACTTACACTTGAAAAATATTTTGTTACTGGTGAGTTAAGTGAAAAAGAATTTTAAGCTTCTTTGTAAAATAAAAACAAAATTAAACTGCGCAAAAACTATGGATGTTTATCAGTTATCGAGCTAAATCACAACTGAGGTCCCTAATATCGTGAGGCCTAAGTCAACATCCCCTATTTTGTTTCCTCGCCCTCCTATAAATCTGGTTTATATATTTTCATCTTGAATTTCAAATCGCCGAATGCTACATTTACGTACGTTTGCATCAACTACCCACATCGTACCCACCCTCTTAACAAAGCGTGGAAAACCAACCTTGTATGTCCAAAAATGTAGCAATAGACTACATTATTTTGTTTTATAATTTTGTCTATTTTATGTTCAGGTTAATTAATAAATAAAATTATCTTGAAGCTTATTTACAAATAATGTTTGCGGTCAGGAATTTTGTAATATTGTGTGGTTTCTATTCTTAGTAAAATGTTTACCTGGCTAGGTTTTCGATACATTTGGTGGTAACTTTGTGGGAATTATTTCTAATATGAAATTTAAAAAAAATGATTTCTTTGTTTTGTCCAATGTTTGTGTATGGTAGCGTAACACGTGGAATAACAAGGATATATATTTTAATTTGATATCAAACTTTATCATTTTAAAATCTGGTATTTTTGAATTGAAAAAACTCTATTACTCTAGTATGCTTGTATTGAATATTGGAATACCGATATTGCAAGATTGCAACCCCTAATTGAGAATATGTATGCAGTGATATAAATGGCCGGAATTATCAATGTAAAATGAATAAAAATAACGTTGTTTCCAAACATTTACGTGTTTTGAAAAATATACAAAGATCATTCCTTCCAATATTATATTGGTTTCAAAAAGCTATCAAAAATATTTTATAACTCTTATAATATTTTTTATACAATAGAGTTGTACCAAGTAAATGTCAATTCAATCAATATCATTGAATCTGTTTTGATTATATATATCGAACTAGAGCGGTCTAGGTTAGTAGTAGAAGGGTTAGATACCTATAGATAACAAACTATAGATAGTGTATTAGTTTTTATTAGAAATCATGGTTGATTTATAAAAAATATTTATTTTACGTAGATTTATTTAAATAAAAAAAAATATATATAATTTACCGTTTATAATTCAACAAACACCTAAGATTTAAGCGAATTTCATTTATTAACAAAAACAATTATCAACTTTCAAACTTTTCCATACAAACAAAACAAATATATGTCGATTTGCGACGAAAAAAATCCTATATCCGTGTGTAAATATTTCGCCAGGCATTAATTTTCGTGGCTGAACTTCATCTAAATAATTTCCTGGGCGATTTTTTCAATTAATTAGAGAGCATTGTTACATGACAGAGGAATAGGGGGAAGATTTTCTGGATTAGGACGTGGCCTGGATTGCCGGGAAAGCAATCAAGTGATAAAATACGATTATATTAATTCTGTTATAGTATTAATATTGAAATATATTTCATATTATTTTTACCTGGGGAAACATTTCAGTAAAAAGATAGTGTGCGTAAAAACATGAGAACCAGCTTCCATTACTTAATTTGTTGAAAAAAATATATTAGACTATATTATTTCAATTTGTGCGAGAGCGATTAGTTGACCACGAGTTTTGTCCTAGCCCTGTCCATATATCCTTCTCTCTTTGAAAAAAAGAGAGAGGTTGAGCAACTGAGTAACAAACAGTTCTCGTAAAATAATACCTGTTGAAATCCATTAGGAAGCCATATTCTCCACATTGGAAACGGACATGGATTAGTCAAAAAGCTTTTCATGTGTCATTTAAGTAATATTGTGCAAGTCAGTAAATGTTAATTTAAGTATGTATATTCAAACATTTAAATTTATTTTCCATACGAGATGTGTGTCGCCTGTGTGGTCGAGTGGTCAACATCGTTGGCTACCGCTACGGAGGGCACGGGTTCGAATCCCGGTACGGGCAGTTTTATAAATTGATTTTTCAATCGATTTATGAATTTCTGTTCAATGGCATGGATGTATGTGATGTCTTGAATTCCCCCCTCCCACCCATCCTATCATATGAACGGGGCGTATGGAGAGCGATTAGCTTACCACTAGTCCTGTCCTAGCCCTTTCCTTCTATTCCTACTGTCTTTGGAAAAGGAGATGTTGAGCAACTGAGTAACAAGCAGTTCTCGTAGAAACATTTCTGTTGAGATAAACTCCATTAGGAGTCCACATGCTCCATATTGGGAGCGGACATGGGAAAAAAATACGAGATTAACAAGTATGATAATTTAAAAAATGGGAAACAATGCACCAATCTGGAAAAGACCAACTCAACTGTAGACAAGGTAAATTTTAAGCAAGTTACACTTTTTGAATAAATCAGCTAAGTCCGGTTGTGTTTTAATACAGGTGGGCGTGCTGAGGATATTCAGCGTATAGGGTGAAGTATCCTGAGAAACTGCGTGCAGTAGTAATGTGTTGTGTTTTTTTAACCTTCTTGAACCCATCGCGTCCTTAACCGCGTTCAAATTATTCAAAGCCTGTCTCAAATTTCGAAATATCCTTATGTTTATTTTTTGAAATAAAGGGCAGAAGATTTAAACTGATTCCAATGCGATATGAAATTCAATATTCAATGATTTGATCGTCCGCTTGGATTTACATCGCACACGGCTAAGAAAAACTCTTATATTATATTAAGGTCAAAATATCGAAATAATTTAATTTCACAAGATTTATATAATAAGATGAAAAAGTATCAGAGTATTTCGCTACTACACATATTTTTTTATATATGGTTGAAAGCAAGGCCGGCGCAACCATACAGGCGAAATAGGCAACCGCCTAGGGCGCAAACCATTAGGGGGCGCATAAATGGGGTACTAAAAATATTTTTATATACTGTAATAATAGTAAATAATTGTACGTCTTATTTTATTTTGACATTTGTATTTGTTCGTTGAAATTATGTATATTTTTCTATATGATTCGAAAAAAAGACGTTGAGTGACTGAGTAACAAACAGTTCTCGTAGAAAATCTTCCGTTGAGATACCTCGATTAGGAAGCCATATGCTCAGCATTGGGAGCGGACATGGATAGTTGTAAAAAATAATACTTTTTAAAAAAGTGGGACGATTTGTGAAAAATGCGCGCCAATAACCGTTGCCTAGGGCGCCAAATAACCTCGCGCCGACACTGGTTGAAAGCTATTTTGGCATCTGCTCTCATTTGAACTATTTTTTATTAAACTTATGTACATTAACTAATCCTCTACGGTGCTTAAAAATACTTCCGATATGTTGCTGGCCCTTAAAGAAACAAGTGAAAAAACATGTTTTAACCACGTCCTTTGATGGAGGTAAAAACCCAGGACGTACATGTTTTTTACTTGGTTCTTTTAAGGACCAGCAACATATTAGAAGTATTTTTAGCTCTGTAGGGGAAGTGTTACACTTAAGCTAAATATGTTGTCTTTGAAGAAACATACAATACTTATTCTGATGTATTAATCACTATTCCTATTCTAGCCCTAATTTTTATATCCCCAAACTTTTGATAAATACTGGAGGTTCAGCAACTGTGTAACAAGGAGTTCTCGTAAAAAAGAGATATCTATGTAAGAGGGCATATTCATTACATTGGGGCATCACATTAGGGTTTAAAAAATAAACTTATAGACGGTCCATAAATATATCATTTTCGAATAGCAATTGGCTCGAGATCATTCTTTTGCATTCGTTCTGTGAAAAATAAAATGCACAGGCTTGGTCTGATCTATCCCATTTTGGTACGCGTATACAGTGGTCGGTCCGCCAATGACTTTATACACATAATTGAAAATAAGTCATGTATCCTTAACATTCAACACGATACCGCGAATAATACTGGTCTCAGTTTTCCTTGTATTGTTAGATAATACAAATAAGTAAAATTGTTATCTTTATGACAGGTACACGGCAATGTTTTAATTTGCACGCTTACAATGTTTAAAATCTGTAATCGTGTACTTTATCATCGAGTCGACATTTTGACAATGTTAAATGTTATTGTGTTTGTTTTGCGTAATTTCAATTCGATTATAATTTTCTTTCACTCGCTTTGTATTTATTTAAATATTACCAATCCCAATGCACATTATCTAATGAAGTTTATCTCAACAGAAGTGTTTCTACGAGAACTGCTTGTTACTCAGTTGCTCAACCTCTCTTTTTCCAAAGAGAGTAGGAATAGAAGGAAAGGGCTAGGACAGCACAAGTGGTTAGCTAATCGCTCTCGATACGTCCCGCTGATAGGATAGAATGGGTAGGAGGGAGGAATTCAAGACATCACATACATCCATGCCTTTGAACAGAAATTCATAAATCGATTTAAAAATCAATTTATAAAACTGTCCGTACTGGGATTCGAACCCGTGGCCTCCGCAGCGGTAACCAACGACGTTGCCCACTCAACCACACAGGCGGCGAAATAATATCTAATACTAGTGGAGAAATATAACGTTTAAATAATTTGACAAGGATCCAAATTCCAATTCTCTGCTGCCATGAAGCTATCGTATTTTAAATTTATTTCCTTGTGGAAGCTGATTAATGTTTATCCATTGTTTTAAAGATCTAATAAGATTTATCGAAGTAAATTATTTTATGAAAGTTTTCCGTGATAACGGCACTGAACGAGGCAAACGTTATGATAACAATTATGATAGATACATTTTACTTTTTAGTCATTCAAATACACATGTTAAACTCTTAGACAAAGGCAAAGTTAAACATTTAAGATAAATATGTTATCTTGCATAATATATTAACAATAATTTTGCCACACATTACAGTGAGACCCCAATGACTGACATAATACATTGTTACATAATAATAATTATTGTGTGACAGTTGGAGATTCCATAATCTAAGTTCATTACTCTAAAACTATTATCTAACTAAACTACTCTTAATGAATTTAAACTTGGTCGCCATAATTAACCACAATGTTAGCTTCATTATGATCACACAATTACAGAAATAGCTAATCGCTAATTGAGATACATTTTTCTTATTTTTAAATTAACAGTATAAGATATTGTTACCGGCTACCACCCACGAAAGTAAAGCACCACTACTTCTTAAAAAGTTAAATATAAAATCAGACTATTAAATATATAAAAATATTATTATTAAAAAATCAATTATGTTAGAATCGAAGATCTAGATGCATATGTAATTCGGTTAACTAGGGCAGTGCTTCCCAACCTGGGGTCCGCGAAAATTTTCATTCTTTCAACATTATTTGTGATAAAATATGAACATGTGAATTTTTTTTTCGGGGTTTCGCAGATTATTGTTTTTTTAGATTTAAGGATCCATGGCATGTACAAGGGTGGGAAGCACTGAATTAGGGTATCTAATCCCGGACCCTTTTTGTGATCCCGGGATTTCGGGATTGAACATTTAACATAAAACCGTGTATAAAATGGGATTCGGGATTGAGAATTTTTTTTGACAGTGATTTTAAAATCCTGGGATTTTTCAAGTAAACGGGGCGAAATGTGTTTTTTTAGTTCTTCCCAGAATTTTTGAATCCAAAATTCTAGCAAACCCGGGATTTCGGGATTACAGAATTGAAGGGGATTCCGGGATTGGAATTTTAAGTTGCATGCGCGCGGCCGCGCAGCAGTTTGAAGGCCTTCGCGCACTCATTCCCGGTTAGCGCGCACTCCAATTCCTACAATTATTCAAATAATATATTTTTTAAATGAAATATCTATAATTTACCAAAATAAAATAAGAAATGAACATTTAGATAATTTTACTAAAATATTTTTTTATCTATTATCAGACATGATATTGATCTGAATAGAGTATATATTATAAGGATTAGTTGTAAGAAACAACGTGATAATAATAAGTGACTAATTATTTGTTTCGTTCTGCTTAAATATCATTTTCTTTTAACCAATCTTGGCACTTTGAAATGTGTGAATAAAAATTAACATAAAAACTACATTTATTAATACGAAAAAAATGATAACATCTATTGACACAGATGCTTGTTTTATTAAAAAAATACAAAGCAAAAATACTGTGTAAATAATTTAATATTTCAGTTTCCGGTAACCATGTGGTGTTTTTCAATTTCACGAACAATATAAACGCAGGCCCGTCTCTAGGATACTATATTAAATGCAATAATATTACCCGTGTTAGCGAGGCGGCAAAAATAATGGGAACAAATTAAATGGTCAGAGTTTAAATCAATTGTTTGTCAGAATAAAAATGTTATAAGGTCAGATTTTTATAACCATTTTGGTAAGTTTAGGTTAGGTTTTTTTTAATTTCATTTAAATTATGACTATTTTATATAAATTCTGACCAATAATTATTTATTCTCCCCTCTGTATACTGAGCATTTAATATAAATTCTGACAAATGTAATATAAATTCAGACCAATGTGATAAAAATTATGAACGAAACCGTATTAAAATTCATACCTGTTAAATACGAGCCAAAAATAGTCGTGGTTGTATTCAATTAATTATGTAATGAACTATAGCGCAGCATATCGCAGATCCATAGAGAAAATCCGTATTTCCTGCATTATCTAAAATAAGATAAAATGTAACACTGACAGTAAATGAAATTGATGTTCTATTTGAAAATCTGTCAAGATAAAAAAAAACCATGAAAGAAACACAGCTCAAATAACACAGTTATACTTTCGATGGATTCGGCGGTAACTTTGTGAAAGCTAATTTTAATATATAATAAACAAGCATTTGTGAAAGTAAGATTGTTTGAGGATGCCTCTGGAAGAGTTGAAACACGTCAGAGTTTGTATATAATCTCGTGCAATAATCGAAGTTATTTTATATTTTATAATAACACAGTTATGTTTATTGAGTTTTCGTGATCTCAATTGAAACCAAAATATAGGTTAAGGTACAATTTCCGAGATAGTATTCGGTGGAGCGGCGTTTTGGAAATATATTGCGCGGGTGGCCATGACTCTATGGGTGGGTCTGTCAAAAATGCTTATCTGCTTGCAACATCTATATCTTACTCATTATGAGGCACGCGATGACTTATTTGACGTTGAAGCTGAAAAATAAAATATCGAAGTCTGTACTTATCTGGTGATAAAAATAATGGGGATTATTTCCTATTGAAATAATATACATTTATAATAATTTTAATTTTAATTTATACGATATAATAGCTAGTTCCAGGCAAGCGTTGCAATGCCACAAGCCAAAGAAAGAAAGAAAAGAAAAAAACATTTGTGTTTTAATTGTGTTTATTGAAGTGCATGTTATCTTTTTCTATCTGTTTGACGTTTGCTGCCGTTTGTCTATGGTACGACACAATTGTACTATAACCTTCGCGCAAGTGCAAGCATATGTTGTCAAAATGAACTGTATGGCAGATATACAAACATTTATGTTTATATATAAGACCTACTTTAAGTTAATTTTAATATGCCTACAACCTTCCCGGAAGTGCAAGCAAAAAGTTTGTCATAGTTTTATCGCAATCGGATGAGCGGTTTGGCAGCACATACGGTACGAAAAAACAAACAATTATTTTTTTATATTAGAAGATTACAAATTCTGAACAGATACTGGAATTTTTATATGTTATATTATGTCTTTGTAATATAACCATGTAGTCAATTGGTCGACATTTATTGACGTTTATCATATTTAGTCGCTGTGTTTACTGGCTCGAATCATTCATTCTAGAAGAAATGTTCATTTTATTATTGTGTTGACTGTTGACATGTTTTCGTTGTGACGGTTTTCATAAAAATAACCGCAAGGGAGTTTTATACTTATCTATTCTGTTATCACGATATTTTCGTATTACAAATTTACCGCAATTTATTATCTGATTTTAAAGCATGAAACTTCTTATAAAAAAACAATGTTTTCAACATAATAATCTACGCTGACAGCTTTGTCGTTAATAATTCTAAAATATAACAAAGAATGGCGGTGATACCGTCTGGAACGGTTAAGGTATGGTTGAAAGATAAATATCAATAGGAGCAGTCAAGTGGTGAATTAAACACATGTGAAGCCCCCAGATGCAGCGGTGGGCTGCCAATACGTTAACAAGGGGCTCGCTCAATCTCAAAGTAATTATTGATGTTCTGGGGAAGAAGTGAATATTTGTATCACTCATATGCAATTATATGTAATACTTAAATAGGCAATCGATTGTTACTTAACACACTTATAACATGTAACAAGATGCATTTTACCGTAAACTTATCAATCTAAATGACTAAAAATGAACTACTGTGTATACTGAAGCTTTTGTTGATAACATACATGTCAGAAATTGCAATTATACACTTATTTGATCTGAGAATGTTGTTTTCTCTTAAATTAACAAGAGGATCGCCGGCCTTAGTCAAATTTAACAAGGGGCTCGCGCGAGCCCTTCCAAGCCCTCTCCAGCCCACCCCTGTCCAGACGCAATGCAATTTAATCATAAAAACTTCTTAGAAGTAAAATGGTAAAAATATATAAAAATCTGAAGAAAAAGTACATGGGTTATACAGTGGAACCTCGATTCTAAGTTTTCAGGGGACCGTAAAAAATGAACGAATAATGCGGAAAACCGATAATGCGGGAAATATTAAAAAAAATATTTTTAAAAATGTTTAATTTTCAAAAAACTTACATATTTATGAAAAATATTCTACAAAAACGGTCAATCGGGATAATAATTGGGACGGGACGATAATATTTAGATGATAGATCGAGGAAATCAGTAAATCAGGGAATGATAAACGTGGAATTATTAAATATTGTTATGACGGGGTCTTGGTCAAGTAAAAAATAAACGATCCATGCAAAAAAAAAACGAATATAGTGAAAACAGTAGATCGGGGTTTCACTGAAAAAAAAAACGATAATAATATTCGTGACGGGACCAAAATATTCAAACGATAGATCGAGGAAAACGGTAAATCGGGGAACGATTAATGCGGGATTCTTTTACATTGTTCTTATGGGTGTTTGGCCGGGACTATGAAAAATAAACGATCCATGCGGGAAAACGAACAATGCGAGAACGGTAGATCGGGGTTCCACTGTATTATATAAGGTCTCTAAAATTCGTAGGCCCAAGAGCGCGCCTCTATACTCGATCATAATGAAAATTTAAAATTGAATAAATTATGCATAATATTTACGCCGTTGTGACGTGCTTACAATTATTACGCTGGTATCGGAGACTGGTTATACAACCGAGCATACAAAATTGAGAGGCGTTGTTTACTAAAAGTAAAACCGGTTTGCCTTGCAAAGTAATGTAATGTAATGTCATAATTATTATTGCAATATGTTCGTTAGTCGGGTGACAGTATGTCAATTTATAATGCAAACGAAATGACAATACCGATCCAGTTTTGGATCGTTTAGCCCAGTGCAGTGGCGGATTAACCTATACGTGAATGAGGCGCGCGCATTTTAGGGGCCTCAAAAATAGTTTATTATATAAAACCCATATACAGTGAAACCCCCAATCACACTACCCCGAATTACGCGCTGACTTGAAATATTCTCCGCAAATCCCCCAATTGCACTGTCGCATTCCATTGTCGTTGCTACGAGACGGTCGTCTGTGCGGCGCATACAGTCAAATGTTGGCTAGCGTCTGTGTATTCAACACGTGCCAGGCTATACACGTATAGCCGGACGACTGTCTATATGTTGGATTTTGGCGCGCTTTAACTAAATATTTCGTCCATATTTTATTTTTTTCAAAACTAAGGGAAATCTTAGTTTTGCATTTTTTGCGGAAAAAAACCAAATCCCTAATTTTGTATGAGATTCACTCACCCAATTACACTGTCCCGACTTTAATATAAATGGGAGTTTTACTGTACATACTTTTTGTATAAATTTTAAGATATTTTGCATTGAATTTTTCGACGTTTTTATGTTATCCGAAATTACAAGGCTTCCAAATTTTATTGCGCCTGAGGTCTTTCGTGTGCTTAATCCACCACTGGGCCAGTGGTGTAGTGAGGTCGGAGCGCCGTCCCAGCACCTGTTTTACAATTGTTTTTTTCATAATTCCAATAATTATTCGCTTGTATTTGTAAAAATGATTCTTCAATGAATGTTTCATACCGATATAGTTTAAAGAAAAGTTTTATTAGTGTCCAAGTCGTGGATACTCTGAATGAGCTAAAAAATTAAAACAAAAAATACTTTTACGTTTTCATTTTTTATCGTCTTGGATAGAAATGAAAATTTATTTATATGGAAGGGGGGGGTGGGTCTTGGTTAGTCAAAATATGCAGCGCCCCGGTACTTTTTTATTTGCCACTACACCGCTGCTTCAGTGACAAAAATGAATGGTCCTAGAGCGCTGGTTATTTTAACCTATAAAATACCTTCCGCCCATTTTTGTACGTCCTTGCGGCACACCGTATCAAAGTAATTGTAAAATTAAATTTGATAACTTTGTTATTCCGCTTGCTGTGTTACAAAATGTAACACGTGTTTCGCCTCGTTGAGAAGCTTCGCAAGGTTTACAAATAAACTAATGCGTGAAATAAGTCAATGGATTCTTGACCAACGCTTGGCGACCGCTGTTCAAATGAGAGGTTTATAGTGGTACAATCTTTACATCTGTGTAATAAATAACTTTCAAAAGAAAAAAAAAACAATATAGGCAAATTTGTATGCATGAATTTTATAATGTTTTACAGACCGTGTAGCAATTCTAAGACAAACATCCTACACTGGACTGATTTGAATTGAACGAAATAAATCGAGGGCGATTTGTGGAATTTTTATTTATATATATTTTTGAAATATAAAATGGCAATCGCATCGCATTTAATTTTTTTTTTTTTGTTCTCTGTTATCTCTGATATACTTAAGATAAAATTGTATAATATGTTCTTTGACTTGTATTATATTTTGGTTACCCTGCATCTCTTTGTTATGTTTTATTTCGTGTCTATATAAAATATTTGATATTTAACTGTATGACATTATAAAAATAACAGCAGTGTGAGGCAGCAGTGGGGTGGCAATACATTAACAAGGGGCTCGCTTAATATCAAAGCAATTCCCGGTGTTATGGGGAAGGAGTGAATTTTTTATCACTCCTACGCAATTATATGCAATACTTAAATAAGTAATCGATTGTTACTTAAAACACTTATAATATGTAATAATATGCAGTTTACCGTAAACTTACGAATGTCAGTGGGTAAAAATGTACTATTGTGTGTACTGAAGCTGTCGTAGATAATATATAAGTCAGAAATTGCAGTTATGTACTAATTTGATATGAGAATATTGTTTCTCTTGAATAAACAAGAGGCTCGCGCGAGCCACTCCAAGCCCCCATCAGCCCACCCCTGGTGTGAGGTGACCTGATACACAGATCATTTTTTTGACAGTAATTGTAGTAATCATTTCCTCAAACAGGATATGTTCAGTTGTGCACAGAGCGCTGGGAAAAACAGGTATTAATTTATTCTGCTATTTTCTTAAAAATTAAAATCACGCTGACATTTCGTGAATCAAATACATTTTTGACATTAATCAGATTAATCAACATGGTTTTTTAAAAATTATCCTTTGAGAAGAATAGCCCTAGATTTTGTTCATGGTTTTGTAGTTGTTTAGAGTTTTGAAGTCGGAACTTTACGGCTCCGATTCAGGATATATTTTCAACGTGTACCAACTACCAACATATCGACTGTGGAAAGAAAAAAGGACGTAGCCTACAGTTTTTTCAAAACAGATATTTTTAGATAATCACAATGTATCAAAAATGATACACGTTCTATCAAAAGGATGTAAGCTGCGAATGCCAACTTAGTATCTAGTTAGTTTAGTTTAAAAAAAGATGAGTTTGTGAAAATTGAAACCAAGAAAAAAGACTGAAAAAAAGGTTTTTCCTAGACAATTACTTTAAATAATATTAGATTATGTCAATCAAACACCAGTTTAGAAGTCTATGCCCACTTCCAGGTAGTGTATATTTAATAATTGGCATATGGCCCAAAATCATCAAAACACGTTTTTTGTCCCTTCTGAAATTTGCTATGTGTGGGTTATGTCCTTTTTCCTTTCCACAGTCGATATCTGCAGCATTGTTACGGTACATAAGAATATGGGGCTTGTACCAAAGTTATTATTTTGGCAAACATAACATGATAGCCCCCCTCGAATGTTAAATGCAAATATATTCGACTATAATATCTTTAGCCATTGTTTCTATTTGAAGGTCGCCTCTCAACTTTGAATTATAATCATAATTAACCTTGTGGTTATGTTTTGCACGAAGTATTTTAAAATATAATACAAATATTGCGAATTCAGTAAACAGGATGAGCGAATTGTAAACATTGTTTCTGACATTCCATCAGAGTATAATTATTTTTTAATAAGTGAGTTTATTATCCTAAATTATATTATTTTTCAGTTCGGTTAGGAGTAGGTGAAGAGTCACTGATCTTGAGTATTATTTCCACTCGGTTACACATTCAAAGGTTCTACCCCTGGAATGAGAATATTAATTAATAAATCGATTTATGAACTTGAATATTCATGGTTGTCTGTTTCACTGCTGTATTCAATCTGGATTTGCTAATTACTATTCCACCTCTAAGTCCCTGATTTTTGACTGTTCTCGTTCCAACGATAGAGTTTTGGCGACATAAATGTGCTCTGTACTTTGAAGTCATTGTTTGGTTCCAAATGAGAAGCGAATTGTTTGTCAAATAATTATTATATTAAAACATAGAATTATTAACGTAAATTTCTACACTGTTATATCAGGTGTTTATGTAAATTGTTGCCGTTTTATACTTACAACACGTAGGCGACAAAATAACACATTTCACAATACTACAAATGTCTACATCGTATTTTACAGTACTGTACATTTTACGTCATTAGTTTCCTGTCACAAACGTACAAGATAAGTCCGCCAATATACTCCACAATTCACACCTCCACGCTTTGCGACAACTGCCAAGATACAATTTCGAAGAAGAATTTGGCAATACGATAAAAGTACAGCTTTAATTTAAAAGTCAGGTACTGTCAAAATAAGGATGCACTTTTTGGGACTACAGTTTTCACTTTGGGAAAATGCCAAGAAATGTGCAATGCATTAATTGTCGACTTATACGTATTGCTGCACAGTTTTAACCGACTAAGAGGCGTACTAAGTCAAACTTTCTTTAATTTAAAAGAAATTTCATGGTATATATAACCTCGAAATCAGTTCCTTGAAATCAATTGCTCTATGTTATAATTCCTCGAATGTTAAATATCTCAAAATACAAGTTCCTCGACATGTAATACTTTGTTTTTAAGTTGTTCGGATTTGGTTAAGCAATAGATTTCTAGCAATTTAACGAGAATCGGACTTCATTGCTGAGGAGTGGTCTACATCGTTGGCTTCGGTTACGAAGGTTACCGGCTCAAATTCTAGTACGGAAAGTTTATATAAATTGATTTTTCAATTGATGCTATCCTAAAAATATAGTGAAGCGAGAGCGATTAGCTAACCACTTATCCTGTCCTAGCCCCTTTCTTCTCTCTTAAGAAACTAAGTAACAAGCAGTTATCTTAGAATCACTTATGTTGTGGTTAACTCCATTAGGAGTACATAAGCTCCACATTGGGAGAGGAAATGGTTAAAAAAATGTCGGTCGCTGTATCCGAGTATACTTCCGTCATATCTGGTATTGCAGTTAAGGCTTTGAATCTCTTAATGGATACAACGATATAGTTCTCTGAGACATGTCATCACTTTCTTCCACCTTTATTTGATCCTTACTATCAAATAGTTTTTTTAACTTCATACTTATGTATTTAACCTTTGTGAATTAATGTGTTGATTAAATTACTTGCGGCCAGTTTTCACGAAACAATTCAAGTTGTAATGCTCCATTATAAGTAAAGTAGCAGATATTTTAACGAAACGGTAGGCCTAAAACTAGCACTACTTTATGTTTCGACGATGACGTGATTCAGAAAAGTACAAAATTGTTTTAAATCTTAGAACATTTATCATGGATTTCTACCAAGTAAGGCTAATTCAATAAATGTTAAAACGTCAAATAAACCGGAAGAGCATGTTGAATTTGTGGGAAGTAAGTAGATGATCGTCATACGATGATACAAAACTTCCATTATTAAATTTGATAAGAAAACACAAGAAAGACATCGGACGCAGCAAGGGTGAGAAGTGGTAAAGGGGGAGTTAGTATTTTATCATATCGACTGTGGAAAGGAAAAAGGACGTAACCCACAGTTTTTTCAAAACAGATCTATTTCTCTAATCACAATGTATCAAACCTAATACACGTTCTATCAAAAGGATGCAAGCTGCAAATGCAGAATAAGTATCTAAAGTTAGCTTTTAAGTTTGAAAAAGATGACCTTGTAAAAAGTTAAAACCAAGAAAATAGACTGAAATAAAGGTTTATCCCAGACAATTTCTTTAATTAATATTATATTATGTCAATTAAACCCCAATTTAGAAGTCTCTGTGCACTTTAAGGTTGTGTATAATTCATAATTTGCATATGTACCAAAATCATCAAAACACGTCTTTTGTGCCTCCTGTAAAATTTGCTATCTGTGGGCTACGTCCTTTTTCTTTTCCACAGTCGATATGTGAATTGTAAATACGGTCCTGTTTTATTGTCTTGCATGTGAAGCTGGCGCATGCGCCCAACAAGAAACTCGTCAGTCGTCAACAACCGTTTCGTTTCACAAGATGAGATAATCATCGATTCAGGAAAAACGTGACGGGAATCCCCGTGCACGCTTGACACACTCTCCCCCCACTGGACAGGTCATTCTTTATTCTTGGCAGACACATATGTCGAAATGTCGTATGTCACCACGGCCAAATTGTCGGATGCTGTTTGTTTATGTAAGTGTCGAGCACCTTAGAGAATACATAATTTGTTTTTAATCACTTTGTTTTTAATCACTTTGAAATTTAAATCATATAAAGATTACAGCATAAGAAAGAGGAGAGGTTTATGTTCGAGTACGGACATTGAAGTCATATGCGTGAAATTTGCTTTTTCCTGCGTTTACTTTTGAAATTATCAAGCAATTTTTTATTTAACTTATACTTACTTGAAAATAGTATATCAATCGAATTTTGTGGCTGATTTTGGTCATACTTCACCGGAAGAAGTTGAATAAATCTGTTCTAAAATTTATGCACAAAATATCGGCAGTTTCAATGTCCAACATCAAGAATTGAGCCACTGTGGAACAGTTATGACATCTGACAATTCAGAATATTTTATTATTCTTATGAATTCAATTGTGGTACTGTAGAGCGAAAATACACTGCTTGCTACTCAGTTTCCAAACCTCTCCTTTTTTTAAATAATCAAGAAAGATGGATAGAGATTGGACCAGCGGTGGGCTGCCAATAAGTTAACAAGGGGCTCGCTTAATCTCAAAGCAACATGCAATTTATTGTCAACTTATCAATCTAAATGGCTAAAAACGTGCTACTGTGTATATTGAAACTGTCGTAGATAATATACGTCAGAAATTGCAGTTATATACTAATTTTATCTGAGAATATTGTTTTCTCTTAATTTAACAAAGGGCTCGCCGGCCTTGGTGAAATTTAACAAAGAGCTCGCGCGAGCCCTTCCGAGCCCCCTCCAGCCCACCTCTGGATTGGACAAGACAAGTGGTTTTAAGGGTTGGACGGGTAGGAGAGAATTAATACAGCCCACCCCTGCCTTCAAACGCAACCAAAACCAACATCGTTCCATTCCGTTACGGCTTACATAATTAGTATCTTCTTTCAGATTTTTGTCACTTAATCAATTAAGTTTTGGTTTGGGACAGGAATTGAAAAGTAATAAAATAATATTTAGAATTTTCGACTGGGGTATGTGAAAAGGTTCGCTACTATTCGCCAATTATGTATAACCATATTCTTACAACTCAAAGTGTTTCATATTCATAAGGATATTTAGAATAATTTTAATATTTTATAAAACTAAATTCACCAGTATCTAAAAATGGAGAAGTCGTAAAAAAATATTATCCTGTTCGAAAAACAGAGCTTGAGCCGAAAATTATGAGCACACTGTGGTTCGATGCTTTCGAAAGGATGCTTGTTGCCAAAAAAACTTTTATTATGATTGCTTTGTGAAATACAGAACAGGGTGCATTAACATTATTCTGTTGTCTACGATGTAAACAAAACAAAATCAAAATGGCCTCTGTTTTATTTTTTTGTCATGATGCTTCCAATTTTAAAACATCCAAACAAGGCACGGCAAACTGACAGTTCATGATTTGCTTCGTAAACAACAAATCAACACAGCTCTAACACGTTATTAAAAATCATCAACAACATCTTTCATATATGGACACCCGCCGAATCTTCCCATTGTCTTAGAAAATCTATACTGCGAAATTCGCGATACAATTTTATGGTCGTACCTATATGCAATTGTCAACTTTTTGCAACAGTTAACGCTGAGCGATTATTTCGTGGTACATAAACAAAAGATATTTGTTCATTGTGTCAGTTGGCCACAAGTGAAAATAAATTTCGAAACGGTAAATAATTGAAACCGCAAATATGGCAAAATATTGTTTTGCGTTTTCGAACAGCAGCAATACATTTACATTTGTGATACGTAGTTACTTAAAATGCCTCCATTTTTGGTCTGTCATCTATTTTAATAATTGTAATTTCCCATTTTTTAACCTTTAAACGCCCGTGGACTTTTTGCGAAATATTTACATGACCCGTAGTTTTTATAAAAATAATTATATCTCTTAAACTAGTCAGTCTATGTAGTTAAAGTAAAAAATAAAAATTAAAACGGTAAAAATTAGACAAAACTTAAACAAATTAAATCATAAAATTACAAAAAAATAGAGAATTTTCTATGTATGGAAAAAAAATCTGTATCCCCATTGAAATATGTTGTATGGTGTAGATAAAGTTGATTTATTACAGTCCGCCTAACACAACGCATATTCCAAGTCTACCTTGTAACGCAGATGTTTATATTACTCAATATGACAAAAATGTTGAAGATATATATCGAAACTGAAAATAAAATTATGGATCGGTATCTCAAAGTTATCATTTACGTACGCTAATATTCATACTTTGAATACTATTATCATAAATCAGTGTAGCCCGATAGGGAAATGTACCATAATCACTGGTCCCGTACATACATACATATATTCAAAGTACATAAATATATTCAAAATCGTTTTTTTATTTATTTGACTGTTAAAATTTGTGTTTTTTTAAACTTCAGACGGATATAAAAAAAAATAGAGAGAAGAAATCAATGACCGACCTGGTACCTATTTATTTACCACTTCACCACTGATTATAATTATCTATGTAACATCGACGCTGGAGGCTTTTAACCTAAAAGTAAAAGCTGAAATTTCTTATTTGTTGTTTACTCAGAAATATCAATCTGTTACTTACCTTACTTGCCAGAAAAGTGACATTTTGTGAATAGTCTATTTAAGAAAAATTGGTTTATTCACATTATCTGCATTAAACTATCCAAACCTCTCAAAAATTCAATTAAAATACAGTAAAACCCCGATCTACCGTTCTCGCATTGTTCGTTTTCCCGCATGGATCGTTTATTTTTCATAGTCCCGGCCAAACAAGAACAATGTAAAAGAATCCCGCTTTAATCGTTCCTCGATTTACCGTTTTCCTCGATCTATCGTTTAAATATTTTGGTCCCGTCACGAATATTATCCCGATTGACCGTTTTCGTTGAATATTTTTCATAAAAAGTTTAAAACAGTGACGATTTGATTATGGAATCTTTTCAGCTGTATAATTTGATTGATAACTGTGAAAAAACAATTTTCTACAGATCTATTGACATAATTGAATACTGATAATAAAGTTTCCTTTCAAATCCATCCACGCGGAATGGATAATAATAATAACATTAAAATTATGATCATCCATCTGTCAGAGTACTTACTTACGAGTTGAAAGTAATAAAGTGTGGCGGAATTCGCTTTTACTTCTTGCTCTTTCGTCATCACCATGTCCAGAGTAAACGACTGCTCTTGCGTTTCAGATTATATACTTTACCTAGGTTTCTCCAGCGAGGCTAGTGAATTTGTAATACTACGCTTGACAGGTATTCTCAACCGTGCTTATTGTATACTGGTACAAGTTTTACGCCGTAAGCAGTATTAAGTTTTGGACAGTGATGAATGTATATTTTTAGTATGAATCTAATACAGGCGTGGAGAATCTGCAGCCTTTTGGGTACTCTAGCGCGGCCTTCTGGCCAATTCTGTAATTCTGTAAATTGATGTAAATTTGTAAATTTCTGACATATTCTGACCGTAAATTCCTGTCTCCGGACAAAGATTCCCTAGTCAATGTTTACTGCGGCCTTATATAGAGAAGAAAAGGTTTCCCACCCCTGAGCAAATATATAAAAATAATGTTTGTTTGTTCGTACTTTATGCGTTGCCACACCGCTCATCCGATTGCAATAGAACTTTATATATTTATATATTATACACGACAATTTAAGTATACACAGTAGTACATTTTTAGCCATTTACATCGATAAATTTACGGTATATATCGTATTGTTACATATTATAAATGTATTAAGTAACAATCGATTGCTTATTTAGGTATTGCATGTAAGTGATAAAAAAAACTAACTCCTATTATTAAGGGTGCTCTATGTTAACGCATTGGGGATTTTTGAGACTTCTCTATATGAGGGTGTATGGATATTACCCATGGCTTTATCCAACTGACTTTCTCTTAGGCATGCTTAACTTTCATATTGTGAACGTTCGATGAGAAATGTATCTGGCCATATATTTCTTTCGACTTATACGAGGCCAAAATGAGAAAACCACCATTATTGAGAATGTGAATCTAAATGTACATGATTATTTTTAGAGAAATCGTGTACATGAATTGTTTGTTAACGGTGTTCAACAATATTGCTTCGGATGTCGACATATTCCGCGTAGACGTGGGTGAGTTCCGACCAATACTATTTTTTAAGTACTAGAGTAGAGTTCGTCGGAGCTTACTCAGTTGACTTCCTTGCTATTTTTTTTCTATTTATTTTAATATTAAATTGTACTATTTTTTTTCTTCATTGTAAAAGTTTTAAATTTATAATTTTTCAACCTTGTGCAATATTAATTAAATAAAAATTAGCAGCCCACCGATGTCTGGACTAATAATAATCTGTCTGGACTGACTTATAATAATCTGTCCGCAGTCTGGACTAAATGTATATATATATATATATATAATATATTAGTCAAATCGAATAAATAATAACATAACGTTGGGAATGCCTGGTTAAAAAAACAGCCACGGTCAAAATCCAACCTGTTCGGTGCAGATCGGACAATCGCTCAGTCTGTGTTGTTTCGCAGTCGAGGTCTGTCAAAAGCAGCCTTAATATTCAAACAAATCGCGACGATATTTCGCATGTATTTTCATAGGACGCGATTCTTTTTGTTATCTATGAATAAGAATTATTTTTTTTATTTACTCCAGAGTGTGATTTCGAGTGCAGTTGTTATCAACGCCTTTGCATTGGGATTATCGTGCATCAGTTCAATGCTCTAAGAGATTGCATAAACAAATAAAATCCTCAATTACAAGTATGTTTTATTTTGATTACGAAACGATTTCGATTATTTTCTTGTTACGATATCTGGACTCAATATGTAGTGGGCAGTCAAAGGCAGCTTAAGTTCTTGAAAGGAAACTGTTATTAATCGATTTATTATTTGTTTATTTTGAATGTTTACATCCCTTCCAATCCTGAAAAAGAACACTATGAGGCACAGGGTAAAGCTAACTGCAAGCCTTTACAAAACTTATCATATCTCTTTTTTTTGTAACACATCTCATCCTAATGATCAAGTCTAGACAGTGTCGTATTATCCTATAAGCCAGAGATTACCAAAATGTGGTACGCGTACCCTTTGGGGTACATGAATAGTTTGGTGGAGGTAGGCGCTGCATCAGGCTTTGGCTGTGCCTGGTGCAACAAGCAGTTTATATATTTTGATTGTTATTAAAGTATACTTATGCACTTTTTTTTGACGAGGGGTACTTGGTGTTATGAAAATTATAGAAGGGGTACACATATGTCAGATGTTTGGGAAACACTGCTATAAGCAAATGAGGCGCGCGCTTAGGGCTTCCGAATTTTAGGGAGCTCAAATATAGCCTATATAAAATAACTCATGTACTTTTGGTACAAATTTGAATACAGTTTTAATATTTTAGTTGGAATTTTCTGACATTTTTATGTTATCCGTAAAACACGGCCTCCCAATTTTATTGCGTCTAGGGCCTCCCATGTGCTTAATCCGACACTGCGTTTCGATTCGTAATTTAGTTAAGCTCAACATACGATATTCTACGAGAACTGCTTGCTACTTTTTAACATTTCTTTTGTGGAGAGATCAAAAATAGAAAGATTGGTATATCACAGAGTTATTGAGTTATTAGTTATTTGCTGTATATGAAGGAATTAAGACATAGTATACCTTTGAACACAAATCTAAGAATCGGTTAAAAATCAAACAATGAACATGTCAGTGCTGAGATTTGAACTAGTGAGTCCGCAAATGAAGACAGCAAGTTGATAACTTCGTTGTTTACGACTCCAACTCAGCGGTGGGCTGCCAATACAGTAACAAGGGGCTCGCTCAATCTAAAAGCAATTATCGGTGTTCTGGGGAAGGAATGATTTTTTTATCACTCCTGTGCAATTATATGTAATACTTAAATAAATCAATTTTTATTGAATACACTTATAATATGTAACAGTATGCGGTTCACCGTAAACTTATCAAGCCAAATGTTTAAAAATGTACTACTTTGTATACTGAAGCTGTCGTAGATTACATACGAGTCAGAAATTGCAGTCATATACTTATTTGATCTGAGAATATTGTTTTCTCTTTAATTAACAAGGGGCTCGCCGGCCTTTATAAAATTGAACAAAGGGCTCACGCGAGCCCCTCCGAGCCCCCTCCAGCCCAACCCTGCTCCAACTGGTCCAAAAACGTCACGACTCCGTTACCACAGCCATGGAACAATAACATATTAATTATAGACGAAACCAATGGTCACCGGATGGTGGAAATGTTCTTATAGGTAAATACAAATTGATACTACGTAATATTCCGCAGTCCGTTAAATTGCGAAATAATTACAAACATTAAAAGAGATAATTGCATTTTTATTGTTGAAAACGGCGTCTAGCATAGCGGAACCATTACTAGTTTTGAAATTCAACTACAGGTGTTATAAACTTCGGACATGTATTAACGAATACCGAATCTTTATTTTCGCAACGTTGTACCCGCCACCAACCAGTTCGAATTAGTTACAACGTTGTCGTGGCACATTTGCGTTAATCCTCTATAATATAAAAGCTTTAAGCTAAGTTATTTTAAATAATTACCAGACATGTCTCAGAGGTAGTTTTAAGACTTTTATGATCCACTCGCTTTCTGTATGATGTCGCAAAGTATTACATAGTGCAGGGGTGTCAATATAAAGTAATTTGGTGGGTCAAATAAAATATTGCATATCTTTGACGGTCCACACCTATGTGACTGAGTCACGAACTGTCGTGTAAATCAGTACTTCCCAACCTTTTTTATGGCACGGACCCCTAAATCTCAAAACAATAATCTTTGGACCCCCCAAAAAAAATATTTCACGTTCATATATTACCACAGAGTGTTGAAGAATAAAAATTTTCGCGGACCCCCACGAAAAACTTGTTGATCCCAAATTGGGAAGCACTGGTGTAAATTATACCCATTTTTTATTTATGCACGTGTTTATTATTAATGCGCAAGCTGCATATTGAAAGAATTTATCCATACATATTTCCATATTGGTATCCTTTGATGGAATTACAGCTGTCTCACTCTAACTATTCCCATTAAAGCGAGATAGAAACCATGCCATGCAATAGCCCTACACTACATTCCTTCCGTCTCTTTTAGTCGACTAGTGCTGTCCCGCATAACACTTACATTACTACAAACGAATATCTGGCGCCAACATGCGACCACCCAAGTTATAATTCGTCACTCACAAATTTAAAAATAATTTGTTTTTTTTTTATTTTATTTTATCAATAACAAGATACAAAATGTTCAGACTTTTGGAACCCTTGAAAGACCCACACAAAACCTTTAATTGGGCCACGAGTTGAATGTATCTGATGTAGTCGATGTTGCCGTTGAACTTTACCTTTTGAATGACCATCTCTGGATATTCCGAAAGGACATTCGAGATTGCTTAATATGTCATAAATCTTATGTTATGGCGGAATCACAGCAAGCAGATCATTGTTAATACAATTTATGATCCCCCATATGATGATGATTATATTTCAGTGCTATATTTCAACCCCTTCATCCGCGTTGAAAGAGTGGTTCTAAAAGAATTAATAATTAGAAAATTTTGACGAATTATTATGGTACTGAAAACGACTACATGTTCTGATAACATTTAGCCGATTATCTAAAACCACGTTTAAGTGTTGTAATATTTATCATATCATTAAAAACCCACAATTTAAAATCAGTTGGTGTTTCTAGGTGTTGGCCTTTACCAATTATTTTAATGATAATTGATTATTATGACCATCTGTAATTTCAAATGCCTCCACAATTAGAAAAAGCTGCCGCGAATATATCTGGAATTCACGCAATTGGGAGGATCACTGTATTACTAGTACTTTCCTTGATTTAACAAGGGGCTCGCCAGCGTGACAAAAAAATAATAAAGGGCTCGTGCAATTACCGATATATATTTTTCAATAACTCCTCAGCACTATTATATACATTATTAGATTGTTTACAGTAGGCAGTATTAGGTAATTCATCGGAAGAAATATGACATAAATTTACGGATTATAATCCAAATGTACAATTGCTGATAAGTAAAAAACTAGGTAGCGTGCCACTTTTTAATTGAATGATTAATATTATGCCATACCACGTGTGGTAATTTGTTGACATAATATAAGTGTGCATTCATATTATTACGATATGATATTGCGTGACAATCGATCGCTAAACATGACATACTAACTGTTTTAACGTTATAAATATGGCGGTCACGTTTTTAATTGACAGCTCTGCGCAAGGCGCATGAATTCATCAGCATTTCATTCAATTTTATGTCATCGACAATATAGGTAAATATTTAGTATAGTTCCGTGTAATAATTTTATTATTAGAATAGCACATTATGGATAATTTATAGGGCTAATTATTGTCTATGGTCGAACATAATTATCTGTAGAGCGGACAAAAATTGAACTGCAACACTGTCATTCGTCTACTCATGCGGTACTCGTTTTATGCGGACAATAAAAAACAGCCTGCAAATATTGTACAATACTGAACATGTATGCACATGGAATGCACGTGTAATTATATAATTTAATTGTTTATTAAAAATGTATTCCCACACAGTTTCCGCCAAAAACATTGAAAACTTTAATTATAACATATTTTCTGGAATCTATGCATTTTAGAATACGGCATGATTATGATTCAATTCAAGCAATATTTCGAATAAACCATCCATCACGTATGTACATCATTAAGGAATGCTTGTATAATTGTATATAACAACATATGTACATAGTATATCGTTAGAATATTGTAAGATTTATAATGTTGTTTTCTGAAATATTCTTCAGAACCAGGTAAAATTTTGAAAGTTGCCGCCTGTGTGATCGAGTGGTGAACGCTGTTGGCTTCGGTTACGGAGGTCACGGGTTCGAACTCTATTACAGACAGTTTTATAAATTGATTTTCAATCGATTTATGAATTTCTGTTCGAAGGCATGAATGTATGTGATGTCTTAAATTTTTCCGTCCCAGCCATCCTATCCTATGAATGGGATGTATCGAGAGCGATTGTCTAACCACTAGTCCTGTCCTAGCCCTATTCTTCTATTCCTACTCTCTTTGGAAAAAAGAGAGGCTGAGAAAATGATTAACAAGCAGTTCTCGCAGAAACACTTCTGTTAAGATAAACTCCATTAGGAGTCCATAAGCTTCACATTGGGAGCGGACATGGTAATAAAAAAATATAAAAAAAATGAAGTAAAAATTGTTTCACATGTCTCAGTTACACCGTTTGATTATTGGGATCGTTTCTATCATAAAAAACGATAAAACTAAATCAACTGTGACTTCCATATCAATCAAACGAATAAGTCACGGTTGCTCGTGAAAAGATATAAGTACAAGTATTATATTATGAAATTAAACATTATAACCATTCTATAAATAAATTAATAATATACAAATGCATTGTTATGAAATATGAAAAAACAAACATTTGAAACCATAATAATTGTGTTTAAAAAATAGCTATTTGACAAATATTTACGTGATCAATTGCGTCTTATAATATTATAGTATTTTTTTAATTTGACGCGTTCGGTGGTAACTTTGTTCTTTAAAAATTCTTTAAAATTTAAAAGTGTTTACCTTAAAATAACCACTTTTTTTGTAACAAAATATAGCCCACAGTGACGTTTCTAGACTATGTGCCGTCCCTAGGCAGAGCCCTAAAATATTGCCCATTTTCTTTCATTCCTTCCCTTTATCCTAGGAATAAATATATGTACACATATAGAATTTTGAATCTTCTACTCACTTATATACATACTCAAACAAATCTTTTGTCACTTTTGCTTTTAGGTGATTCATAATATGTACCAGTGGCGGTTCCTGACCTGAAATCTTGGGTGGGCTAGAGAAAAGCATATTTCCACTTCACTTTATACATTAATCTACAAGCAAATTAACAAATATTACGATACTACTGCAATGCATAAATTTTTATATAATAAAATCAATGCTAATGTAACTAAGAAATAATAGAATAATAACACGGAATCCTTAAATTCGTCTCTTTCAAAGTGAAATAACAAGTACCTACTAAAAGCAGTATAGAACTGTCACTTGCTGTCACTGAAAGTCAATACCTGTCACTTTCATACAATACAACGATATTGGTTTTGTGTTTCAATGCATAAGTATGCGTAATGGGCTGAATCAGATCAGCCCCCAACGATCAACAGAAATTTGACAGATTGAAACACTATCCTTTGTGATTGATGACGTTTCCGTACATACAAATACAAAAAAAATCTAATCGTGCTTGATTGCGCCCCAGTGTAAAGAAATATTGCATGATATTGTCTGTTGTTACGGGCATGAAGAATTTAGCCCCTTAGTTGTGTTTCCAGTGACGTAACGTTCCTGTTCCCTGTGAAGTATTTATAGGGTTATTGTTTTTTTATGCAGGCTCAGTTTAAAATTGTAATACAAAACACAATCGAGAATATGATTGTAGGTAGACGTAACATTGTCTTATATTGACAGAGGAAAATTAAAACAAAGATATTATATTAATTTGGGAAAGGTAAGTTACGCTTATAAATGTATTTATTTTGTTCAGCGGCCGAATTGCTGTTGATTTTTATTCAGCCATCTAATGTTTTGGGTGAAAAATGCAGGTCGGGCTTAGCCCACCTAGCCCAGTACCTAGAACCGCCACTGATATGTACCTTATTGACAAAGATCCTCACAAATAAAAATGATCCAAAAGCCCACATTATTATTCAATAATTATGAAAAAATAACGATTACCTTCACTACAACACATCATAAAAAATAATGTAGATTTTAAATGCACTTAAATTATACAAGTATCGAATTTTGATTTGGTAATTTGTTTATCAAAGACATTGAGGCATCATTTTTATTCTAAATCAAATCTTGTCAAAAATATTTAGTCATTTAAAAAATCTGTGATCATTGCCGCTCCCTAGGACTTGCCGCCCCTAGGCAACTGCCACTCGCCTATGCCCCCGGAACGTCCCTGATAACGCATGTCTCGATTGAAACGAGACCTAGAATATATTTTCAAGCATAATATACATTTGTAAAATTATTTTTTAGCTTCTAACTTAGGTTTAAGTACTGTCAATAAAAAGTGAACCTGAGGTGTCATCATGGCAGGGAACGTCATTTTTTAGGATGGAGTGTTATGGGTTAACGTCAAAGTGATATCAACAAATATTTGTTTCTTTAATCTATGCCCACTCCCAATGTGTAGCAAATGGTCTCCTAATGGAGGCATCTCAACATAAGTTTTTTTACGAGAACTGCTTGGTATTTTAAACTATTTTTTTGAAGAGTATGGATTTAAAATACAGGGTTAGGATAAAACTATTTGCTAGCTAATCGTTCTCGCAATGCTCCGTTATATTAAGATTGTAAAGGTGGTAGAGAATTGTTAGACATTATACACATTGCTGTTCGTTTCGTCATGGAAGCCAACGGCGCTGACCACTGCGCAACGGAGCCAACATTTGTTTATAATTTATATAAATTCGTACTAATAATATATTTTTTTAAATATATTGTAATAACAGATCATTGAGCAATAGACTTTTTGATAAATTTTAAAAACAAACATGCGGCTTGATTCTTTAATAACAATAACAATTACAAAAAAAAATGTCTATTTAGGAAATACAGTATTTGCCAAGAAACTATATGCGGCTCAACCTTGTAGTTCACAATATTTCATTGTTAACCCGTAACATGCCATCCTAAAAAATCACGTTCCCTGCCATGATGGCATCTCAGTTTCACTGTTTATTGACAGTATTTAAACCTTAGTTAGAAGCTAAAAAATAATTTTAAAAATGTATATATGCTAGAATACCTAAAATTTGATTAATATTTGTAATTCATATTTGTGTACAATAGGACTAAATCAATGGCATATTGCAAGTCGGATACAGGAAGGTCATTGATATAATTTATGATGAAACTAGATTTAACTATTACACTATTAAAATGGAATTTCAAAACATGCCACTGCACACTGATTTTCCAGATTTTTCTTTGTTATTTTTATAATCATTAATCGTTTGGTTTTTCCCGTATTTTTTTAAATATAGGAATGGAATCAAATGAAAGATAAATTGCAAATAGCAGCTAGGAAATTTGCAATAGATATACATATATTAAGAGCATGAACGCTTGTCTTAATAATAACAGTATTTTTAAAGTACCTACTCAAAAACTAGTAGTGGCGTAGCAAAGGGTTTTACCGGTGGCATAGAGGTGGATTGAGATTATTTAGACAATCGTAAATAGTTGAGCCATTAAATCATTCAATATTTCTCTTAATATTGTCAATAAGTATTTATCATTTTAGATATTCTAGCATATATACATTTTTAAAATTATTTTTTAGCTTCTAACTTAGGTTTAAATACTGTCAATAAACAGTGAAACTGAGATGCCATCATGGCAGGGAACGTGATTTTTTAGGATGGCATGTTACGGGTTAACAATGAAATATTGTGAACTACAAGGTTGAGCCGCATATAGTCTCTTGGCAAATACTGTATTTCCTAAATAGACATTGTTCATTCCCACATTCCTTATTCAATATATAACCTTGAGAAAAACCCACAGTGTATGTTTCCATGTTGTTTCTCATACATAAATAAGCGGAAAAATTACATCAGACATTATACACCTAACGCCACCCATTCATTATTCTTAGGTATTAACATTTTGTTTTAGCTAATCATGAATTATAGTCGCTATTGTAAATACGAGAAGCATTTTGACTAGCTTCAACCTTCATCGACCGGAAGATTCTTTCGAAATTGTGATGAGTATTTTTTTTAATAAACAAGTTTCCCGCCAATCGGTATTCCACTAATACCATCGACAGTTTATTGTATCAAGTATCATTTAATTGTCCTAGTTCTGCTTTTTCATAGTTATTGTACTGTTACAGATAATTTATACATATATTATTTATGACAGATTCAGTATACACAGTAGTACATTTTAATTCCATTTAAATGGATAAGTTTATAGTAAATTGCACATAATAAATTTATTAAGTAACAATCGATTGCTTATTTAAGTATTGCATATGAGTGATAAAAATGTCACTCCATCCCTAGAACACCGAAAATTGTTTTGATATTACGTATTGGAAAACCCACAGCTGGTCCTAGCCTCATGTTTCTATCCCTACTCGCTTTGAAAAATTTAGGTTGAGAAACTGAGTAACAAACGGTTCTTGAAGAAGTAGCTTCAGTTGATATACCTTCATTAGGAAATCACGTGCTCTGCATTTGGGAGCAAAAATGAAATAAAAAAAACTATTTTTGTCTCGCAATTTAACATTTTATACATATTATTGAAAAGATAAAAAAAAGAGTAAAGTTAAGAGTTGTTTATCGTAAATGATAACCGAAGAGGTTTACTGTCGGTCGTATGGAGATGGCGAACCGGTTGTAGACTATTTTAAATGTCATTAAAAAATTGATAAGAATTTTAATGAACCTTCAATTCATTAGTATTGTTATTAGCTTACCTATTATAAACAGGGTTTTTTTTTTTTTTTTTTAAATAATTACATATTAATATAGATAAAACACAATAACAAAAACAACGTTGATATTTTCACATAAATTAAAAACCGCTGTCAAACAATATACACGAGTCTTATCTTTAACAGGGTTTATTACAGTAAACACGATAACTGTGTTTAATATAGGTTTATTTTTATCAATTTCGAATACTGTAAACTCGTTTCCATTTTTTCTTAAATAATTGGTAGTTAAGTTAGTTAGACATATGAAGGCGAAAACGCGAGGTGGGTTCCTTTTTTATCGACGGATTAAGCCCTTGGGAGGTCCCAGACGCAATCGAATTTGGAGGCTCTATTTTTCGAATTACTAAAACTGAATTTAAAATATAATATGGGTTTTATAAAATTTAAAACCCATATATATATCGACCGTGGAAAGGAAAAAGGACGTAACCCTCAGTTTTTCCAAAACAGCTTTTTTTCATCAATCACAATGTATACAACTCGACACACGTTCTATCAAAAGGATGGAAGCTGAAAATGCCGAATAAGTATCTAAATTTAGCTTTAATGTTTGAAATAAGAAAGGCTTATGAAAATTACAACCAAGAAAAAATAACATAAAAAAAGGTTTTTCTTGAACAATTTATTAAATAAATATCAGGCTAAGTCAATAAAAAATCAGTCACCGTGCACTTCAGGGTTGTGTATATTTCATAATTTGCTTTTAGCCTAAAATCATCAAAAGACGTTTTTTGTGTCTCCTGTAAAATGGGTTACGCGGGTTACGTTGGGGTTACTCCTGTTAAATGGGTTACGTTCTCCTGCGGGTTACGTCTTTTTTCCTTTCCCCAGTCGATATGTGTGTGTAAATTGAAAAAAACTCAAATCCGACATTGACCTTACCTGGACTTCAACTTAGACCCACTTGCTCGCCAAGAAAAAGTTCTCAGCGAGTAGACCACAGTGGTTAAAATATACGTAAAACTAAAAAGCAATATTATCGCTAAATTTATGTAATGTAATGTTTTTAAAATAAATTGGTTTTCCATCTAACTCATCAATTTCATTTCAATACTTAGACCGCCATGAGCCGACAGTTATATTTTGCCACCCTTCTGAACGTGAACCCTGATCGAAAAATACTTATTACGGTCCTGTCCTACGTAACAGTGTTGGCCATCGAATACAGAAATAATGAATAAATCAATTTAGTTTAGATGTTTCAAATAATATTTTGGTAATCGATTTAATGATCGATAAAAAATAGAAAGTCGAGCGATTGAACAAGACTTGATAAAAAGAATTTGTTACGCCTCGAAAAATGCAAACGCGGATGCAATCTCGTAAGATTTTCGTAACACCTTTTGTTGTGGTTATTATTTCATAACTATTTCATATTATATCTAGAAGGTAGATACGTGTTTATTAACACGTGCTGCACATGACTCGAAGTGTGAAATTAAACAAACTGCAATGTGCGTGAAATTAAAAGAAATAAACATATATTTCATCAATCATTTTTTGACATTGATAGCTGCAAACATATAATAAATATAAATAAACGTCTTCTGTAGCAGAGACGTAACGAGGTGGGTAATAAACCCTGAATACAATATCACAATAGCACGACACCAGCGAAGTAAAAAAATATATGTAATGGAATCATGTACGAATTTTGTAAATGCATGAATGTAAACTAATCTTGATAAAAACACAATAGTCCTTTGTACTTCATTCCACTTTATTTAATATGTCAGGACCGGTTTCGCTCATTACGAGCATCGTCAACTGATAAGAAATATAATTTAACAGTGCTATTTATACAAAAATGAAAAGTTATAAACAACAATTGGCATTGAAAAGAAAATACCAATTACATTAAAAGTGATTCTAAAATATAATCTTGATAACGTGTATGGTCATCATAATATAATAATACTGTAGAGAAACTATGACAGACTTGATTGAATTCAAATTAATAAACTCATCGTAATTGTAATATTATTAATTATTGAACGAGAAACATCGAAGCTCATAATCTGATGGGATTGTTTCTTTTTCACCGATCTTTTTTTCATTCTTTCGCAGTTTAAAAACACGTTTGAAAAATACTCACAAAACTGGAACATGTATAAATCGAAATCACTATAAACTATAAACCCAAAATAACTCAAATTATCAGATACCACCTGCTTAAATATATTTTTTAAAACATCGTAAATATTATATCTCTTGCTGAATTGCCGTTGATAAAAATGAATTTTTCATTTTACCGTTGTACTATTATTATTTTATTGCTTTTGGATTTTACTCGACATTCTAGGTTTAATATAGATGAATTTGTGTGTATTATCACAAGATAGAGTTAGAAAACGTGAATATTTCCGTATAAAACACTAAATAAACATTTGACTAAAAACTTGAAGATTCTTGTCCGTAAGAATCACCGAACCACTAAAAAACGTCCTAGATATTTACCGAACTTCATATTATTTTTACGCGACTTTAATGTTCATGAAGTGGCAGGTGAAAGTTGTCGCTCATTTTATAAACATAATAATAATATATAACTTCGAACGTTGCGTTAATGTGCAAATATTAAATACTATAATATGAAGATTTTCTATTGAAGTGAATAGAGAAACCCAGTTATTGGCGTCATTCAAACTTGTAATATTTGTACAGCGGTGGAGCGTTGTCAGATAATATTTTACAATATGAGATTCCACAGAAAATACAAACGTTTACTCTATTGGCTAGTGTGTATATGTGGAGTGTATGTGTTATATGAATATTCATTAAAAAAACAAAGTGATAATTCAGAAAATGGTACTGAAAGTGAGTTTTTTCTTTTGTAGTGTTGACAAAATAATAAAATATGTTTTTTACACTGACGTATGAAATTATGTTGATAAAATCTAGTGGTAAAACATTACCCTCTCGCGATTTTTTTACGCAACTCAAATGCTACAAAGAAGATTTCTGCTTAATAAGCTTATGATTATTTTTCATAGATGACACTTTGCCGATAATACAAAAAATTAAATATCAAATATATAACGATCGTCCAGTTCGTTAATCAGACAGCTTCAAATTACCTGTTTGAAATGATAAATCAGGGCTTCGAATGGCTATTTTTTTCGTTCCGGTTTTCGTTCCGGCAAAAATAACGGTTTTAACGGTTTTCGGTTCAGGTCGAATCCAAAAGCCCAGTAATTTACCAGTTCCGGTTTTAGGTTGAGTGTTGTGTTTTAAATAAATATTTTAAATAAATATGCAAATAATGGGTTAACTGACTGGATTTAGGCACCAAGCATCGGGTTAAAAAATTATACAATTTTTATAAACTTCATTGATTACTAAAGCTTTTTTAGAAGCTCGATATGACAAATTGATTTTTCAAGCGTCAGTGAGTAGGTCAGTGATTACCTACCTACCTTCCTACTTGTACACACTTTTTGTTTTTGCTGAAAATAAACTGCACAAAAAAGTTGATGGTCCGCAATAGAAAAATAGAAAAATTCGAGGGAACGTTGATGACGGAAACATTATCCGGGCTATATTCACGTCCAGATAAGTTGTTTCAAGGATAAGTCTATAAAAATGATTATTGGGCAGTTAATAAAATTGGTTTTGTTTTTGTTGCAGACAATTTTCAAAGAAAGATGGACCACTCACACCACATGATGCGTGAAGACCATAACCATGGCGGTGGCGGTGACGGCGGTGATGGTGGTGATGGCGGTGGCCATATGATGCACATGGTGGTAAGTGACTCATTTTTTTCTACTTTTGACAGGATAAAATACAATAGATTGCAATTATTATTGTCACAATGTTTTATGTGTGAGGTCTTTTATTTAAGTTTTTCAATTGAATTAAAATATTTTTAAATCCGATTTATTTTGTATAAATATAACATTGATTATTCTTTACTGTTCATGCCGGGATGGAGTCACCAAATTCACAGCACTACAGCACGCCTTGAAATGCTCTGTTTTGATGTCCATTTATAATAGCAAAAGCTTGAATGATTGAAGTTTAATAATTTATAGTTTGATCGTATTTTTATTAATCCAAAAAACTTTATTTTTTATAATTAGCTTAGAAAAGTAGTAGAATTTTCTAATTTGGCACATCTAAGCACATAAATAATTATTTTTATTAGGCTTATATCCAAGTGTAATTTAAAATGGTTAAAAAAAATACTTTCGATACTATTAACGTAACTTATCTGTGTTACCATATGGCGCCGGTATAGCACTGGCCTGTATGTAATAACCTTAAATACAAAATTTAACTATCCAATTTTAATTTTCAAAAAGTCACCAGAAATGTTTTACAAAGCGAAAAATCAATTTTTATATATTTTAATTTGTCAGTCGCCATTTAAAATCTATTTCGGGCATACGAGACTGAAGGCTATAGGTGTTAACTGTTCTTCGTTTAAAGATATATTCAGTGGCGGACTAAGCACATCGGAGACCCTAGGCGCAATAAATTTTGGAGGCCCTGTTTTTCGAATAACATAAAGGTGTTTCAAAACTCTTCGTAGAATAATAATAAATATTGAAAACTGAAATTAAAATACAGAGGTTTATATAATTTATGCTATTTTTGAGGCCCCTTAAATAACAAGCGGGCGCCTCTTGCGCTTATGGGGTAATCCGCCACTGGACATATTAAAATAAAAAGCACAATTAAAAAACTGTAGTGAATATTATAGTATATTAATTCAGACTATTTGTTTTCAGTTCCACACTAGTGTTATGCAAGAAATTTTGTTCCCGGGATGGGAGACTACAAACGCTGGACAAATGGTTGGGGCCTGTGTTGTCATGTTGCTCGCCGGCATTCTGTACGAAGGGCTCAAGAGCTTTAGGGAAACATTATTTCGGTACGGAGCACCAACCTCTCCGGCATCGAGCCAAGTCAATATCACCAAGCAGGAATGCGGCCCGGATGGAAATTGCAGTGGACAGAAGATCGTCAGGTAAATAAGAATGTGTTTTATATCAAAACATAATCCCAAAGAATTGTTTGAGTGGTATGTGGCGGCATTTAACTCCAGTTTCTCATACCTGTCAATTTGAACTTTTTCACATTCAATGGGCGGCCAGTCCTCGTTGGAATGAATTACATTCTCTATCATCATAGTTAATAAGATTAATTTATTTGTTTCAGATACCCAATGTTGTCTGGAATGCACGGTATACAGACAATTCTACACATGGTACAAATCTTCTTCTCCTATCTTCTCATGTTGGTCGTGATGACCTACAACGTTTGGCTGTGCTTAGCGCTCATCTTAGGAACGGGTTTGGGATACTTCCTTTTCGCGTGGCGAAAACAATCGGTGGTGGACACCAGTGAACATTGTCAATAGTCCAGCTGCCGTAAACAATGTACAGCTATATAGAAACCTTCACTGTAACTGCTAATTTTATTTTTATTACAATGACGGTACAAGAATACTATTGAAACAAATTGTAGAACATATTCCACAAATTATTTGTTGACTGTGGAATATCGACCACTCAATTTGTTTCGGCTTTATTCTATTTTGTAAGATGACAAATAAATATAGAGATATTGGTAAATATGCTTTACAACATGCTACTTATTTTCTAGGCAATAATTTACATAATTTCACTAATAATAATGAAGTTCTGCTGAATTTTACAATACATTAGAATCAGGGAAACTGACAGTGAAAAAGATGCTGTATAATATGTTAAATAGTTCATTCTATATAACAAAATTAAAATATTGTAACATTTTCTCCTCCTAATAAAGTTGCATAAAGTATTGGTTTCCTCGGTTTCAATTTTTAATTAATTGGTATTTTCCAATTCGCAACTACTTAAATGTTCTATAGAATTGCATTGCTTTGCAAATTTACTCTATGCAACAAATAGAGTAAATTTTCACATAAGAGATAGTGGCATGTTTCAAAGCATATTTATCGAGATATTTTGTAGGTTAAGAAGTATATCTCTTAAATTCCATTTCAACAGCATTGTGTTAGTTAAAAAGATTTACAGTAAAAACAACAAAAGTATAAAACATATACACATGTGGTCCACTTCTCTGAGAAACATCCTGACATTGATTTGTGGAATTTATCAGTTAAAGTGTTTATTATTCAGTTCTAATGTTCATTAGGAGTTACTTCTTTATTGGAAGATTTAATCATCAATATTGACATAATACTTCAACGTAAATGTAAATTGTGATTCCTTTTGTTTTATCAAAAAATAACATTTATATTTTGTCTGTTTAACTACCTCAAAAACTAACAATATTTTAAAAATAAATATGTCATAATAAACATCTGAAAATGGAGTTTTTGAAGATATCCTTCTTTCTGGACTATTTTCCAATATGAAGATGTACACATCAGGGATGGCCAATTGGTTTGATTTTACAACCATCATTTTCATTTAAAAAGTGTATTTAACAGTCTCTTAGAGTTTTACTTAACCATTTAATGAATTTATTTGTTTCAAAAGTCATTCATGATTAACGAAAAGTTTTAGTCATCGTATCTTTGATTGCAGATGCACATGCTGTGATTAAATTGAAATTAATGAAAACACTTTTGAAATGAAGACTGGTTTTTATACCTAAAGACGAAAATTGAAACTTTCGTCATGATTTACAACAAATAGCTCTGCTGTTGACCTGTTGGCCTTTCCTGTTATAGATGATAGAAAGAGTATTCCTTTTTATATTGCCATTAAAGTTAAGCCTAATGATAGATTAGATTTTTTATAATAGTACATTTTTACAACTAGCTGACAATCCGTATAACGCCATAAACATAAATAGTTTACATTAAAATATCATTGTCTACTTAGCCATAGATCTATTGGAAAAAGCCTTTTCAAATTCACACAAATATTCCTCCCAAGCTGTCCAACACTAATGATTTTTTTTATTGAATTGCAACAAATAAAAAACAACTCGTTTCATTGTAAGAATAAATGCAGCATAGTTTTAATCAATAATAAAATTGGCTCAATTTTATTTTACACGTCAATTGTCAATAAAAGTATATATTTTTGTTTTTGGAGATACATAGTTATTATCAATGACAATTTTGACAGTCCCATGGAAATCATACCGGAATCGGTGACAGTTTTCAATTAAAAAGAGAATATTTTTGTACATGAATTATTGAATCATATTCTTTTATGATGATAAAGCTTGTAAATATTTTTGTTATTGTAAATTGTTTAGGTAGGTAGGTTAAATTAAATGTAAATATATAAATACATTATATTATACAAATAGGATTTTCGAAATGGTTAAAACATCATATTTTTTATTCAAATATAACATTTAGTGGTTGAGCAATACTGAAACTGTTATGTTAGTGACATCTATCTATTTATTATAATAATTGACAGTTGAAAGTTACACGGACATAATTCTATTCATTTTTTAATCCATCTTTCAGGGTTTCAGAAATTTAATGAAAGAAATAATAAATAATATCACACAGCTAAAGAATTAATAATATCATTTTTTATGTAATAATTGTTAAACCAATTTAGGCTTTAGTAACATTCTAACAATCAAAATATTGTCAGCAACCTAATGGATATCACTAGCACGAAAGTGTAGGTATTGCTATTCTATTCAGTTTAAAAAGAAAAAAAAAAGACAATGATGTTTCAAACAGTTTCCAGTTTTCAAAAAAATACTTCAGTTGAGTTTGTTTGGTTTTCTATTAGAATTCATCGCTCAATTTTTTTCGATCAGTTTTTTCAAAGCTCTGTGTGATAAGGCAATGATTTTTGTCAAGTTTATTCGTAGTTTGAATATAGTTATTAACTCACCAAAATACTTCCATTTTCTATCCACATCAAAATAGTTTGTGACAAATATTATCGAATTGTCTGTTGATCTTATCTGGGGAAATGTAAAACATACATTTATACTAACTTTGCTAAAATAACTAATATACGAACTTCTAATTAGTTCCAACAGATAGTTTGTTTTTACTTTACACAATAAATATTTATAATTTGTTCTACTGTCAGCAATAATAATCTATATATTAATAGTCGATAATGTCCGTCCGTCCGTCCGTCTGTAAATTGTCCCCGATTTCCCCTCCCCCTCCGCCGCCCCAGCCCCGCTGCTGTCACCATTTTTTTATTTTCATACTAAAGACATACTCTTTTTTCGTTTGTATATTATGGTCGCGATTTCGCCTTTTCGATGACGTCAAGAAAGACGGTCCTCCTCCCCCCTCCCAAATCCTGCCCCGCTGTCGCCATTAATTATTTTTTTTATTCATACTAAAGACATATTTTCCCAATACACTGTTTATTATTTGACGAAACAAATCAAATCGCTGAAAAAATTTCATACAAAAAAACGCCGCGACCGTGGATCGAACACAGAACTCTGGATTACCAGTCGAGCTCTCTATCAACTGAGCTAACGTCATAAATATCAAGGCGATAAAAATAGTGTATTTAAAATAAAAATTTGAAAATGGAACGATATGTCAAACAATGAGAGCTAACGTCACAATTATCGGCAGCGATAAAAATAGAAACTATATATTAAATTTCGTTTGAAATTGGAACCTTGCATATTATATATTTTATTTTACGAACATTTCTTTATTCCTCTGTACCCTAGCGGTAAGCCGCTCGGCTGGTAATCTGTTGGAACTTGGTTCGAATCTAGCCTAGAGCGCTTCTTTTTGGGTTTATAACATTTTTTTTTTTTGAAAATTTTCTTTTTAAATCACAGTACATCTTGATCGTATGAAAATAAATGCTACCAAAATAACAAAATCCGATTGACTAGCGAAATATGTTTTTCAAAAAATAAATATAAGACGCAATTATTTCAAGATTTGTTTTTAATCTAGGTACATACGTGGTATAGTTAGTTGTTGGCGAAAGCATAGTTTCAGTATGAGTAATAAAATAACGTCAGTAAAAATCATTATATATATATATTCTAAAAAACAAGTTCTATTTGGAGAATAAGTCAAAATTTTGATAATTTTGTTTTGATAAAATGTCCAATTAATTTATAATATTTTGCATGTGAAAATTGCATTTTTTATATAAATATAATTTAATTCTTTGCCCATTTATTTTCCGAATTTTTTCTCACATTCCATTGAAGTGAAAAAAAAGTAGATATTAAATTATTCTAAAAATTAGAATATTAGATTATTCTAAAAATTCCAAAATCTATATATTAATAGTCGATAAAATAATCACTTTTCACAAATCACATTTAACAATTCACAAATGTGTGCGTACTGATGTCCTCGGGTCTTTTTCTTTTTCTACGAAATATTTTTGTTAGCGTACTTGAAAATTAGTTAAATAAAATATATACTACGAAAAATGATTGTTAGCAACCTTGAACATTATTCCAAAAATTTTATAATTTACAATTTAAAAACTGCAGGGCTGTCGATATATGCGCCGAGATCGATTTATGCTACTATGAAAAATGATTGTTATTTTGTTTTGATAAAATGTCCAATTAATTTATAATATTTTGCATGTGAAAATTGCATTTTTTATATAAATATAATTTAATTCTTTGCCCATTTATTTTCCGACTTTTTTCTCACATTCCATTGAAGTGAAAAAAAG
This sequence comes from Himalopsyche anomala, assembly GCA_031772345.1. Taxonomy (NCBI): domain Eukaryota; kingdom Metazoa; phylum Arthropoda; class Insecta; order Trichoptera; family Rhyacophilidae; genus Himalopsyche; species Himalopsyche anomala. Next base: position 21,983,902 of record CM062839.1, read on the forward strand.
TAGATATTAAATTATTCTAAAAATTCCAAAATCTATATATTAATAGTCGATAAAATAATCACTTTTCACAAATCACATTTAACAATTCACAAATGTGTGCGTACTGATGTCCTCGGGTCTTTTTCTTTTTCTACGAAATATTTTTGTTAGCGTACTTGAAAATTAGTTAAATAAAATATATACTACGAAAAATGATTGTTAGCAACTTTGAACATTATTCCAAAAATTTTATAATTTACAATTTAAAAACTGCAGGGCTGTCGATATATGCGCCGATATCGATTTATGCTACTATGAAAAATGATTGTTAGCAAACTTGAACATTATTCCAAAGATTTAATAATTTACAATTTAAATACTACAGGGCAGGGCTGTCGATATATGCCCCGATATATTTATTTTATTTTTAGAATCTCTGGCTTATTCAATAAATAGGTTTGTAATTTTCTGACTACTTAAAAATGCAACAAAAATCCTCCCGTTGAGGTCAACGGGCTTACAGCTAGTTCTAATTAATTACGGTAAGAAAATTGAAATATTATACTGAAAAAATATATAATTTACTTTCTTATAGTAATTTGTCTTTTTAAGCATTTTATCTAATAAATGCTCAAATAAAATATGTCAGATGGGAGAAGGAAAAGAAAACTGTAAAAAATATTAAATTACAATATTTGAATTGAATTTTTGTTTAAGTTGTGGGAAGAGGCTTGGATAGTAGAATGCAGATAATGTGAATAAACCAATTTTGCTTAAATAGACCATTCACAAAATGTCACTTTTTTGGCAGAAGTTGGTAAGTAACAGATTGATAGTTCTGAGTAAACAGCAAATGAAAATTTTCAGCATTTGGAATAAATCCGCTAGTATCGATTTTTTATGTTAGATAGATAATTATAATATCAAAATAAAGATGCATTAATGCTGATCTTACACAAATAAGAGTTTGAAATTAATGACCAGGGATAATTACGTGCCTTTAAAGCAGTATTAATAATAATTGCCTACAAAAATAAATGCTTTTTTTTTGGCAAGCTGGTATAACAAATGAATTATTTCAGACAAAGAATTTCTTGGTATACTTAAATTTTCTTTTTCAGGTTTGTTACTTATCAACTTCTGCCAGAAAGGTGACAAAATATTTATGTAAAATGAAAAATTATTTGGCTCCCAAATTTAATGCATGAGTATATAAATGTAAATAACTATGAGTGGTTTTTGACAATATAAACAAACATGTTGACAAGCACTACATAAAGCATTCTAACTGAATCTTTATTGATTACTACTTCTATGTTAAAATGCTTAGTAGTTTTTAATATTTCATGAAGAAAGAAAAGCTTATTTTGTTAAAAAACAAAACATTGACAGATGACATATCATAATGAAATAAATTCTCTCTTGAAAATAACTTTTCAGATAAAGTGCTGCTTTCCGTAGTACATATCTATTTTTAATAATGAATTTATATTATTTAGATGCATAGAAGTTAATTAGTTTTATAAAATGCCAGAATTGATATTATAATATATAAAAATACATATTGTTGTTTAAAAATTATAATAATTATTTTATACTTTAATTTTTATGGTACTTCAGATTTGTCGAGGGTGCCTACTTTTTACTGGCTTTGAGTCAAATAATCAGAAACACTTACTTACCCCTGTGTATTCTAATTCAAAATAGATCATTTGCTTACATTGTGTCTATTAAGTAGTGGCAGGCATCAAACAGACTAGTACCTAACAAAATTATTTTAGTTTGAACCATAAATTAAGTTATGTAATTATTGTATTTTAAAAATATTCTGTTTCTAAACTTCCCGCTACAAATATAACTGATAAATTTACTTAAATATAATATATTTGTTCAATAAATAAATTTATTAAAGAAAATTACAGTATTATTAATTATAATAATTTATTTCCTATTGTAATCCCTTCCTCTTTCCATTATTAAATTTTTGCTTATATTATATTTACTAATGTATTCTCAAAAGATTTTTGCCTAACCGGTAGATGATGAAATACAATTCACCATTAATCCTGTCCAAGCACAGGTCAATAGTATCAGCTTTCTATTTTAAAGTGTGAAAAATTATCATTTGTTTGCGTTTGCTGTGGCCCTTCCCGTGGTGAATCAGTCAGAAGCAGAATTGTTTATTTAGCAATTTATTGAGAATTGAGTGTCTTTTATTATGTATCCATTTTGTTTCCCTTTCATACACATTATATTGTGGTTTTAATTACTTCACTTTTTATGACACCAGAGCACACACGGTGTTAGTAGACCACTATGATTGATTTCAGTATGAAATCGCCTGCAGATGTCAAAAGTTTGGCCACTCAGATAAAATGAGCCCTCGAGAAGTGTCATTTCACTTCTCGCGGGCGAGTATTAGAATGGTAAAACTTTTCTATTGGAAGTACTATCATGTATTTACTTGGTGTTTAGCTGGATAGCATATTTTATTTTAGGGAAATAGCACTATTGCAGAGTGTGTTTACTGAGCTCACTTCACTATTATGATATTTGATATTTTAAGACATGTAGATATTATAACGCATCTAAATCATTTTTTCTTAAAATACCCCTTGGTTCACTTCACCTCTCAGAGGCTAAACTAAAACCAGTTTAAGCAAAGTGTAATGGTGTGAAGTCAAAACAGCTATCAAAAAATTCTTGTAGTTCTTGTAGAAGTGAGTATTTTGATAGTAAAATTGGGTAAGATCACATCTGGCTTCTGGACTTTGTTAAATTTTTGACAACTTTCCTGCTGTTTGCTGTCCTTTGTAGATAGATTGTCTCCACAGATAGCAGTAAATCAGTGAGGTTGAATATGAACTTAGCATATGTCAAAAATTGTAGTTGGAATAAAACACTGAATATCACGGTAAGTACACAAAATATGATTTATTTATAAACACAAATATTTGGGTGGGAAACTATTTACAAACGTTTATAATAATTAATAAAAAATAATAAATACTTAATACATTTCTTATCTTAAGCAAAATTAACTTATATTTAACTTAAATATCACTAACAATATAAAATTTAAGATTATTATTTTAAGCTTAAAATTTACTTCAACAGATGTCAGTTGTAAATTTATTACTCATCAATATAGCAATATTCAACATCAATTTCATAATAATAAATGATAATCAATCTATGTTTGCTGACAGATGCAATACAATATTGATTTAGCACCTATGCTTTCAGAAGAAATAATATATTATTGTTGCATTTCTCTATTTGGTGGACGTCCATTAATTACGTCGAAAATTAAAGACAGTTTTATATCCCCATTTCCCCCACGTTGATTATTGAATTAATTATAAAAAATACAAAATATGTACTCATTTCACCTGATTACAATATTATAATTCATGAAAAAGTAATACTATAATAATTATTATTTTAAAGAAATTTGGTGGTCAGGATTGTCGGCAGATAATTTTTTGTAATGAAATAAGAGAGTAAAGGCAGCGGTGGGCTGCCAATATCTTAACAAGGGGCTCGTTAAATCTTATCCATTTATTTGTATGCATTTTTGCTCCCAATGAAGAGCATATGGCCTCCTAATGAAGGTATCTCAACAAAACTTTTTTTTTCTACGAGAACTGTTTGTTACTTAGTCGGTCAACCTTTCTTTTCCAAAAAGAGTAGTAAGGATAGAATGATAAGGCTCAGACAGGACTAGTGATTTACTCGAACCCATGAGGTCCGGCACGGAAGCCCACCACGCTGAATGAAAAAATGATGAGGGTACTAAGTCTCGTTTCATAATAAAATTTAGCAATCTATAGAAATTGCAGTTAGGTGCTGATTTGACCTAAGACGAATGATTTTCTTATCTTAACAAGGGGCTCGCCGGCCGCGCTAAAATTTAACAAGGGGCTCGCGCGAGCCCCCCCGAGCCCCCTCCAGCCCACCCCTGAGTAAAGGAGATAAAAAAAATAGGAATACCCTCTTGATATCATTTATGGTTGACTCCTGGAAGTGTTCTTTTGTTTTCTGACAGTCCCATTTAATTTTGAGTTTTTCTTTTTACGCTTAGTAGAGCAGTGTGTCAATGTTAAGTTTTGTGTAAAATTGAATTATATCATTTGGAATATTTCTGTGCAGCAGTAAAATACATTTAACAATAAAACTTCTCATTTTTAAATATTAATCAGCGAGCCGTTAACTTTTAACATATATTTAGAAAAATATATGTTTAACATGTGTTATATTTTAATGTTATATCTTATATATTGATGTTTTATACAGAGTACAGAAGGCACATAAAAGGCATGGTTAAATTATTGTTTGCCTAGTATTCTAGTAAGACACTAATTGGCATTGCATATTCAAAAATTAAAGTTTTCTTATAAAATATTATGATATTTGTTTATATACATTTTATTAAAATTTTGGGAACTTTATAAGATACAATATGGTGACAGGATTCCAGCTTTTCGAAATTTAAGTATGTTTATTTTATTAATTTTCAGTATTCAACCTGATTTTTATATTGAAGAGATTCACCTAAACAGTGAAAGGTAGTATACAATGTAGTATAAAATTTAGTGAGATTTAGGATTTCCATAGTTTATTATTACTACCGACGCTTTCCCTTCGATAAATAGATTTATAATGAAGTTTAATTTTTTGGAAGATTGATTGAAATCCTTGTACAGAAGGAGACATTTTACAAAACATTGATTCACATGCACATTTGCACAACATTTGCCTCACAGTTGATTTTATTAAAATCTGAGACATAAATATAATAACACAAAATATGTAAATTGAAAAAAATGCCTGCTCAGTTTCATGGAAAACCATTGTATTTTTAATGGTCCCTTGTAAACATCAATACCAGGTTTATAAAGTGGCTTTTTGAGATCATTCACTCGGGCAGCTAACCCTCTAGAGGCGGACCTGTCTACCACTGATCTTAATTTATAATATTTAACAAATAATCATCGCCGAAGACATAGTAATTAATTAACTTAGATTCTAACGTATAGCTTAATTGCACTTATTTCTGTCCAGTTTGAGGTTTTTACACTTAAATGAATTATCATTTTTGTTTCACAATAATTCTACAGCCCGAGAGTCGCCGATCAGAGCGTCTACCTATATCATAGAGTCCCCGGCGGGGGCGGAGCACCTTGCAGATACATGTAATAGTTGTACGGAGGGTGCGGTGGGGGCGCTGGTCGAGGTGGCGGCGGCCAACAGGGAGCTCTAGGTGGCGAAGGGGGCGCCTTTCCTCCTTGGGGACCATAATACAGCGGTCCGGGATACAAAGGCGTGTAGAGATGAGCGTGAGGGGGCGGTCCACCGATACCTCCTATCTTATTCCTCAATATTCGAGATATTGAACTCACTGACGGCACGTTGTATTTGTCGCAAACCCCGTCGGACAGAAGTCTGTCGCGGATTTCCCACGCGAAAATCCCGGGATCTTTCTGCTTCAGTTCTTTGATGTACGACACTACTTTTGGTGTTGTCACTCTGGGCTTGGAGCCGCCTATGGCTCCCGGGAGAATGCTTCCGGTTTCATGATAGCGCGCCAGAATCTTGGAGACGCAGCCGTGGGATACGCGCAGCTGTCTGGAGATGTCGCAGGGCCGGATGCCGAGCTGGGCCAGCTCGACTATGCGGAGGCGAACGCCGTTGGGGAGTGGGCGGCCGTTCACGAAAACGCCGCCCAGTTGGTTCACCTCGCCATACTGCTGCACCTGGCCCTCTGGAAAGAAACAGAAAGACTAACAATCAATAAAATTAAACTAACAACAAAAGTCATTTTTTTAAATAAGTGTTGGTGAAAGCTTAATTAACGGGCGTGGTTTTTAATTATCCACTTGTCATAAAATATATAGTCCCGGATGGAACCTTTTGGGGGGCGACATTTGTGAATAGAAAATAGAAAATTTCTGACGTAGTAGGGTACACAAACAAAAACTGTTTTGTAAACAGAATCAAGCAATTCACTCAGGGGTGGGCTGGAGGGGGCTGGGGGGGGCTCGCGCGAGCCCCTTGTTAAGATAATAAAATCATTCGTCTTAGATCAAATCAGCACCTAATTGCAATTTCTATAGATGGTTAAATTTTATAATGAAACAAGACTTAGTACCTCCTTCATTTTTTCATTCAGCGTGGTGGGCTTCCGTGCCGGACCTCATGGGTTCGAGTTAATCACTAGTCCTGTCTTAGCCTTATCATTATATCCCTACTACTCTTTTTAGAAAAGAAAGGTTGAGCGACTAAGTAACAAACAGTTCTCGTAGAAAAAAAACTTTTGTTGAGATACCTTTATTAGGAGGCCATATGCTCTACATTGGGAGTGAAAATGGGTAAAAATAAATGGATAAGATTTACCGAGCCCCTTGTTAAGATATTGGCAGCCCACCGCTGATATTCACTTCACCTTGCTTTCTTTCGTCATTTTTGTGCTGTATGACTTGCTGACAAAACATTTATCTTTGTAGGAAATTTATTTGCTTATATTTTATATACATTCTTACTGATAATAAATAAAATATAGTTTTTTTAACAATATAGTATAATAAATCTGTTATCATTGTGATCAAAAGCAACTATGACACAATAGTTGATAAGAAAAAAATCAAATTCGATATTAATTTAGTGTGTTCGTTGATACAAATGTAAAATTTTGTGTCTCAATAGCCATAAAAAATTCGTGAAAGTAATCATACCATCCTGTTCGTAATTTTTCTGATTTCAAAATCCGGAACGCGTCATTTAGTCTCAAAGTGACGTATGACGTGCTTCCCGCCTTTCCGTTAGGCGGCTCACCCCATAATGATTAATTAGGCGGGATACTTTTTTTATTGGAGCGCAGACTTGATGATGTCCAACAAACGAGTTGAAAACATCAATCCCTCACAGAGGAACAGCTCCCCACGACTATTGATGGGCGGAACGTTTATAGATCGGGGCAGTGGCGGGCGGTTTTCGTTTTGTAGCGGTCCTTTGTTTATCTTTATGAAATTAAATGATCTGACACCCAGTCAATTATTCAATTCCTTTTTTTAGCTATATCCGTTCCAATTTATAGCATATGTACTTTTGAAGGAGCTTATCACTACATACGATTTTTTCTACGCGAACTGCTCATTAATCAGAAATATTTTCATATTTAGTGTTTTATAGAGAACATAATATTACAGCTAAAACATATTGATTTGAATGACGACATATTCTGCGTGGTCTTAAATAAGTTTTAACGAATACAGACTTTCTTGGCAATATATATATATATATATGTATCGACTGTGGAAAGGAAAAATACCGTAACCCACACATATAAAATTTTACAAGAAACGCAAAAAGGTGTTGTGATGATTTTGGTTCATATGCAAATTATGAAATATACACAACCTGGAAGTGCACGGAGACTTCTAAGCAGGTCATTAATTGACATAATCTAATATTAATTAAAGAAATTGTCTAGGAAAAACCTTTTTTTCAGACTTTTTTCTTGGTTTCAATTTTCACAAGCTCATCTTTTTTTCATCTTTAGCTCAACATTTGCAGCTTACATTCTTTTGATATAACGCGTATCAAATTGGATAAATTGTGATTATCGAAAAAAAGCTGTTTTGAAAAAACTGTGGGTTACGTCCTTTTTCCTTTCCACAGTCGATATGGTTGTGCTTTTTTTTAAATATAAAGGAATGCCATATTTTCAATAGTTTAATTTTGAATTTAATTTTAATTATACAAAATTGTGGTATAATAAAACTTTATTTTTTGTAAACCATTTATTTTATGGCTTTAAATTGTGTATCACTATAGGCCCCAACATTTGGGGCCTATAGTGATACATTTTTTTTTTAATTAGTTATATTAAAAAGTAATAACGTTCAAAAATATCAAATTATTTTGGTTTTACAAATATTATTTTGTATGTTGCCAATCGCTATTTCGGCTTATGCCCTCGACAGAATTATCCGTAGTTCTGTATTTCTAATTAAGCAGATAAGCCGAAATAGCTATCAGCTATATATAAAATAATATTTGTAGAACTAAATACTTACTTTGATATTTTCTCACCATATTACAACCCTTAATACAATGGAGTTCTATTACGTAAATTCCAATCCAATCAATTGAAATGTAATCCACGAAAATAAAATAAAAGTACCAGCACACCACTGGATTGAGTGATGAATTTTCGCGATAAATTTCAGAGGCCTCACGAAATAAACACTTGACGTTTTGGACCAAATTCTTTTAAACGCGGCCAATCAGCTGCATCATACATTTGTCTCTTTCGATACAGTTGGATTTGTATCCACACCGAGTGTCGCTGTCCTTCTTTGTGACTAATTAAAACGATTCAAAGGGACTGCTAATGGTAACGTCTATAGCAGGCGTGGGTAACCTACGGCCCTCTGACTATTCTGGTGCGGCATTCTGGCCAATTCTCTAATTCTGTAAATTTTTGTAATTTCGTAAATTCTTGGGATTTTTTATGTCAAAATCCTTGAAAGACCTAAAAAAAGGTCCCACGCTGCTAATTTTGGAAAATCCGCAAATTTCTGGGTTTTAGAAATTGGCATGAAATCGTTTCCGGCCAGAAATACCCTAGTCAATGTTTACTGCGGCCTTCATGTCGAAACAGAAAAATGAATGCGGCCTTTAGAGAAGAAAAGCTTCCCCACCCCTGGTATATAGAAAAGACATGACATCTAGCGGATAACTTTGAAATTAATCTAGATATTTGACAAAATTAAGATAGTCGACAATCAGTGAAAATACAATTTTATTAAATATTTACGATCAGGGGTGGGCTGGAGAAGGTTTTTTTTTACTTAGGCCGGCGAGCCCCTTGTTAAAGTAAGAAAAGGCAATATTATCAGGTCAAATCAATCCTTACATGTTATTTCTGCCGGAGATTGTACTATCTACGACGGTTTAAGTATAACGCTTGGAACATGGAATTGTATCGAAAAGACTATTACCTTTTTCTGTGTCAAGCATAGAAATATTCACGCTCGTAATCTTAGGTTGGAAGTACTCTTTTCAGCTATTGATGTTGATTTTTTTTGTTACATAATATGTAAGTAGCATAAGAAACATTCGAAAGATTTAATATTAATTGCGTGTAAAAAAATCCGTCCTACAAATAAAAATATTAACAAAAACTATATGAGTTAGGCTAAGATTCGGAGACGTCAAGCACGCGAATCATATCGACTGTGGAAAGAAAAAAGGACGTAACTCACAGGTTTTTCGATAGTCACAATGTATCAAACTTGATACACGTTCTATCAAAAGGATACAAGCTGCAAATGCCGAATTAGTATCTAAATTTGGCATTTAAGTTTGAAAAAGATGACATTGTAAAAAATTAAAATCAAGAAAAAAGACTGAAATAAAAGTTTTTCCTAGACAACTTCTTTAATTACTATTAGATTATGTCAATTAAACAACAGTTTAGAAGTCTTCGTGCACTTCAAGGTTGTATATAATTCATTATTTGCATATGGCCGAAAACCTTTCAAATGTCCCTTTTCCTTCCTTTTTCCTTCATTTCCTTCACAGTCGATTTGATATAGTATTCGCGTAGTCCTGAAACCAGCGGTGGGCTGCCAATACAGTAACAAGGGGCTCGCTCAATCTAAAAGCTATTCTCGGTGTCCTGGGGAGGAATGATTTTTTTATCACTCCTATGCAATTATATGTAATACTTAAATAAACAATCTATTTTTACTGAATACACTTATAATATGTAACAATATGCAGTTCACCGTAAACTTACCAATCCAAATGGCTAAAAATGTACTACTGTGTATAGTGAAGCTGTCGTAGATTATATACGAGTCAAAAATTGCAGACGTCCGAACCTACAGGGGTGCCGATATATACAGCGATCATGAGCTGCTGGTCGGTAAAGTCCGTCTCAGACTCAGACGCCCAGTAAGGCATCCAACACAAAAGAGAATCGACATCGAGAGGCTACAATCTCCTCGAATTCGGCTAGACTTTGACGTCGCTGTGAGAAAGAACATCGTCGACTGTGCTAATGACCGGCAAAGTCCACGCCGCGACCCCATTGAATTAGAATGGTCCAGCATAAAGAATGCAGTCGCGTCAGCCGCACATGGGGTGCTTGGAGTCAGAAAAAGTACCCAGCCAAAGTGGATGTCTGACAATACGTGGAAAAATATTGAAGAGAGAGCCCGGCGTAAAGCACTGAGGGACAGTGAAACAAACCCAAATCGAGTCGAGGAACGTCGGAATAACTATCAACTCCAGGATAAGGTAGTCAAAAAGTCTGTGCGACTCGATAAACGCCGATTCCTGGACAAGAAAATTGAAGCAGCAGAGGCGGCATCACGTAGGAATGACACAAGGAGACTTTACAAAATTACACGTGAAATTTGCGGCAGACGGATACCAACCGCGGGGCCTATCCGTAGTCCCAGCGGAAAAATAGAATCGAACGTAGAGCGTGTCAAAAAGATCTGGAGAGATCATTTCTGCGGGGTGCTTAACCGCCCCCCTCCCTCGGACCCATTTGATATACCCAATGAAGCCACAATTACGGAAATTCCTCGAGCGTTAAACATTCCTGACTATGCGCCGACACATGCTGAGATTTCCTCGGCTGTGCGGCGCTTAAAAAACGGGAAGGCGCCAGGCATGGATGGTATACATCCAGAGCTCCTAAAGTACGGCCTGGAGGCGCTTATGCACCCCCTGCACCAGCTCCTTAGTATGGTGTGGGCGCAAGAGCGCTGTCCGAGGGACTGGGTTAATGGCGAGGTAGTCACAATCCACAAAAAAGGTGACCCACTGTGCTGTGACAATTACCGTGGCATAACGCTGCTCAGCGTGCCTGGCAAGGTTCTGGCACATATAGTATTGGCGAGAATAAGGATTCCAATTATGAATATCCTCAGGGAAAATCAGGCCGGGTTCTTACCTGGCCGATCCTGCGCGGACCAAATACACAATCTTAGGTGCCTTCTTCAGCAAAGCAACGAATACAACAGCTCGCTGGCATGTTGCTTTGTAGACTACGAGAAGGCCTTTGATAGTCCGCACCGGTCCTCTATATGGAACATATTAAAATTGTACGGAATCCCAACCAAGATTGTTGCCATCATCAAATGCTTGCACGAGGGGAGCGAATGCTGCATAAGAATCGGTGATATAACCACTGAATGGTTTGGGGTCTCAACCGGGGTCAGACAGGGCTGCGTCTTAGCTCCGTTCCTGTTCATTATAATCTTCGACTTCATTCTGAGGAAGTCAATTCCACCTGACCGAGGTGTGACCGTTGCCCCCAATCTAAAGCTATGCGACCTCGAGTATGCAGACGACGCTGTTATATTTGACAAATCTGTCGAGGGTATTCAAGATACAATGGATAAACTGCAGAGCAACTCGTATCGCATCGGTCTTAAAATCAATGCGAGTAAAACCAATGTACTCTGCAACAGTGCCTGTCCGGACCCACACTACCCTTTGACGAGCGCCGGTCAAAACATCGAAAGAGTCGACGGTTTCAGGTACTTGGGGGTACACATCACGGGGGATGGCAATCCGTGTAAAGAGCTCGCGATCCGATTAGGGATAGCTGGAGCAACCTTTAACTCAATGCGGAAAGTCTGGGATTCACGGCTGTACTCGGTCAGAACCAAGTGCCTCCTGTTCAACGCATGTATCTTGACAGTGCTGCTTTACGGTTGCGAATCATGGCACCTTACGAAAGCGCAGAGTAACCGTATACTGTGTTTCGAAAACAGATGCCTGCGGCGAATGCTTGGAGTGAAATGGTCTGACTTTGTCAGGAATACGGAGATTAGAGAGCGGACTAACCAGCCTCTAATTACGTCCAAAATAAAGAAGCGGCGGTGGTCCTGGCTTGGACACGTGTTAAGGATGCCTCAAGAGAGCCTGAACCCTGCCTGTCTGTTCTTCCAACCGGATGGGTACCGGCGTCGTGGAAGGCCACTGATGACCATTCTCAGGATGTACTCAGCGGAGTTGCGGGACGCTGGGATGACCTGGGAGGAAGCAAGGAGACTGGCTGGAGATAGAGAGTCATGGAGGAACTTCGTGGTGACCATATGCTCCGCATAGGGAGCGGATATGGAAAAAAAAAAAAAAAAAAAAAAAATTGCAGTTATATACTTTTTTTTAATAGGGTAAAATATCAAGATATTTCAGTTCTACATTTTTTTTAAAAGTTAAAGGTTGATACCTATTTCGGCTTACGCCATCGTCAGAACTATGCTTTAAACGTAAATTTACTCAGCTATATATACTGTCTAAGAAGATATACATAGCTGTAAATTTACGTTTAAAGCATAGTTCTGACGATGGCGTAAGCCGAAATAGCTATTAACCTTTAACTTTTTAAAAAACTGTACAACTGAAATACCTTGATATTTTACCCTATTAAAATGGAGTTCTACCAAGTAAATGCCAAATCAATAAATACTAATTTTTTATATACTAATTGTTTTCTCTTTAATTAACAAGACGTTTGCCGGCCTTCATACAATTTAACAAGAGGCTCGCGCAAGCTCCTCCGAGCCCCCTCCAGCCCACCCCTGCCTGTAACCCTTGCAGCCCGTGAATAATTGAAAATGGTAAAATTAAATTGTCTCTGCATGGCTAACTATTAAATAGGTTATGCACTACTAGCGTATTGTCTATGAAGAATAAGAATAGATTAAAATAATATAATATAATCATATGATCAAAAGACAACTGCACGATCCATTCTCAAGCTATACAAGAACTATCTCAAAGCAAAATTTAAATGTTTCAGAATGATGCATCGCGTCGGCAGCGTTGTGTTTGCGAGAGGGGAATTAATTTCCTGACAGAAAAAAGATAGATGAGTTGTTTTCACAGTAACGCCTGTCCCTTTGGGTAAACACTTTGTAACATATTCTACATCCAGAGTCCTTTGATATTTAAAAGTTTTAATTATTTGATCAACGCCAGTGTATCCCATTAAAAAATTGTTCCGAAATGCCGGGCATGTGTTTCGGCCGTTTTAAATTGCGTTCCGTTTTTAAATATATTTGTGTCAGTGTTACAATAAGTAAAAAAAAGTATCCAGACATCGGACTTTTGTCCAAATAATTTCTATTTTTATATAAAACAATCTAGTTTTTGCCATAAAAAATAAACCTTTATGCTATCACTAATTCGCCTGCTGTAGTCCAGTTGGTTAGAGCTTGCTCTACCGATTACGCAGGTCTGGGTTCGATTCCCGGTAAGATCACAGTGACTTTGAGAATTATTAAATTCAAAGTTGTGATCGAAGACTGGATTTTAGTTGATTTAAATTCACACTATTTCCTCTTTTCCCATTCTTCTGATCCTTTAATAACAAGGTTAGTATTTTATCACTTTGTCAAAAATTTCCCAAATTTTAATTATGTTTGTAATTACTTTCAATCGCCATTCTAAATTTATTAATCTGGGATGACTTTTTAATTATATATTAGATGTGTTAAACATTTTAATTTTGTTTTATTTTAGAATCACTTTTAATGTAATTGGTAATTTCTTTTCAATGCCAATTGTTGTTTATAACTGTTAATTTTTGTATAAATAGCATGGTTAAATTATATTTCTTATCAGATGACGATACTCGTAATGAGCGAAACCGGTCCTGACATATTAAATAAAGTGGAATGAAGTACAAAGGAATATTGTGTTTTTACTAATATAATGCCTTTCCACCAAGTATTGACAGTGAACACACTAAAAGTGAACAAGGTGTAGCGATAACGATTGGTTAACCACTAGTCCTGTTCTAGCCTTATCCTTCTTTCCCTACTACACACTTTGAAAAAAGTGAGATTGAGCAACTGAGTAACAAAAAGTTCTCGTGGAAAATTTCTGTTGAGATACCTCCATTGGGAGGCCATATGCTCCACATTGGAAGCAGACATGAATAAAAAAATACATGAAAATCCGTTAGATAATTATTATGCCATAATTTTAAATCTGTATTTATTTATTGTCTGTCATGTTGAAATATCTGCTCTATTACATCAAAAATAATTCGAAAAAAGTGGGCAAACCGTCTTGTAAAAGACATGGCTGTTAAATAACTTGTTTGTTGATTGCTTTTGATGAATTATTTCATATGTTCTCACTTATTTGGAACTAAAAAAAAGACATAAAGATTGATTCAATTTTTATTTATTGTAAATCAAACATTCCCGTAGTTATAACAAACCATCCACTTCTTAAAAGACCAATAAATAAAGTGTTTATAACGTCAATGACTTTAAATTAAATATAATATAGATGGGCATTGGGCATTGGGCATAGTTGTAACTGCAAGATATATTATAAAGTAATCTACACCTCGAGTATTTTGCAGTGCACATATATTTTAAGAGCTACGATAATTTTAATTAAGCATTTAAAAAATCTCGCAGCTCATTTTTTAAATGATCATTGTGATTAATTAGATTTTTTAATAACATTACGATGCCATTCATTAAAGAAAACCCGCTGTTTGACAGCTAAAACAATTTTATAGTAATGTTATGTCGCTTTTCTACATAATGGTTCTAAATTCAAAATGTGACATATTAAAACGTTCTAAAGTGTTTCAAACGGACGTCTGCATGTTCGGAAAAGCGATTTGTATCGCATTTGAAAATAAGTTGCGCCGTTTTCTCTACATGATAATTTTATGAAAAAAAAACGATTCAAGGGTTACCAAAATGAGCAACAAAACTGAAATTATTATTTCTTGCATTTTAAATATGACATGAAAGTGTGTTTATAATAATACGAAATGTAAACTTACATACGTTATCATTGGTGAGGTTGAGACAGCGGTGGCTGCCAATACGCTAATTAATGTCAAAGCAATTTTCGGTGTTCTGGGGAAGGAGTGAATTTTTCATTACTCCTATGCAATTATTTGCAATACTTAAATCAGCAATCAATTGTTTCTTAATTCACTTACAATATGTAACAATATGCAATTTACAATAAACTAGTCAATGTAAATGGCTAAAAATTTACTACCGATTATACTTGAACTGTCGTAGATTAATACATAAGTCAGAAATTGCATTTATATACTAATTTGATCTGAGAATATTGTTTTCTCTCATCTTAACAAGGGGCTCGCTGGTCTTATTAAAATTTAGCAAAGGGCTCACGCGAGCCCTTCCAAGCCCCCTCCAGCCCTCCAGCCCACCCAAATATATAATAATATATAATAACAGATAATCTGTGGAAAATTATATCAAATCGAGAATTTCAAATTCCTCGGTGAGCTAAAAAAAGGAGTTTTGGAGATAATCTGCGGCATCTTGGTGTGCCGCGGTACTAGTTCCATTGATCAGTGTGCCGCAAAGGAAAAAAGTTTGGCAGACACTGTTCTAGGGGAATATAATAAAGATTTAACTTCTTTCAATATTCACTTTTTTAGCAAATCCAATTTTGTAATCTCGAATTCTTAAGTCTGAACGTATATTTGCTAAAAGGACTATTCATTTCGAAAATCTTTTTTTTAAATACTACTGTCTAATGACATAATATCGTATCTAATAATAATTGTATTTATTATAAATACGTATGTCTTATATATACAACTTACACCAAGTTTTGTCTACGTATCTACGTATCTACGTATCTACGCCATATACAACCGTATTGAAATGATTATTAGTCAAGAAGACTTATTATTAGTCAATCTTAGCAGGTGAGTAAAAGTTGACAGCAAGTCACCATACGGCAAACTTCTTATGTAAGGCAGTCTGATAAAAACAGAAAAAGTCACAATCACTGGTACAAGTGCAGTTATTTACAAATCCATAAAATATTAATTGTCTATAATTAATTCGAAATGTGTTCCATAGGGAAATTAAAATCACTGATTCATTAAACCTTATCAAACAACTTTTTTTATTCATGTCCGTTCCAAATGTGAAGCATATGACCTCCTCTGGTCAATGGAGGTGTCTCAACGGAAGATTTTTCTACGAGGACCGTTTGTTACTCAGTCGCTCAACCTCACTTCTTTTTCAAAGTGAGAAGTAGGGAAATAAGAATAAGGCTAGAACAGGACTAGTGGTTGACTAATCGCTATTGTTACACCCATTAAAGGATCAGAAGGAGAGGAAATGATGTGAATTGACATTACAAACACCCAGCCTTCGATCACGACTTTGAATTGAATAATTCTCAAATTTACTGTGATCTTACCGGGAATCGAACCCAGACCTGCGTGATCGGTAGAGCAAGCTCCAACCAACTGGGCCACAGCAGGCGACAAACAAGTTTTTTTCATAATTATCAATATGTAATATTATTTTTATTATTGTGTTGGTAGCCCTACCGAAACCTGGACGTCTGTCAAAATGATGGCGGGAAAAGCGACAACGGTGATTTGTCGAACTATTTCATCTTCGCGAGAATTACAAGACACGTCGCGATTAACAAATGAAGAGAAGAAATCAGCTAATTTGTTTGCGTGTTCGAAAATTTCACTGAACTTACATACCGACCTGGACCTATGCAGAAATCATTTTATAAATTCAATGAAACTTTATTTTTTGCGTCATAGTGTGTTGATTTCAAATCGAACAATAATTAGGGATTTAGATAAAGGACTGCACGCAAAATATCATGGAAAAAAACAGTCAATAAATGCATTTATAAATTATCATTAGTAGCTGGAGTTGCACGAAATAAGCTCATTCATATTATAGTTAGGTAAAAATTTTACTAAGCCCATGATTCTTAACTATCGTAAATAAAAAAATAGCACTTTTATCAAGATTTATGACACCTGTTATAAAAATAAATTAAATGTTTGAATTAAATTTGGTTTTAACGGCGGTAAGAAGCTTACTTCCATATTTGACTTTAATAATGTTCTTTTGTCATTTCAGATGAAGTATACCTACAAAATTATGTTTTAAGTTTCATATTATATTTTGACACTTCTTCGTAGATCAAGTCGGTCCCACCAGACGTTGTGTTGCCATAAAAATAAAACGAAAAAAAAGATAAATTTAATTAACTGCAGCGCTGTGTCTGCGGTCTAACTTCTAAAGAATAACTACGAAATTAATATGTTTCCTCGGTTGAAAAAAGGACATTAAAAAATGTCCCCTATTTCAAACACCGTAGCCTGCTGTAACAAGAATACAATATTTGGGATTTGTATTTTATAGCCAAAATTTTATGTGTGTGTTTAATATTTGATTTTTTTCGACGAATATAAATATATTTTAATGACTTTGTTACCAATATGCAAGATTCAACAATTTTGAGGCTAAATCTCTTTCTGTAGGGTAGACAATTACAAATCCAGGGACGTAACTAGACTATTCCCAATCGGCACTTACTTACAGAACTGTGGAGTCAGACTGTTTTAACTGAGGTATGACTGGAAAAAAAACTAATAAATTCGAGTTCTTTAAAAAAAGTGTATTCAAATGGGTTAAAAATGGCGCCACTGCATTCTACTACGGCAAAAAAATAAAAATAAAGTCGTGTTTTAAGAGGTTGGAATCGGAGTCTTCTTAAATCCAGGGCTGTGGTGTTTGGTAAAAAAAGACGGCTCCCACTGCGAATTGAATTTTTCAAATATTTAATTTTAACTAACATATATGTACGTCATCATATCATTCCAGCAGTGGGCTGCCAATTCGTTAACAAACGAATCGCTTAATCACAAATCAATTCTCGGTATTCTATCGAAAGATTGATTTTTTTTTACCACTACTATGTAATTATATGCAATTCTTAAATAAAAAATCGATTGTTACTTTATACACTTATAATATGTAAGATTATTCAATTTACCGTAAACTTATCAATCTAAATGGCTAAAAATGTACTACTGTGTATACTGAAGCTGTCGTAGATAATATATAAATCAGAAATTGCTGTTCTTTACTAATTTGATCTGAGAATATTGTTTTGTATTAATTTAACAAGGGGCTCGTGGGCCTTGGCCGTGCGAGCCCGTCTGAACCCCCTCCAGCCCACCCCTGTATCATTCTAGTTACTAGAATAGATTCTAGTAAAATAAATTTCTTTATAATACGAAAAATATTAAATTCTGCTTCAATCCGAATTTGAATTTCGAAAAGATTCATTCGTTGCAGAATTTATTCATTGCTTGATTGACGGTTGTAATTTTTACGATATTTAGTTACATAAGTCGAGATCGTTATAACATTACTATATTATCAAAAACTTATATTTCCGAAGACACGTTCGTTGCCAAACGACAAAGATCAACAATACAATAAATCACAACAAGTCAAAATCATGTGTTCATAAAGTCAAGCAA
Source organism: Himalopsyche anomala (assembly GCA_031772345.1). Lineage (NCBI taxonomy): Eukaryota > Metazoa > Arthropoda > Insecta > Trichoptera > Rhyacophilidae > Himalopsyche > Himalopsyche anomala. Next base: position 22,002,230 of record CM062839.1, read on the forward strand.
GAGACTGTACAAAAAAACAAAACTATGTTATCCGATATCATTAGCAAACTAAATGTCACTGCTGTATATTCCCGATGACATATGACACGAGATTCTTGTATTTTATGAATTCTGTCTTTTCTGAAAAGGGGCGTGTGAAGAGGATACGATGATATTCTTTTTGACTCGCCGCTTTTGGGTAATTTTCATATATTTTTTTTGAAAGGTTGTGAGGTTATGAAAATATGATAATATGGCTATTATTCACTTCGCATGTGGCTGAAAGAAATGGTATTGCATACAACTGTGTGTAAAATCGCCGCCAGTAGCTAGACAGTAAAAACTATTCGTCCTATATATTATCAATCTATTTTGTAAAATACGTATTGGTGTGTAAGAAAAAAATACTTTTTAGTTAATTTATAAAATACACTCTTTTTAAAATACAAATACACCGCCTGTGTGGTCGAGCGGTCAACGTCGTTGGCTTCGGTTACGGAGGTCACGGGTTCGAATCCCAGTACGGACAGTTTTATAAATTGATTTTTCAACCGATTTATGAATTTCTATTCGGAGGCATGGATGTATGAATTCACCTCCTTCCACCCATCATATCCTATGAACGGGGCGTATTGAGAGCGATTAGCTAACCACTAGTCCTGTCTTAACCCTATCCTTCTACTCCTACTCTCTTTGGAAAAAGAGAGGTTGAGAAACTGAGTAACAAGCAGTTCTCGTAGAAACACTTCTGTTGAGGTAAACTCCATATGGAGTCCATATGCTCCACGTTGGGAGCGGATATGGTAAAAACACTCTTTTTTACACGGTTCCACTAAAAAGAACAAAAACTATATTTTGACATGAATTATTTGTTCATACACGATTACCAAACACAAAAATCACAGAAGCGGATACCGGATTTTCTTAAAAATAAGAAATTCAACGACACAATATAATAATAACACACATAGGCTTCATTAGATCTTTACACATTAGTACATGCCATACATTTTTAGTGATTAAAGTGATTTATGTCCAGTCTCTTAGTTTTTTTTAACATGTTTGCACTATACATCTTTTTTATGTCCTCTCCCGATGTAAAACATATGGCCTCATTATGGAAGTATCTCAACTGAAGATTTTCTACAAGAAATGCGTGGTACTTAGTTGCTTATAATTTATTTTTTTCGAAGAGAGTAGGGATAGAAAAGATTGGGCTAAGAAATGACCAGTGGTTAGCTAATCGCTTTTTCGAAGGTTGGAAGGGATTTTCCCTACACTACAAAAATCCATGCCCTCGAACAGAAATTGATATATCAAAAAATGCTGTTCATACTGGAATTCGAGCCATGAGATCTGTCACGGACTGATCGCACTGCGCCACGGATCCGATAATTCATGTATGCACAGGGGTGGGCTCGCGCAAACTTCTTGTTAAATTTGACTAAGGACGGAGAGCCCCTTGTTAATTTAAGAGAAAACAATATTTTCAGATCAAATGAGTCAAATCTAACTGCAATTTCTGGCATATATTATCCAGGACAGCTTTAGTAATACACATTAGTACATTTTTGGCCATTTACATTGCATATTGTTACACATTATAAGTATAGTACGTAACAATCGATTGCTTATTTAAAAATTGCATATAATTCCATCGGAGTGATAAAAAACTCACTGCTTCACCAGAACACTGAGATTTGATATAAAGCGAGCCCCTGTTGCGGTAATGGAAGCCCACCGCTGTGTATGCATCTTACCTACTCTTAGTTAATAACTTAAATTTTTAACTTACTATATTACTACAATTCAAATGAGTTATAATAAAAAAATCCAACTCAATCAATCAATTAACCACTTGAATACCAAGCGGACACCAGTGTCCGGAACATATGCAAGCGAACACGGATGTCCAAGACATTTAAAAAATCAAATACTTTGTATTCTAATAGAACATTAGCAATATTTTGATGAATATGTGTAGTGAATATCTATACTGAGTCAATATAGGTTTTTAAAATATCGAATTCGAGTGTATATTAGGCAAAATTATTTTTCTGAAAAACACGCGGTATCTCTGGGACATATTAATGATTTATTTGCGCGGTATTCAAACGGTTAGATGAGATTCTTGCTTTTTGACATCGCACGATGTTGACCACTCTTTCTTACGTCCGACAATATTATATTTCGTTAATATAAAAACGTTTGGTCACATTACGGGAATAATATGCAAGACTAGGGACTAGGTATCTCGACGCTTCTGCTGGTTACTTTGAGCCACCGCGGTCCTGCTTTGAGGGGCACCGAAGCGTGGTAACATGTGCGGAGCGCGTCACGGTCGGGATGCGAACCCGAGACTCTCCTTTCCTTTCATTTTCGTCTATTTACAACTCGAGACGGACTTTATTGACAAAAAAAAGCATCGATCTATATTTAAATGACGAGCGAACACATCGTCATGCAATCCTCAAAACCACGTGAACATTTAATAAACATAAGAGTTACAGATTAACGTCACCTTTGTAGCTAGGGCAACCAATCAGTGTTCCCTCTAAGCTGTGCAGTGCGCAATTGAGAGTCGGGCGCGGGCCGGGCCGGGCCGGGCTTTGGAATTTCGGATATAATCTGGGAAAAAATATAGCAAATCGAGGATTTCAAATTCCTCGGTGAGCTTTAAAAAAAAGGACTTTCGGAGATAATCTGGGTTTTTTTCGATAATTACAATGTATCAAACTTGATACACGTTCTATCAAAAGGATGTAAGCTGCAAATGACGAATTAGTATCTAAATGTAGCTTTTACGTATGAAAAAAGATGAACTTGTGCAAATTGAAACCAAGAAAAAAAACTAAAAAAAAGGTTTTTCCCAGACAATTTCTTTAATTAATATTAGATTATGTCAATTAAACACCAGTTTAGAAGTCTCCGTGCACTTCAAGGTTGTGTATAATTCATAATTTAAATATGGACCAAAATCATAAAAACACGTTTTTGCGCCACTTGTAAAATTTGATTTGTGTGCGTTACGTTCTTTTTCATTTCCACAGTCGATATGTAAGAGTGCACATGGATTTATATACTTTATATTCCACGTTTTTAAAATCAGTTTTCTGTAATTTATTCCCGATTTTTTTCGCCATTTAACTTTTTTTTTTAAACTCTAATTACAATATACAAATTATATTTTATGGATGTGAGCGATATGAAGTAACCCTGACACGTGGCGTGCATCTTAAAATGAAAACTCATATTCTCGCTAAAAACAAGTGCTGAACGTAAGTATTTCTTGAGCAACTGTAATGAGCTGATAATGGCTTTCCATTCGAATTGTTCCAACAGGCCAGACGACGTTAAATGGCAGTAAATACTCCACATGCAAGAGTGACAAACTGTTCATTATTATTGCAAGCACAACAATGTCGCCATGTCGAGTTTTTACACCGTATTAAAATGAACGTGGTGCCGAGGTCAGAACAATAAGTATGACATATTTTTTAAAAAGACTTTCCCAGCTGTGATCCCTTGTTCGTATTAATTTTAGTTTATTTTGATTTATTGAAATACGGTTCATATTATATATAAATTATTTTAAATATGTTTGTTATTATGGGTGTTTGGGATGTCTGAAAATTCCCTCCCACCCACAATGCTACAATAGCGGCGTAGCGAGAGTGATTAGTTTACCACTTGTCTTGTCCTAGCTCAACCCATCCATTACTACTCTCTTTGAAAAAACTCATGTCCTGTTACTCTAGAACTCTCTTATCTGGGAGCGGAAACAGATAATTTTTAAAATAAATACAAATGAACTTCACAAATTACCGCCGAATCTATCGAAAATATCATTTCTAGCTATTTAAAATATTCTAAATATGAACTCATTACATGCCATCCTAAAAAATCACGTTCCCTGACATGATGGCATCTCAGTTTTACTGTTTATTGAGAGTATTTAAACCTAAGTTAGAAGCTAAAAAATAATTTGAAAAATATATGTATGTTAGAATACATACCTAAAATGATAAATACTTATTGACAATATTCAGAGAAATATTGAATGATTTAATGGCGCTCTACTATTTACGATTGCATCATGGTCATGGAGGTGTTAACTGAGCTTTTTAGAAAATTTAGTTAAATACGATTTTAAAATCAATCCAGTTATATTATATTCCAATAAAAATTATCTTTAAAAAATATACAGAGTCAGTGGCGAGTTATGGCACCTCAACCAAAACGTATGATTTATTCTTTGAACTTTTTTAAACGTTAACAAAATTAAATACAGTAATATTACCATAGTTTTAATTTTTTTTAACAATTCTCTATTTGACAGTTGAAAAAAAATCAATATTAATATATGTAATTGCATTTGATTTTGTTCGTTGGGTACTATTCATAGGATGTCGGCGGAACTGAGGGATGCTGGCATTTCACTGGAGGAAGCAAAGCAATTGGCGGGAGATAAAGAATATAGCCATATGCTCAACATAGAGAGCGAATATGGTCAAAGAAGAAGATTTTGTTTAATACAATTTTCAAATATAAATAGTGAGTTTTGGTTGAGATGCAATTTTTTATTTAAAAAAATACAAGGTCACTGTTAAGTACGCCAATGGCTCCCTGTTCATTTTTTACAGATAAATTTCATTGGAATATAATAATAAATAATGCTTAACACAACTATGATGTTTTGTAAATCCTATTGAGCTAGATTTTTTCAAATAAACGAATGTTTGTAAAAAAGTGACTTAATAATTTGTCTTGATTATAGGTGCCGCTATAGACCGTTACATTCAACCTTAAATATTATTTTTGTTTTATGATGTGATTACGGCATGAGAATGCTTGATGAGCAGCGAAATCAGCCTTTGTCATATTGTTTAAACCAGTGTTCTTCAAACTATGGTCCGCGAGAGTTATTTACCGGTCTGCGAAGACTTTTCGAAAGATGTTTCGTAAAATTTTCGACTTTATTATCTCCTCGATGTTAATGCAAAATGGTGAATGAACTGCCATCTGATATCTTATATTGTTATGAAATTTTGACTAGTATTATTTGAAGGTTGGTACTTCCTGAAAATCATATGGATTAGTCAACAGTGGCGTGATCTATATGTCATTCTACGAACTATTGAGTGATATTGGTTGACGCTGGTCCTCTAGATATTTTTCCAATTTTAACCGGTCCGCGGATGTATAAAGGTTGAAGAACATTGGCTTAAACTAAGAAATAATTTTATTTAAAAATTAAAATTATTAATTATTTAATGACCGTATAACTCGCTTTTCTTACGAATTGTTTGTTCTTTTAAAAAAAACCCAGAAGTAATGCCAAACGAGAGATAAACTTTTGATATACATACAAAGTTGATAGGCTATCACATAAGTTAAATCGATAACGGACTGGTTTTTGTGAATCAATGAACAATAACTAAGCTAGAATTTTGTTGCACAGTGTTCTTTCTCTCTTGCTATCACAGTCTGTCTTTCTTTCATGCCAACTCCACAATATGAACGCTGATGGTTCCTCGAGTTTTTGACGTCATCTGTGCAATTTTTTTTTTAAACAATAAAGTGAAGTATTTATATGGCGATGCTACGATGCAGGTTACGATGGCATTATATTCATATATTCAAAAAATAAAACACTGTTGTACTAATCCCACATTTATTAAAACGATTAGAACCGGTTTTTATGACGAGAATTTTCAACTGACGTTGGAGGTCATTTGAAGATGCTCGTCACGAGCGAAACCGGTCTTGATCGTATTAAATAAATGTAGACACTAATTGTCCTATAGAAATGGATGCTGAAATTAAGTATTTGTATAACCCATAAACATAATAAATAGTGGCGTAGTGGTAAATAAATAGGTACCAGGTCGATCATTGATTTCTTCCCTTTTTTTTGTTTTTCCGTCCGAAGTTAACAACCATAAGTTTTAACAATTAAATCAATATAAAAAATCGATTAAAAAAAATTGTAGTCACTTTAGGGGTGGTATTTCTTTACGTTACATGAATACATTTATTTTTGTAGAATCCGTTGGGTAAATCAATTTTGAAAAAATGCTTTTAAATTTTATGAACAGTATTTTTAATGCATATATATGTACTTGAAAAATAATTTACAAGTCAAAAAGATGACAGGACGGCGCCCTGGCTCATTTTCAGGTGTCAGGTCGTCGACCTGGCCCCACTACACCACTGGCTATAGGTCTTACTACTAGATCATAAGTTCTAGTTATAGGTCTTACTACTAGACGAAGTTAAAAACCATAAGTTTTAACAATTAAATCAATAAAAAACGCGAAATATTAAAAAAAAACTGTTCTCACTGTATGTACTTGAAAATTAAGTTACAAGTCAAAAAGGTGGCAGTCTTGGCACATTTTTAGGCGCCATGTCGCCGACCTGGCCCCCCTACACCACTGAAGGAGGATGTGATAGTATGTTACTAAAGAGAATTTCATAGTTTTTTTGCAATATTTCTCTTTTACTTGTATATTTTTATCGTTCGTTTGATAAACTATATTTTGAGGCGAAAATTCAATTATGTAATTTAAATTTACTACTTACAGCTAAAAATAAATGTTTATTATGATCGGACGCTATGTTCTGTGAATTGTGAAGTTATGATAAAATACTATTTTCACCAGACCACTGATTGCTAACCGACCATGGTCGAATGCGTCTCGTGACAAGTCGGAGATTATAACCACACATATTATTTCACCCACATTATCATTATCAGAAACGTATACAAATAATTGTGTATTTTTTTTCTATTCGAAATTAGTATCTGGAAATTTATTAAAATCACACAGCTGACAGAATCCAATTGTTATTAGCAGGATCAATAAATTGTCGGGTATAAAAGAAGTGGTGTGTTTTTTTGTTGGCATTTTATCTACAACTAGCTGGCCCGACGAACTTCGTACCGCCTCAGAATCAATAAATGTTGTGTTGGCTGAATTAAATTTAGTTTAAATGAATACTCAAAATGAATTAAGTTAAATAAATGTGCAAAATTCAAAATGAAAACTATTTTAATTACATTGAAATGATGCTATTCACGTGGCACAGTCGATATATTTAAAGGAATGCATTAGACTAGTGTTTCTCAACCTTTTTGGGAACGTGGCCCCCTTTGAGTGTCTTTATTTTTCTGTGGCCCCCATACCATTGTTTTGTCTTTCCATGAAAATTATTATTTCAAAAACCCACCTTTTTTTATAGCTCTTCCGAGATTTTCGAATCTAGAATGCCAGTAATTTATTTTATTTACGGATTTACAAAAAATAGCTGCGCGACGTCCGCCATTATGCCCTTCCCTGTATCGTTTTATAAATGCCCGTGGCCCCCTTTTTGCTTCCCGGGGCTCCCCTAATCCCCGGAGGCTTCTCAGGGCCCCTCAGCTCCTTCCACGGCCCCCTAGGGGGGCCTGGAGGCCCACTTTGGGAACCTATGCATTAGACCAACGATTTGATTTTGAATTGTGAAGTTGAAATGATCCACATCTATGTTATTTGCTGCAAGAATTGCTCGTTCACTCAACCAATTATGATGTTTGTGATTAGCAATGATATTCAGGAACACTTTGTTGATTGTCCTTCGATGAGACAAAATTGCAAAAATTTGGCAGAAACGAAATCAATCCATTCGATTCGTCGACAGGAAAACGGCCGTTACAGATAGTCAGCAAATGCTTGGAGAAATCTTTTTATAATTTTACGAAAGTTCATTCTAAATTTTCATATTTTTTATATTACGAAATGATATAAATTCTCATTATAACAAAGAACGCAACATTTTCCAAATCTTCAATATTATATTTATGAGATTATCTTTCATTAGAAAAAAAAAATATATTTTTTTGTTTAATGTTCCACACATACAAACAGTTATACAGTCAATCCTGTTTTTATGCGGTATATGGGTTCCACGAAATATCGCATAAAAAACTTGACTTCCATAGAAAAAGTGGGGTGCGTTACTTAAATTTTAAAATCCGCATAACTTTGAAACAGCGAGTTAAAATATACACTAAATCGCAAAGTATAAGAAAATTAGGGGAAAACCACAGCGTTAAAATATTAAAAAATAGTCACTGTATGACAATTCTATGTGTGTTTTAAAGCATGTGGTCACTCTTTTTCGGAAAAAATAGTATGCGCATCAATTTCATAAAACTATAGTTGTTTTCTAACAATGAAATTAGTGATCAGAGTTTGTTCAGATTTTCTTTTTCGATAATTAATTGGTTATGCAGTTTGTTATACCCATATATAATTTTTTTAAAGTTATCGTTAAAACTTGAATGCGCGATCAGAATATGAATCATTTAGAAAGAAATGATCTTCTAATTTAATGAAAAGTTGGAGACTTTCTTCATTTATTTTCGCAGTGAAGGAACTGGAATTTCTTTCAGTTCGTCATTATCTTCTGGTTTTTTGTCAATAATAAATTTAAATTATTGACATCTTCGTCACTTATAGCTTTATCTGTAAGTAATACGTCGATATAATTTTCGCTAAAGGTATCAAATCTTAGCCAAGTTCATGTGCTAAAGTAATCATTTCAGCTGATATTGCCGATGTTTCAATGGTTTCATCGACTGTAACACACCTAAGTAGGTGGACTTAATTCAGCGATGGCAGATGCAACATGATTTAAACAGTCCGAAATCGCATTTTTTTTCAAATGCCGGTTGTGTTTATGATTCTCTCTATTCTATCCAAAATACAACGATATATGCTTTCGATGTAATATTTAACATTTTTATATATCGTAAAATATTGTACATTTAAAAAAATTCATTTCTAAAAAACCACATTACTTCGAAATCGCATAAACAAACCGCATAAAAACAGGATTGACTGTATATGGGGATCAAAAATAAAATAATGATTTGATAGTATTCTATAACAATATAATATTCATGAAAAGTATACTGATTTTTTTTACGTACCTTCTGATTTTATGTACTTTCACTCGTCTTTTCATATTTCAGTATATATTTTAGCGACAGTGATGAACATGGGACATAAATTCCTAAAAGTTTTTTTTTAAAATGGATATTAAAGATTTAGTTTCGAAATTCTGACACAGCCAAGTTCGTCGGAACATCTCTAATTCAAAGTATGAAACAAATGAATTTTGGAAATATCGCCATCTAGTGTATGAAATCAGCATACAACGACATTTTCATAACTTCAAGCTGTTCCTCATTTAAAAACTGTATGAAAATATTAATTTTACAATCAACGCCACCTAGTGTGTATTAACCGCAAACAGCATCAACGTCATGTTCCGCGTTCGATTTGGAAATTTCGAAAATACGAAATGTATGGAGAAATTTATTTTATTCATAATTTCTTTTCCGTGATATTTTTCCGATGTTTTAATGCTTATTCTGCTATTCTAGACCCATACGAATTTAATAAAGCAAAGATCATTGAAATCCGTGGTCTAATTCTCGAGATATACGTGGTGTAAATAACCCCACTTTGTTTTATATATATAGATTATAGACAAAAACAAAGTTTCTATCACCAAAACAGTATGTTTCCTTGTCCAAGCGATTAGATAGGATATTACCGACTTCAACTGTCCGAAAAATACCTTTGAAGCGGACCGGTGGCGTCGGAAATGACGCCGGTAGTTGTTAATTGGGCGCGCCGGCCACGAGGTTCGGTTGCGCGCAATTTGACATTTTGCCGGAACCATCAAGATTTTCGCCAATCTCTTGCCAGATTTATCGGCCAGCCAAAGTTCAACTCGTTGAAATAATCGCATAATTAGCTGCCTAATTATTACGTCTTCGTCTTCCAAGGCGTCCAGATGATAATTCTATCGCGCAAAGCGGAGTTAACGTATCTGCATAAGCATAACACTAAAGTATTCAGAATTGAGTGAATCTTCCTCAAGAGATTCTGTGGTACACGAATTCTCCGCGCTTGTTCCTGTTTAATAAATGTTATATCGTATTTCAGAAATGTTAAATATTTTTCATAATACTACAAGTTGAATATCGACTGTGGAAAGTAAAAAGGACGTAGTTTTTCACAACAGTTTTTCAAAACAGGTATTTTTCGATAATCACAATGTATCACACTTGATACACGTTCTATCAAAAGGATGCAAGCTGCAAATGCCAAATTAGTATCTTAATTTAGCTTTTAAGTTTGAAAAAGATGACCTTGTAAAAAATTAAAACCAAGAAAAAAGACTGAAATAAAGATTTTTCCTAGACAACTTCTTTAATAAATTTTAGATTATGACAATTAAACACCAGTTTATAAGTCTCCATGCACTTCAAGGTTGTGTATAGTTCATAATTTACATATGTCACAAAATCATCAAAACACGTTTTTAGCGCCTCCTGTAAAATTTGATATGTGTGGGTTACGTCCTTTTTCCTTTCCACACTCGATATATACCCAGCGGTGGGTTGCCAATACGTTAAAAAAGGGCTTGCAAGCAAGTCTCGGTGTTCTGGAGAAGGAGTGAATTTGTTTATCACTTATATGCAATTATATACAATACTTAAATACGCAAGCAATTTTTACTTAATACATATACTTATAATATGTAACAATATGCAATTTGCCGTAAACTTATAAATCTAAATGGCTAAAAATGTACTACTGTGTATAACTGAAGCTGTCGTAGATAACATATAAGTCAGAAATTGCAGTTATATACTAATTTGATCTAAGAATATTGTTTTCTTTTAAATTAACAAGGGGCTCGCTTTAAAAACCTAACAACCATTTACCCGCAAAATTAATCAACATACTGTTTTATTGTGTTTTTTCTCCCCTTGCATACGCTGACAGTTTCGCGACGGATGCAATGTTATGCGCTTTCCCAGAACAGCGGGGGCGTGGTCGGATTTTATTCATTTTTTAGCTTCCTTCCGACGGCGACCGCGCAGTATTTTCCGAGAACTCCACGACAGAAAGATTTTTGGGGAAAAAAAACATCGATATGCTGAACTGAAAGTTTATGGTCTTAATACAAAGCACGTGTAAGTTTCTGTGACTTTTATTCAAAGCTTAAATGAAAAAAAATACATTTAAAAAGCCCGGTTTCTATATGTTTCTATACTACAAACTAATGTTTGAATTTTTTTATATTAACACATTGGAAACACTTCTAAATATAATATATTTACAGTCAAACTCGGTTATTACGATCTCGAAAATAGCAAAATTTCGGATTTAATTAGGAAACATTCGTTGACATTTATTTTATGGTTTTCCCCATAAATTTCTTCACTTTTATAACAAGCTACTTCTCAGGCATACCGAGCAAAAATATCGTCAAAAATTTAAAACAATGAGATTCAAATCAATAAAACAAGCATGAATTTTTAATTTTATTAGAATAGTGGATTGACTGGTCAACATCGTTGGTCTTAATTGCGGTACGCATGTGTTCGAACCCCAGCATAGAAAGTTTCATATATTGATTTTTCAAGTCGATTTATGAAGTCCTGTTCTACATCATGGATATATATGAAGTCTAAAATTATTACTGATAAAATTAAATCAGAGTAAAAAAACGGAGCGTATCGTAAGCGATTAGATCAGGGTTTTCCAAACTATGTTCCGTGGTAGGTTGAGCGACTGACTAACAAACAGTTCTCGTAAAAAACTTCTTATGAGATACCTCCATTAGGAGGCCATATGATTCACATTGAGAGCGGACATACATAAAAAAAAATCCGCAGTTTGTTAAAAAGGGGGCGCGTCAATAACCGTTGCCTGGGGCGCCAAATAACCTCGTGCCGGTACTGGCTCCATTACGAGTCCATTTGTTCTTTATAGTGAGCAGACATGAATAATAAAAATACATTGTTTAACATAAACAGAATTGATCGATATTTTAATTATTTTTTTGTGTTTATCGTTTACGAAATAATTACTTGAATGTTGGTGAAAAAGAAACAAGGGTTGTGTATGTGGTTGTTTTAAATAATGACGTTGATTTATCTAATAATATGTACAAGTTTTCACGCTTGTTTCCGCAGTCGTCAAGAAATGCAACAGGGGGTTGCAACCCTCGCCGTGTCAAAGAGTCAAAGGGGAGTCCTGCGGCCTTCGTGTCAGATGCCACCATTAATGGCAATTAAATTTAAAATATTGCCATTCTTCAAAATTTATTTTTGTTCCTGTCTTTCGTTTTTATTCAATGAAGTCCTTAAGTATTAGATATAAGATGCCGGGAAATATTTGTAAGGTCCTTCGTAAAATAAATTGTCAGTTGTCGGCAATTGCGGAAGGTTTGTAATAAATACGTCAATTATAAAAAAAATGAGAAACATGTAAATATTTAATTCCTAAAATACATAGTGTACAAAAAACAGCATCCTAATCATAAACAATATTTTGCAAATACTGACTATTTTTTTATGCGCTATAATACGTATATACATTTAGTTATATTGTGATTATTATCATTAACATTATTTGTACTTTTTTTTTACCATGTCCGCTCCCAATATGGAGCATATGGACTCCTAATGGAGTTTATCTCAACAGATGTGTTTATACGAGAACTGCATGTTACTCAGTTGTTCAACCTCTCTTTTTCCAAAGAGAGTAGGAATATAAGGAAAGGGCTAGGACAGGACTAGTGGTTAGCTAATCGCTCTCGATACGCCCCGTTCATAGGATAGGATGGGTGGGAGGGGGGAATTCAAGACATCATATACATCCATGCCTTTGAACAGAAATTCATAAATCGATTGAAAAATCAATTTATAAAACTGCCCGTACTGGGATTCGAACCCGTGCCCTCCGTAGCGGTAGCCAACGATGTTGACCACTCGACCACACAGGCGGCACTACTTTCACTTTTATTTAAAAAGATCAGGACCGGTTTCGCTCGTGACGAGCATTGTCCAAATGATTTTTTTATCCATCTTCGCTCCCAATGTGGAGTAAATGGCCTCCTAATGGAGGTATCTCAACAGAACAGTTTTTTCTAAGAGAACTGTTTGTTACTCAGTCGCTCGACCTCACTTTTTTCAATGTTTGTAGTAGGGAAAGTAGGATAAGGCTAGGATAAGACTAGTGGTTGACTAATCGCTATTGCTACACCCAGTTATTAAGGACGGGAGGAGAGGAAATAATGTGAATCGACATCACAAACACCCAGTCTTCGATCACAACTTTGAATTGAATAATTCTCAAATTCACTGTGATGTGACTGGGAATCGAACGCAGACCTGTGTGATCGGTAGAGCAAGTTCTAACCAACTGGGCCACAGAGGGCGACAATAAAAAAAATAGTTTTTTTTTAATAACACTGTTAAGTTTTATTTCTTATCAGTTGATAATGCTCGTCATGAGCGAAACCGGTCTTGATATTGCTAAATAAATGTGGAAGTAGTACTCAGGAATATGGTTTTTTTAAATATAATTCCTTTCCATCATGTATTGAGAGTGAACACCTTAAAAGTGAAGTGGAAGGTGATTTTTAATTTAAAATTGAATTTGATATTTTTGTTGTTCTACTTGCTGTAAACTAAATAATTTACTCGTAAGTCTTGCGTTGGTCTGTCTGATGATGCTTCTCAAAGAGGCATAACACGTGTTTGTAACTCAATACGGAAAGAAAAGATATGGTTAGGACAGGACTAGTTTTTATCTAATTGCTCTTGCTACACTACGTTATTTTAGAATAGGAAAGGTGAGAGGGAATTTTGATACATCACGCCAAATAAATTAAGTCATAAAACAAGTGTATTTATCATTACAGGAACCATTGTATATTTTTTAATCGTTTGAATACCGTGCAAATAAATCATTAATATGTCCCAGAGATACTGTGTGTTTTTGAGAAAAATAATTTTGCCTAATATACACTCGAATTCAATGTTTTAAAAACCTATATTGACTCAGTACAGATGGCACTACACATACTCATCAAAATATTGCTTATATTCTACTAGAATATCAAGTATTTATTTTTTAAGTGTCTCGGACATCCGTGTTTGCTTGCATATGTTCCGGATACCTGTGTCCGCTTGGCATTCAAGTAGTTAAATAAAATTATTGTACGGGAATGAGGAATTCGAAATTGTGAAGTCCGAAAGGTTGACGAGCGCTGATTTAAATAACACGTAATTGTTTTGTTGTTCTGCCGAAGACTCATCTTCTTATCATTAATATTTGGTATTTTTTGGTTTCTTTGCAATTAGCGAACCGAACAAAATATACTGGTTACGAAAACTGATAAGAAGGAAAAAAAACATTATTTATTGCCGTTTATTTTTAGAAGTCGTCATTTCCTATTGATATTCTAATCATTTCTTATTAATTAAAGTTTTTGCTACACGCGCAAGTAACATCCTTGAAAAGAAAGATCAATGGTCAATTGGATAAATGAGCCCCTGAGAAGTGGAGTGAGCCAAGTGGTATTTAATGAAAAAAATAGTTAGATGCGTAATAATATTCTATATGCCTAAATTTACCTCTTATCAAGCATTTAACTGAAGATTTTTTTCTAATCCATATCCGTTCCCAATGTGTAGCATATGAGGTTACTATTGGAGGTATTTTAACAGACGTTTCTTACGAGAACTGCTTGTTATTTAGTTTCTCAACTTCACTTTTTTCTAATTTAAGATTTCGACTAAAGGGGCTTGGTGGAATTTCAATATTAAATTTGAATCGTTCAAGTCATGTACATTCGCCCAGATTTTGTCACCCGGGTTTAGCCTTTCGGCATCGTCAGTTCAAGTTCATTCGTGCACTTTAGCGCCTGAAGATGCCGAAAGGCGAAACCCGGGTCGTTAGTGACAAAATCTGTGCGAATGTACATAATTTGAACGATTCAAATTCACTTTTTTCGTTTTTTTTTCAAACGTTTTGAAAGATCTGTGTTTATTTGCTAGTTTGTATGCAGTTCAACTTTTCTTGCTGTTATTACTTTTTCACGAGATAATGATTATATAAAAAATATATTCGTCTCTAATGAAAATTTAATAAAGCAAAATAGAATATTGATTAGAAACATTAAAAATGCCGAGAAACAAGGAGTCGGAACGCCGTTTCACCGCGTTACATTGGGAAAAAAAGCATTGCTTAAAAATATCGTAACAGTGAAGTGAGTTTAGTAAATACCAAGTCTGTGTAGTCGTGTAAAAAAAGACGACTCCGACTCCAAAGAATTTTTCAACAATTTCATTTTAGCATGTAAATATTTATACCATCAGATCATCTTAAGTCAGCCTAGCATGTAGAATATCATTTGCAAAAATGATTAAAACATAATAAATTTGACCACGGTCAGCTGTAAGCTATGTGAGAGAAAAACATTCGAAGAAGAATCATTGTCGGTTAAAAAATGTTTAATGTGTACAATTATTTAAATTATTAATAGTAAATAACTGATTGGACTCTTTATGTCTAGATCAGGGTTTCTCAACGGTGGGCCATGTGGCCCCAACACAGGGAAGAGCATAATGGCGGACGTCACGAAGCTATTTTTTTTAAATCCGTAAATAAAATCTCGGAAGAGCTATAAAAAAAGATGGGTTTTTGAAATTATAATTTTTATGGGAAGACAAAACAATGGTATGGGGGCCACAGAAAAATAAAGACACTAAAAAGGGGCCACGCTCCCAAAAAGGTTGAGAAACATTGGTCTAGATAACACTTACTTTTTTTTCCCTTCAAGTAAAAATATTAGAAAACCTGCGGTACTATTAAAGTACCTTTACTCAGCGGTTGGCTCCCAATGCGTTTACAAAGAGCTCGCTTAATCTCAAAGCAACTGTCGGTGTTCTGGGGAAGGAGGGATTTTTATCACTCCTATGTAATTATATGCACTACCTAAATAAGCTATCGATTATTACAGTATTCTTAATACACTTATAATATGTAGCAATAAGCAATTAACCGTAAACTTATCAATCTAAATGGTTAAAAATGTACTACTGTGTATACTGAAGCTGTCGCAGATAGTATATAAGTCAGAAATTGTAGTTATATACTTATTTGATTTGAGAATATTGTCTTCTTTTAAATTTAGCAAGGGGCTCGGGTGAGCCCTTCCGAGCCTCCTCCATCCCATCCCTGCCTATATTGTCAGTTGAATTTTAATGATTACTCTAAATCTAAGCGCAAATTCCTATCGTTCAGAAGTCAGCAGATGAGCTAATTTGGGGTGAAAGTTTAGGTCGCCTCTGAAATATTTACTGAGACAAAGTATTTATTAATTAAGTCAACTGAAACGAGGTGAAGGGTACGCGTCACGTGGTCAGGACACGTGTCACTTGCACATGTTTACGATCTATATATAGATTATCAATATATGTTATCGGTATAATAATCATCGACATTTGAATCGACAAGATTTGCGCTTTTTTGAAAATAATATTTTTACTTCAATTAACGTAAAGAAAATTTCAATTCTGGTTAGTTAATTATGAATTGATTATTCTTAACGGTGTCCCACTGTGATGAAGGGTAAAAAAGCTTGAATTTTTCGTTTAACCACTTGAATACCAAGCGGACACAGGCAGGGGTGGGCTGGAGGGGGCTCGGGAGGGCTCGCGCGAGCCCCTTGTTAAATTTCAGCGCGGCCGGCGAGCCCCTTGTTAAGATAAGAAAATCACTCGTCTTAGATCAATTAAGCACCTAACTGCAATTCCTGTAGATGGTTAAATTTTATTATCATCTTCATTTTTTCATTCAGCGTTGTGGGCTTCCGTGCCAGACCTCATGGGTTTGAGTTAATCACTAGTCCTGTCTTAGCCTTATAATTCTATCTCTACTACTCTCTTTGGAAAGGAATGGTTGAGCGACTAAGTAGCAAACAGTTTTCATAGAAAAAATACTTTTGTTGAGATACCTTCATTAGGAGGTCATATGCTCCACATTGGGAGCGAAAACGGATACAAATCTATTGATAAGATTTACCGAGCCCCTTGTTAAGATATTGGCAGCCCACCGCTGGACACAGGTGTCCGGAACATATGCAAGCGAACACGGATGTCCACGACATTTAAAAAATCAAATACTTGGTATTCCAATAAAATATAAGCAATATTTTGATGAATATGTGTAGCACCATCTATACTGAGTCAATATAAGTTTTTAAAATATCGAATTCGAGTGTGTATTAGGCAAAATTGTTTTTATCAAACGCAGTATCTCTGGGACATATTAATGATTTATATGCGCGGTATTCAAACGGTTAAAGAATGTTGTACTGGAAAAAATGCATTGCATGCATAAATCCGACTGATAATGCTTACAACATTTCTTGAAGAGTTCAAAATCCAGGGATCTCGATCAACTTAGTGTTCCCGTAGTCCCGGAATCTTCATAATACAGATCCTGGATTCTCGGGATTTACTTTTTATTAAATTTAAAAATCGAATTTAAAATATATTTGTATACATTCATAAGTAGGGAACAAATTTAAATCAATTTTCGGTCAGAATAAAAAAATTATACGGTCAGAATATTTAAAAACCATTTTGGTTATTTTAAGTTAGGTTAGGTTATGCTTTTTTTAAAAATTATTTAAAGTATGACTATTTCATAAAAATTCTGACCGGAAAAATACGAGCCATTAAAATATGAGTTTTATTAATTTAAAAAAGTCTTATACAGCCATAAAAAATAAATGATTACAACTGAATTTTGTATAAAATTCGAAAAAAAACTGTTTGCTCCTGTATACGACTGCTGCAAAATAAGAGAGGAAGTAAGACTACAATTTTATTATTAAAATATTATTACAAAAGCATTTCGTAAAAGGGTATATGATATTTGCAGGGGTGGGCTTGGAGGGGACGTGCGAGCCTCTTGTTAATTTAAACGAAAACAATATTATCAGATCAAATTTGTAAACAGCTGCAATCTACGACAGCTTAAGTATACACAGTAGTACATTTTTAGCCATTTACATTGGATAACTCATGATAAATTGTATATTGTTAACAATAGATTGTTTGTTTGTGCATATAATTGCTTAAGAGTGATAAAAAATCCACTCCTTCTCCATTATACCGCGAATCGCATTGAGATTAAGCGAGCCCCTTGTTACCGTATTGGCGGCCCACCGCTGAATATTTGCCTTATTTTATATTATGGTGACCAGACGTCCTCTTTTGAGGAGGATTGTCCTCCTCAAAAATTGCATCCTCCGTTCTCCTTCCCAAGGGAAAATTGTCCTCCTTTAATCAAATTTGGGATTATTCAAGATTTTAAATTCTCGAAAGAGCTAAAAAAAAGTGTCCTCATTTGACATTTTCAAAACCTGGTCACCTTATTTATATAGAATTTTTAGACGTTTTTAAATTTAGTTTTTAAAAATAGGGCCTACAAATTTTCTTGCGCCTGGGTACATATTTGGTGACGACAGTTGCTTCATTCTGCTATTTGGTGAAATAATAATACATTTTTTTTTTTTTTACATAATTACTAATTAAAGAATTTTGGGTTAGTTTTAATTACCATCACGGTCAGCCGTTTCTAAAAACTTGTTTTTGTTTTGTCAGAATCTCGAATATTATGTATTTAAAGAGAGAGTCCTCTTAAGAAAAGAAAAGAATGTATTTGATAAGACGGGGCATTTTTTTAAAAATCCTTACCGATTTCATCGAGTGTCGTCTCATTAATTAACCGAGCGAGAAAATCAGTACTCGGTGCAACAATGTGCAGAGCTAATTAGTTTTAGTAGCCGTTATCACAGCGTGTAATGATTATTGCGTATAATCGATATGACTTATTTGATATTGCAGGGCCGCACTGACACACCGTGGACAAGCCGAGGGCGCCAAATTTGTCGGGTGGCTTGCTATGTACAAATAAACATCCGATCAAACAGAGATCTGTTATTAAATTATTATATGAGCCTCTTAGAAGTGAAGTGAGCTATGTAGCAAAATGGGTATTTTTGTACAATAACGTTTTTACTTACTGGTTTGCATTATTTTTATTTTACACTCATTACACTTTAATTTTACTTTAAGATGTGTAGAATATTTCAACGCATCGAATTCATTTTTTTCCTAAAATACCACATGGCGCACTTTACATTTCTACATTGAATTTTATTTTTTCACTAATCTTTGGTGTTTTTTTTAAAACATGTTCAATCACAAAATGATAACGAATGAATTCTGCTTTGTCGTAAATTGATAGAAGTGACATTTACTACCTAGTAGAACACAATTATGATAAAGTAAAAATATAAAAGTATTTATTTCTACGATTTTCTAGCTTTTTCGGCATCACACCATTGTCAGAACTATTTAGGAATGGGTTAAAGTAACCAGCATGATTTTTTTTGTCTATTTTTGCAAGCCCTTTAAATTCAGAATGGGCGCAAATGTCATCCCTGATTCATAAGAGCTCTTAACTGACGAGAAATGCCTTAAATAGGTGTAACATAATTTATTCATGGAAATATTAATAAATCATTTGGCGTTACGGTTAATATTTACTAAAAAAAAAAAATTGCATGAGATTAAGTTGATGAGATCAACTTGAGGACAAATTACATTACGAACACTAATGTCAAGATCTCAATAGTTTAATTTTAATGATCTAACTGTCATTTGTTTGTCGGGACTCGCACTCTAAACTAACACCTCGGTTTGCTATAGGTAGTGGTGTAGTGGTTAATAAATAGGTACCAGGTCGGTCATTGATTTCTTCCCTTTTTTTTTATGTCCGTCCGAAGTTAAAAATCAAGTTTTAACAATGAAATCAGTAAAAAAAATCGATTTAAAAAAAACTGTACTCACTTTAGGCGTGGTATTTCTTTACGTTACATGTACACATTTATTTTTGTAAAATCCGTTGAGTAAATCAATTTTGAAATAATGCTTTTAAATTTTATGAACAGTATTTTTAATACATGTATGTACTTGAAAATTAATTTACAAGTCAAAAAGGTGGCAGGACGGCGCCCTGGCTCATTTTCATTTGAAATACAAAATCGTGTCCATAAAAACAATATGCTAAATTAAAAAAAAATACCAATACAGTAAAATACACCCCACTACTAATTAGTTAAGAAACGTCTCGTGTTATGCGAGTATCCTGATTGAAGTGAACAAAATGGGTCGAAAAAAGCCTGGATTCACCCCTGCCAATAAATAAATTATTGTAAATTTGTTTGTTGATCCATGCTCCTGCGGTGCATGTCATTATAATGTGGCGATAAAATAAATAAATGCAGTAGAGACACATTTTCATGTCTGATTTATTATTGCTGTTTTAAAATATTTACCCATTATATGTATGCATCGTTTATCAATCATTCACAAATATCGTTGAATACAAATTACTGTCAATATGCATTAATATTACGATGATTAATTGTAATATTTGCGTCAAATTCAAAACGAAGACTTAATGATACCATGGGCAAAATGATCTCGCCCGTTTTGAAGATACTAGTAACGATATTGAGCCCAAAACTTGAAGGTGTCTTCTTTTTGATGAACAGATTCTTCCGAACACCGATAACTTATGTTTTTATTTATGGCTGGGCTGGTGGAGACTCGCGCGAGCCCCTTGTTAAATAAATCGTAATAATTATAATTATCGATAATCGTAGAAGTTTTAAAATGAAAAAGCCGAAGTACCTATATACAGGGGTGAGCTCGGGCGATCTCCTTGTTAAATTTTAATAAGGCCGTTGAGCCCCTTGTTAATTTAAGAGAAAACAATATTCTCTGATAAAATTAGTATGTAACTGGAATTTTTGACTTATATATTATCTACGACAGTTTTAGTATACACAGTAGTACATTTTTAGCCATTTAGATTGATAAGTTTACGGTAAATTGCATATTGTTACATATTATAAGTGTATTAAGTAAATATCGATTGCTTATTTAAGTATTGTATATAATTAAGAGTATTCAAAAAATTCACTCCTTCCCCAGAACACCGAGAATTGCTTTGAGGTTAAGCGAGCCCATTGTAAACGTCCAAAGTCCACCGTTGCCTATATATGTATGTACACTTAATAAAACGCTTGTATAGCGGGGCGTACCGAGAGCTATTAGTTAACCATTTGTCTCATGATAGTCTTATTCTTCTATCTATACAGGGGTGTGCTAGAGGGGGCTCGGAGGAGCTCACGCGAGCCCCTTGTTAAATTTTACTAACGCCGACGAGCCCCTTGTTAATTTAAATGAAAATAATATTCTCAGATCAAATTAGTAGACTTATATAATACTTACGGCAGCTTTAGTATACACAGTAGTACATTTTTAACCATTTAGATATATTACAAGTGTATTAAGTAACAATCGATTGCATTTTTAAGTATTGCATATAATTGCATAGGAGTGATAAAAAAATTCACTCCTTCCTCAGAACACACAGAATTGGTTTGAGATTAAACGAGCCCCTTGTTAATGTATTGGCAGTCCACCGCTGTATCTATACTGCCTTCATAAAAAGAAAGGTTCAACGCTGACAAACGGTTGTCGTAGAAAATTGTATGTTAAGACATAGCTCTGTTTGATATTTTTATTCTTATAAAGTTATATCGGCCGATAATGCAAGAGATTTATCAGTCATAATTAGTGTTGCATAATGATGTATTGCAAGAAAATATTAATTAAAATTCGCTTATCAGCTGTGTTTTAGAAAGTAAAGTTCAATGGTATCTATTTATTGGTATAAGGAAAAAACAAGAAAAAGTCAATTACACGTGAAAACAAATTTGTCCCATGATCAATTTTTTCGATAAATAAAACATGGATATTGTTTAATTGATTACTATTTCCGTCAACCGTTTGTATAGCGTGGCGTAAGCATGCGACATTTTTCGGGTCGTGGATCAATGTCTTATTATGTTGCGTGCAACGTGGCAACATCACGTATACTATATGTTGCGGGTCAAGTCGAGGAACAGTTTGTTTCCTAATGTATTAAAATTTGTAGGTCAGGCACTGGCAAACCGGGTGAGATAAAATCATATTTATGAAAAACGTAAATAAAATGACTATTTGTCTCATTTGCGGGAAGAGAAAATCGGTGTAAAAAAATATTTAAAAAAAAATACTAATAAGCATAAAGATTATGGTTCTTATGTGAGAAAACAACTGATGGATCAGTTAAAAAAACTATTTAGACAACGAAATGTGTTCATGCAGAAAAATAACGAATAATATATTTCCATTGAGTCATGTTTTGTTATTGTCTATGTAATTGCAACAACAATAAACCATTTTCTGATTTAGACTATATAAAAGAATGCACGCAATGCACGATACAAACCATTTGCTGCATGTCTGTTCAAGTGAATTCGTGCACTTGAAAAAACCTGAAGATGCCGAAAGGCGAAACCCGGGTTGTTATTGACAAAACTTATGGAAGAGTACAGAATCAAAATAATTCAAATTTTTATTTTTTTTAATCCATGTCCGCCTCCAATGTCGAGCATATGGCTCATTATTGAGATATCTCAACAAAAGTTTTTTTCTATGATTTTTTTTGCTAGTCAGTCGTTCAACCTCTCTTTTTCAAAAATAGTAGTAGGGATAGAAGAATAAGGCTAGTACAGGACAAGTAGCTAACTAATCGCTTTCAATTCGAACCAACGTTCCCTCTAAGCTGCGCTCGCATCATTTTCAATCATTAACCTCTATAAAAACTCTTTACGATCAAACTCAAAAACTTCAAAATTAGTTTTAAGAATCTCAACTACAAAATTAACGCCTGAATTTAAAAAAAATGTTAATATACATAAATCAGTTCCATTCCTCTCATTAGATTGATTTTTTTTCATGATAAATAGTGTACATATAAAAATGATATTCTACTTGCGGCCCGCCGCTCATTTTGAATTCCTGATTTTGACCCTCCGTCCGAAAAGTTGCCCCCCCCCCCACCCCTGCCTTAGATCAGGGATGGGCTGGAGGGGGCTCGGGAGGGATTCGCGCGAGCCCCTCAAACCATCACATAACTGCAATTTCTGTAGATGGAAAAATTTGAAAAATAGTTCATTTTTTCATTCAGCGTTGTGGGCTTCCGTGTCGGACCTCACGGGTTTGAGTACCCGTACGAAAAAGCATTTTTTCGATCGATTTATTTTTTTTATGTTCGAAGACATGGGTGTTTGTGATGTCTTAAGATTGCCTCCCACTCTTCCGATCCTTCAATTCAACTGGGCGCTACTATTAGTTAATCACTAGTTGTGTCTTATGCTTACCATTTTATCCCTACTACCCTCTTTGGAAAAGAGAGGTTGAGCGCTAAGTAACAAGCAGTTCTCGTAGAAAAATAACTTTCTTTGAGATACCTTTATTAGGAGGCCATATGCTTGACATAGGAAGTGGACATGGATAAAAAAATTGATGACATTTACCAATCCCCTTGTTAAGATATTGGCAGCCCACCGCTGCCTTAGATGGAGCATTGATTCTAACACGTACGATCCGGCACTGAAGCCTACAACGCAAACCGTAGACCCAGCAAAGACTGTAGTTCTGCAAGAATATTCGGATGATAAAATACTCTTTACGACAGTAGCTTTTCGAGGCATTCATGACTGTTTATGACGCACTTCCACGGGTGCTGGGGTCACGCATCTGACAGTCGGGGTACGCTCAAGCGAGGGACGTAGTGAGGGGGGGGGCATTAGGCTATCGTCGGCGACCCCGCGCCCATCATGAACCGAGTCGCAATTAATAATTGGCGGCCTCTGTTCAGCTTTCTTCACACGAGGCACGCCGGAAGATAAGAACCGCACTAGGAAACGTCGATACTGTAATCTCATTCAATAAGTCGAGAACGACCGCCGCAATATTTTGTGATGAGTTTATTTCTCGAGTTAATTAAAAAAAAAACAAAATATAATATCTGGCGTTTTTTTTTTTTAATTATTCAGTTTAAATATTTAGTTGTCGCCTAGTTGGTTAGAGCTTGCTCTACCGATCACGCAAGTCCGGGTTCGATTCCCGGTAAGATCACAGTGAATTTGAGAACTATCCCCCTTTTACCCGAACAAGTTTCCTTATACAATATATCTTTCTAATATGCAAGTAATTTACAATTTTCACTGTATGAAAACATTTGACTGTTCCTATAGTCAGCCTTTTAGTTTAACCACTCTAAAGCTAACGACCCACCGGTGTGTCGCATACCTACTAACCACACACGCTACCCACCAGTATATTGTCATTATTACAACGTTAATAAATATTTTTTAGAGTTTGCATCATTGAAAAAGGGTCCGACATCTCTTAAGGACTCACAAAATGAATATTTAGTTAATTAGTTTTTGGAAAAATGCTAGATTAAAGGACAAAAACGTTATTTTTTTCTAGCTGTTAACGAGTTAAACATGAATAATAGTATTGACACTAAAAAAAACAGAATTGTTTAAATATATGTCGGTAGTTTAGCCATTGTCACCTACTGTGGCGCTGTTGGTTATACCTTGCTTACCGATTATGCAAGGTCTGGGTTCGATTCCCGGTAAGATCACAGTGAACTATTAAATTCAAACTTGTGATCGAGACTGGGTGTTTGTGATGTCAATTCACATTATTTACTCTCCTCCCGTCGTTCTGATACTGTAATAACTGGGTGTAGCAATAGCAATTAGTTAACCACTATTCCTGTTCTAGCCTTATCCTTCTTTCCCTACTATTCACTTTGAAAAAAAGTGAGGTTGAGCGACAGAGTAACAAACAGCTCTCGCAGAAAAAACTTCTGTTGAGATACCTCTATTAGGAGGTCATATGGTCTACATTGGGAGCGGACATGGATAAAATAATAAAAAAAAAACAATTGAAGATGTAGGTTTATTTGTACTAAACTGACATCTAAAATTAAATGCATATGAAAGGCTAACTTCTGATTTTTGGTGGCTTGAGTACTGGATTTTTTTGTCATTTTTTGAAAAACTGTTATTATTTTATGTGTGAAACCGTTTTTATTTTCACTTAATTACATTATTTGGTATCTGTTTTATAAAATACAAGTGGAAAAAAACATATATTCATTAATTCAATATGTATATCTTTCAAGAAAACACCCGTCCCTTAACTGGCTGACTATATGGCATCGTTGATATTTTTTCGAAAAATTTCATTGTCATTTATAAATTTTAAGGGGTCCACTATCAACTATCTTTTTAGAAATGATTTTTTTTTTGACAAATTGCACATTATTCAGTTTAGAACTATTCGAGCATTTGTATTGGCATTCAAAACCAGCCCTGATCTCAAAATAAATAATGTGGGAACTGTGTTAAAATGTTTGTTTTAAGTTTATTTTATTCATCATCATTATTCCGATATTGGTGTAATGTTGAAAAAGCAATCAATAATTCATAATAATTCTTACATTGTTATTTATCCCCTTATCATCATGACAATTGAAGATCTGGGTCCGTATGCAAAATTTATCAAAGGGCCATCAAAAGGTTATCAAAGTTTTGAATTCTCAGCTGGGTCAGTATCAGGGGTGGGCTGGAGGGTGCTCGGAGGGGCTCGCGCGAGTCCCTTGTTATTTCTTGAAAACAATATTCTCAGATCAAATTAGTAAATAACTGCAATTTCTGACTTACATACTATCTACTACAGCTTAAGAAGTAAATTTTTGGCCATTTACATTGATAACTTTATGGTAAATTGAATATTGTTAATAATCGATTGCTTGTTTAAGTATTGCATACAATTAATTGTTTAAGAGTGATAAAAAATCCACTCCTTCTCCAGAACACCGCGAATCGCTTTAAGATTAAGCGAGACCCTTATTAAAGTATTTGCAGCCCACCGCTGGTTAGTATGACTACTGGAACAATCGCTCTATACATTTTAAAAATACATTAATCTTTACGTATTTTAAATGAGTTAAACGTTTGATTTTACTGAGGTAGGGTACATAAATAATATCTGTTGCACCAAGAGGTGAGCGGCGTATCCGACTGCAAGAATTTGACAAACAAAATGAAGTAAGTCTTAAGCAGAAGTGCTCCTCAAACACTCGTTGGTAATTCGATAAAGTAGAATCCATTAGCAGGTGTTTGGCGGGGGCTCCTCTCGGGCGCTCGACCCTACAACAACAGGGAGCCGAAGACGAGGCGACTATCGTCAATATTTGCGGAAGGACAAGCCAGTTTTGAAGACTTGGATTCCATAAAGCTGCCATAGATAATAGTTGACACACTTGTATATGCCATTCCCGAAGAAGGGTATTCTTGACAGTTCATCGGCTTAAATCCCCAAAAAATCTACATACATACATTTATTTTTGATTCGTTTTGTGGATTATAATCTAAAGCAGTGCTTCGCAACATTTTTATTCATGCAGCATACCAATGTTTTACAAAGACTTACACGGCATACATAATTTTATTAGTACAAAAATGTATTCTTTAGCAAAATACTTTTCACCATGAGTTGACAGTAGACACCTAAGAAGTGAAAAATAATAAATAGTAAGCGCTTTGATGCATAGCGTTCATTTATGCATTTTTCTGACCAAACAATAAATAAGTTAAATTTGATTCATTAAAATTATGTACATTAACACAAATTTTGTTACTAACGACCCGGTTTTCGCCTTTCGGCAACTTCAGGTTTTGATGAACTTAAACTGACATTCAGTAAATAAATTTATCGTGCTTATATAATAAATAAACGTATCACTAAGTTTAAGGCAATCGCTGGCGAAATGAATTAACCCATAGGAATTCCTACATATTTCAATGGTGATTAATTTCAAGAACTTTATTACCCTGTTTGCTGGAAGAATTTATGATTATATTTACTTACATATAGGATACAAAAGTGGGGAATTTTGCAGATTTACCTGCTCATTCAAAATTGGTAAACTATGCCCTATTTATTTCTAAAATTTCCTGGAAAAACAACTTATGCCCGTCTGTGTTTGGGTGTAGAATTTTAATCCCTTGTGTTCCGATATTCTAGTTTTAAAGGTTCTTTCTGTTTTTCCGATATAGAATTGTGTGCAACAAAAGCATTGCAGTCTATAAATCCCGGATTTATATAAGTAATTTATTCTATCTTTATTGTTATCTATATTATATTTAAATTAAATTTAGAAATTCCACCAGGCACCTTCAATCGAACTCTTAAAAAAAATTATGAGAAAATAGTCAGATATGACAAACATTGATGGTGGTGGTTCTTTGTTAAGGTTTCTATTAACCACCCTGTGAATCAAATCCAATAATTTTAGGGTTTCTGTTGCGGAAGCATTAGAGACGTGTTTATTTATTTTTATTTGTTTGATTTCGTGTCCCTATTTGTAAAGGAATTGGGTGTCACCTTTATTTAAAGTATGTAAGTATGGACTTGACTGCGTAAGCCCGTAGACTGTAGAGGGTAGGCAAATAGTATTCCTGTAGGAATAAGTCGAGTAATAACTATAACTTCACTTATTTAAATGCGAAGCACCTGGTTAGATATAAATGCCATTTGTTCAACGCTGCTGATTTATGGCAGTGAATCATGACACCTGACGAACACTGCAGTGCACTAAACTTCAAGTAAATACGCTTGGAACGGATATTGTGGGTCCTTATGAGAATTGGAAGATAAGCACACGGATCAGGTAGCTGCTTTTTGCGTCATTCATCATAGGAAAATATTGAAATTGGCTGGATCGAGGGATGAGTTCGCTCAAGCTCCTTGCTGACTTAAGTAAAAAACAACATTCTCCTCAAACCAGTAACTAACTACAATTTCTCACATATCATCGGTTTGCTGCAAGAAGTCATTAATTGAAAATTTGTTATAGTGCTAAGACAGGACCAGTGGTAAGTTAACCACACTCTCTACGTCCTATTTTTAAAGATTGTATGAGTTGGAGGCAGCGGTGGGCTGCCAATATGGTAACAAGGGGCTCGCGTAATCTTAAATCAATTCTCGGACTTCTGGGAAAGGAGTGAATTTTTTATCACTCCTATGCAATTATATGCAATACTTAAATAAGCAATTGATTGTTACTTAATACACTTATAATATGTAACAATATACAATTTATCGTAAATTTATCAATGTAAATGGCTAAAAATGCACTATTGTGTATACTGAAGCTGTCGTAGATAATATATAAGTCAAAAATTGCAGCTGTGTACTAATTTGATGTGAAAAAAATATTTCCTCTTAAATTAACAAGGGGCTCGCAGGCGTTATTGAAATTTAGCAAGGGGCTCGCTTGAGCACCTCCGAGCCCCCTCCAGCTCACCCCTGGATGGAGGAAATTTCAGACAACTTAATTTAGAACAGAAATCCATAATCGATTCAATGATTAAAAAAAAATGATAGTACTTGGATTCGAACCCGTGACTACCAAAAATGTTGCCCACTGCACGCGGACCCGATTCACGATAAACAGTTTATTTTTATTGTGATTTTATTTATGGTTAAGCTGCAATTTAAAAGTATTTTCGCAAGAGAAATCAAGATGGTAGTAACGACACTGCCGTTACATGAATTGAGATTAACTTGGTGAGGCTTTATCGGCGTTAAAAGCTGAAAGCTCTTTCTCTCATTGACTGAGGCTTCGAACGGGGGCATTGTTTGCAGTCGAAGGTAAAACAAATGTTGTTTAAACACAGCCTTCAAACTTTTTGACAGATCTGTCAAAGCACTCACGCAAATATTATAAATTGTATTTATTTACAGAGATAAAACTAACACTGCCTTGAAATACGTACAAAAAAAATGTTAAATGTTTCTATTATAATTCGTTATATAAATATTGTAAGTAGCGGGCGATAAAATATAATATTAAAGAGGGTAGCGAGTGCAATTAGCTTACCACAAGTCCTGTCCTAACCCTATCTTTTCAATCGCTACTCTTTTCGAAAAGAAGAAAGGATGAGCAACTGGGTAACATGCAGTTCTCTTGAGAAAATTCTGTTGAAATACTTTTATAGAATAATTTAATTAATAATTTCTGCTAGAGATACTACATTGAGTCCACATACATTAGGAGCGTACATGGATAAACAAAAAAATATTTATGCCTGAATAAATAGCAGTTAACGCTGTTGGCTTCGGTGACGGAGGTCACCGGTTCAAATCCGAGTATGGACAGTTTTTATAAATTGATTTATGAATTTAATTTCGAAGGTATGGATGTATATATTGTCTTGAATTTCAGCGTCCCAAAAATATTATCCTAAAAACGGGGCGCAAGGAATAGTTAATAAATAGTCCAGACTCCAGAGTACTGTCCTAGCCTTATTATTCTATCCCAAATAACTTTGGAAAAGGGAGAGGTTGAGCAAGTGAGTAACGAACAGCTCTCGTAGAAATACTTCTGTTGAGATAAACTCAACTTGATGTTCAAAAGCTCCACATTGGGAGCGGATATGGTAAAAGAAATATATCGACAGTGGAAAGGAAAAAGGACGTAACCCACGCATACTTAACAAAGTTTACAGGAGACACAAAAAACGTTTTTCGAAGATTTTGGGCCAAAGGCAAATTATGCAATATACACAAACTTTTAGTGCTCTCGGTTTGAATTGACTTTATCTGATATTAATTAAATATTTAAAAAAAAGAAAAAACCTTTTTTCACTTTTTTTTCTTGATCGCAATTTCCACATGCCCTTCTTTTTTTTAAACTTAAAAGCTAAATTTAGATACTGAATTTTCAGCTTACATCCTTTTGATAGAACGTGTATTAAGTTGTATAGATTGTCATTATCGAAAAAAAACTGTGGGCTACGTCCTTTTTCTTTTCCACAGTCTATATAAAAACAAAAAATAAAGTGCATCAAAATATGAATTCGGTCAATTCGTTTATGCGATGAAACTCTACAACCAAATAAGGTACGCGCTGTTTATAGCCACTACACCAAAGAGTTGAAAAGCCCTTATTTAGGCAAATCAGTACCGGAGGCGCAAGAACCTTTGACGGTAGCTGCACACTTAGTGTCCCCAAACACGAAACATGGCCCCCGTACAAACATTGCCCAACACAAATAATGTGAAATTATGCTAACAATGTCAGCGTTCACATGCGAACGGGGACAAAAACTTATCGGGCTTTTAAAATTATTACAAATAATAATAATATGTGAGGATTGATTTTGGGACTGGCTCGACCAACATTTCAAAACCTACATAGTACACAGAACTATCGGTGAAAAGGTAATTTCTCATTACGTATGATAGATTTGTGCACTTTTAAATGTGGCACGTATTGAATACTAATACAAAAGTAAAACAGTTATAAGTAAAAACACAATATTCCTTAGTACTTCATTACAATTTATTTAAAATGTCAGGACAGCTTTCGCTCAATACGAGCATCGTCAACAGTCGATGCTCGGAATGAGCGAAACCGGTCCTAACATATTAAATAAAGTGGAATGAAGTACAAAGGAATATTGTGTTTTTACTAATATAATCCCTTTCCACCAAGTATTGACAGTGAACACCCTAAAAGTAAAACAGTTATTATACTTTTACAAAAACCATCAAACAATATTGCTGATATATTAATCCTTAAATGCATGATGAATAAAAACACTTAGAATACACAATCAACCAGGGGTGGGCTGCCAATATCTTAACAAGGGGCTCGGTAAATCTTATCAATTTATTTGTATCTATTTCGCTCCCAATGTGGAGCGTATGGCCTCCTAATGAAGGTATCTCTACAAAAGTCTTTTTTCTACAAGAACTAATTGCTACTTAGTCGCTAAACCATTCTTTTCCAAAGAGAGTAGTAGGGATATAATGATAAGGCTAAGACAGGACTAGTGATTAACTCGAACCCATGAGGTTCGGCACGGAAGCACACAACGCTGAATGAAAAAATGAAGGGGCTACTAAGTCTTGTTTCATAATAAAAATTTAACCATCTACAGAAATTGCAGTTAGGTGCTGATTTGATCTAAGACGAATGATTTTATTATCTTAACAAGGGGCTCGCCGCGCTGAAATTTAATGTGTGAGCCCCCTCGAGCCCCCTCCAGCCCACCCCTGCAATCAACTATAGAGTAGACTAATACACAATTAAACTAAATACTACAAACATCAACATATACATCAATGGCCGCCAAAACTTTAATTTGCTCTGTTCGAATGAAGATTGTAATGCAGCGGTGGGCTGCCAAAATGTTAACAAAGGGCTCGGTTAATCTGAATTCGCAGTGTTATATTTTTTTAATCACTCTTATAGGATGATTCGCAATATTTATGAAGTCAATCGAATGTTACTTAATAAGCTTTTATTATGTAAAAATATGCATAACATTACATATAAATCATCTACAGCAATTACTGTTGATCTGAGAATATTTTTTTACTTTAACAAGGGGCTCGCCGGCCTGAGTAAAATTTAACAAGGGGCTCGCGCGAGCCCCTCCGAGCCCCCTCCAGCCCACCCCTGTTGTAATGGTTCATCACGTGTAGACGATATATTGAAACAATATTAAGAGTAAATATGTATTTCACCATTGGGTATCAGAATATAAGGTAAAATCGATTTCTGTTTTGCAAAAAAGCCAAAACAAAATATTGTACTTTTGACACAAACAATTGACATTGAAAAGAATTTACAGATTACAGTAGAAATTATCAATAAGTGACTTTAAAATAACACAAATTAATGTGTTTCACACCTCTAATATGTAATTAAAATTAAAATTACATTATTGACGGAAAAAGAATCTTTCTACCAACACCTTTTTATGGATATCCCAGTACAGTTTTCAGCCGTCGATGACAAAAATTACGGCCAAGGCGGCCGAACGGAATCCCGTCATAAATCGAGTGCTGAATGTCGTATACAAAAAAATATAGGCATTATTCTTTGATGGTGGGTTATGTTTTTTTACTCCGATCCGCCCATATCCCACATTTCAGTGAAAGCGGTAACGCGACCTTTTAAACATGATTTAATACGATTTGTAAAAGAAAATATGCCGCGCTCATAAATTTAAAACGAAAAAAGCAGTCCACGAAAAAAATGGCTGTGGAAATACGAGAAGGCGAACATGAACGGAGAGTGACAGCGCGATACTGCAGCGCAGCGGCGGGGAAAAACGGAAGCTTTTTGATTTACGCGATGAAAGATGACATTATTTTGTTTGGCTTACACAGATAATCTTGTTACAAAAACACATTTTGAGAGATAATAATATTTGAACCTGATTTGTTAGTTTACAGAGTTATTATACAACGACACTTTTTTCGGTAGTGTTAAACGCCAGGTAGTGAAAACTGTCCATTTCACACAGCGGTGGGCTGGCAATACGCTAACAAGGGGCTCGCTTAGTCTCAAAGTAATTTTCGGTGTTCTGAGGAAAGGGTGATTTTTTTAAATACTTCTACGCAATCATGTGCAATACTAAAAATAAGCAACCGGTTGTAACTTAATACGCTTATAACACTGAAATTTACCGT
Organism: Himalopsyche anomala; assembly: GCA_031772345.1. Lineage (NCBI taxonomy): Eukaryota > Metazoa > Arthropoda > Insecta > Trichoptera > Rhyacophilidae > Himalopsyche > Himalopsyche anomala. Next base: position 22,034,613 of record CM062839.1, read on the forward strand.
AGACTTATCAATGTAAATACCTAAAAATATTCTATTGCGTATACTGAAACTGTCATAGATAAAATATACGTCAAAAATCGCTGCTATATACTAATTTGATCTGAGAATATTGTTTTTTTTTAATTGACAAGGGGCTCGCCGGCCGTAGTAAAATTTAACAAAGGGATCGCGCGAGCCCTTCCGAGCCCCCTCCAGCCCATCCCTGATTTCACACATTTGAAAAGTGAACATACGTCCCTCTTTTAAGTATGTAGTCTATTCTGTTGTACCCAAGCAGAACTTGAAATGACCCGTTTTCAGAAGGATGGCAACTTACTACTTAGTCGACCAACCTTTCTGTTTCGAACAGAAAAAGGAGGGATAGAAGGATATCGTTGGTATTTTTCTACAACCTCGTATCTCAAAATGTACAAGTTTTCAGGAGACACATAAATTCTATTCTACAGCTATCGCATTATATCGCTGTTAAGCACCATTGGATATTTTCCTAATTACCTTCGAGGAAGTTAATACTGAGTTAAGCAGGGACGTTTCAATCCATACCATCCACTCCTTCACGGTGAACAAAGCACATGACGATTTGCCAAATTATTTTTTTGCAATCGTTTTTGTATTAGGTTAAAAAAAAGCATGAAATATATATATTTTTTGTATACGAGTTAAAAGAATACGTGTGTATTGAAATTCTGAATTTATTAAATCAAAAAAACTCAAAACAGAAGATAGTTGAGATTCGAGACTAACGGCGATATCACTAAGAAAGGACTAGCGGTTAGCCAATCTCTGTCGCTACGCCTTGTTTGTATGGGCAGACATCACAGGCGAATAGAAATCGACCAGTCAATTGAAATTTAATGAATAATACCAAAAAACTTTTTTAACCATAGATAAAATTTGACCTAAACTAAAAAATGTGATTTGTTTCAGTTACTGACATAAATTGAATTCTTTCCATCCCTACAAAAAAAGGTCCTTACGTATAAAACTACTTTTTTACTTGAATGACAAATCGTTAATATGTTTTCAAGTTAAATAAAAATGAGAATAATTTAGCGGCGGGAAACTAAATGAAACACTTTTTTTAACGAATGCTTTTATTTTATGTTTACAGTTGTAATTAACAAATCGTTCTTTCTTCTTCAAATGCCAGATTATTAATATTTTTCAAAACACAGTATTTACAATACAATGGTATTCTTGTAAAAAAACAAATGAATAATATTCTACTGTAATATAAATATAACAAACAACCCGTTGAACAAACATACAATTCAAATTAATTGACATTTGTTTTAATATCTGAGTCAATTGCAATGGCGTAAACATCATACAGCGGGGCTTATGCAACGCATAAAGCCTTTGGAGCTTAAAGGAAAATGAAAATTTATACTATTGTAAAAAAAAAATAATCCTTGAATGAAGTCCCTGCAAAACGAGTAAATGGCGAGGATCTTTTTCGCCTGTACGTACGAAATAAAAGTATTTTTTTATTATCGCCAGCTAAAAATTCTCGAAAATAAACGTATACTGACTGACCCAACAGTTCAACAGCTGGGAATTCAAAACTTTGACAACCCTTTGATGGCCCTTTGATAACTTTTGCATATGGGCCCAGACAGCGGTGGGCTGCCAATATCTTAACAAGGGGCTCGGTTAATCTTATCCATTTATTTGTATCCATTTTCGCTCCCAATGTGGAGCATATAGCTTCCTAATCTCAACAAAAGTCTTTTTTCTACGAGAACTGTTTGCTACTTAGTCGCTCAACCATTCTTTTCCAAAGAGAGTAGTAGGGATAGAATGATAAGGCTAAGACAGGACTAGTGATTAACTCAAACCCATGAGGACCGCCACGAAAGCCCACAACGCTCAATGAAAAAATGAAGGGTCTACTAAGTCTTGTTTCATAATAAAATTTAACCATCTACAGAAATGCAGCTAGGTGCTGATTTGATGATTTTCTTATATTAACAAGGGGCTCGCCGGCTGCGCTGAAATTTAACAAGGGGCTCGCGCGAGCCCCCTCCAGCCCATCCCTGGGCCCAGATCTTCAATAGTTGTGATGATAAGGGGATAAATAGCAATGTAAGAATTATCATAAATTATTGTTAATCATATTTTTTTAATTAATTAAATTATCGAATACAAAAGATACGGAATTTACGCAATAATAGTGAATACATATCGACTGTGGAAAGGAAAAAGGACGTAACCCACACATATCAAATTTTACAGACGCTAAAAACGTGTTTTAATGATTTTGTGACATATGCAAATTATGAATTATACACAACCTTGAAGTGCACGGAGACTTCTAAACTGGTGTTTAATTGACATAATCTAATATTAATTTAAGAAATTGTCTAGGAAAAATCTTTACTTCAGTCTTTTTTCTTGGTTTTAATTTTTTACAAGGTCATTTTTTCAAACTTAAAAGTTAAATTTAGATACTAATTCGGCATTTGCAGCTTGCATCCTTTTGATAGAACGTGTATCAAGTTTGATACATTGTGATTATTGAAAAAACCTGTTTTGAAGAAACTGTGGGTTATGTCATTTTTCCTTTTCAGAGTCGATATGTATATAGTTTTATACAGTAAAATTTGTATTGTATAAATATTTACGTGGATTTTTTTATCGTAAACGTTTTGTTTTTGCGTAATTCTATTCGGCTAGTTTTCTTTTAAATATATTTGTTCTGTTTATGTGGGATAGGAAATATTGTATATATGAAGGTAAAAGAAAATAAATTAAATTAAACGTATTGCTTCATAATGGAAAACAAGTGGTTAAAATATTGCGAGATCTTTCTAGATCGGATGTTTTTTTATCGCAAAGCAGAATATAATACAAATAACTCATTATTGTGAATGTTGCGGGATGATTTTTTTTTATCATGAGCGAAATGAAAAATTAATCCCTTGCTGAATTAGTCCATTCAACAGTCCTAGGCATCGTATTTATCAACCGATGAGATCTTGCAACTGGCGTCTCATAACAAAGGTTACACGACAATTTTGATGACAGTTAAACTCATACACAAAACAAAAACGCAAATCGAAGATTGGCCGGATTTCCTCTATTATAAGTCGAACATTTTATTTAAATTTGGTACATCTGAATATGAGCATCTTATATTCTTTGTAAATAAATTAAGTTTGTCTTGTAGAAGGCCGCGATTATTTCGACTAAAAGATTCACAATGTAGCGAAAAAACAACGCCATAATTGAAACTTTTTTTTTGCGGACTTAATCAATAGATTACACATTATTATCAACGTTTCCTCTAATATTGTGTGTGCGGACCATCAAGGTGAGTAGTATATTTTCAGCAAATTAAAAAATGTGCGCAAATGTGTAGGAATATACTCACTGATATGACAATTGACTACATGTGGAAGATTTAGTGAACTTAGTAAAAATATTAAAGTGAAAATAAAATTTGGTGAAATAAACTTATTTTTACAATATTTCTGTGTGCGACCTGTGCGGGGATGGAAAAATGTGTGCGGGCACACGCACACACCCTAGCGGAAACTTTGATTATTATTATGAAGATCTCTGATAAATTATGCGTATATACTTTAAAACATGCTTCTCTTTTTCCACGTGAAAATGAAATAAGTGCCTATAACAACAATGCAGGTCTTATGAAATTTAATTACAAATGTAAAAATGACAATTTAGCATATATGGTAACATGGGCATCAGGAAATCCTATAATTAATGTAAAATGTGGAAAGGAAAAATGACGTAACCCACATTTTTTTAAAACAGCTTTTTTTACAATAATCACAATGTATACAAACAACTTGATACACGTTCTATAGAAAGGATGTTAGCTGAAAATGCCGAATAAGTATCTTAATTTAGCTTTAAAGTTTGAAAAAATAAGGGCCTACAAAAATTGTGATCATAAAAAGATACATAAAAAAAGGTTTTTTTTTTTTAAATAATTTAATTAATATCAGATAAAGTCAATTCAGAACCAGTTTATAAGTTTCCGTGCACTTCAAGGCTGTGTATATTTCATAATTTGCTTTTGGCCCAAAATCATTAAAAAACGTTTTTTGGCTCTCCTGTTATATTTTTTTATGTGTGGGTTACGTCCTTTTATCTTTCCACAGTCGATATGAATATAACACAGTATGTAGCCTACATAAAATTTCAAATGTAAACTTCTCAGAAAAATGACGACGATTTTTCATAAAAATTTTTCGTGATTTGCATGAATTGTCGGGTTTTTTAATTCCAATGTTTGATATTTTCATTTCCGTAAATAAGCTGTCCAGCTAATTGCATTATTATCAGCGGGATTTAGTGAATTTTCTGGTAAAAAAAATAGCATGTTGTTTAGCATATTTACTATTATATTCTATTCCAGAATTAAGGACTATAACATTATATAATATACAGTTATTTACCCGTATCCATCCTGTAGGACTCCAGCTTGGATGATGTGAAGAAATCCAGCCTAATTGATAACGGGAATACACAAACAAAAATTAACAACAAGGAGACACTTTTTTTCGGATCTTCATTCGTTCAGGCATTGTGAAATATTTGTATTAATTTACAATCGAAAAATAATAAGAAAATCAAATCAGATTGGTTAAAGATTTTTTATTTTTATTATTCTTAGAACATATGAATTAATAATTTCACAATTTAACAACACTAATGATTACAGTTTTTTTTATTATTAATTCTAGTGTTTAAAACAATAAAATAACGACTCGTAAATAGTATTATTAGTTAATGTTTTTAATGGTGTAATAATCACTGTTTAAAACTCTTATGGAAGATTTAAATCGAGTCCATTGACTTTTTCGCAATCGATGTTGTAAAAGCGGGAAAAAGGCATTCAACCCCCACTAATTTGTTTACTCCCGACCGCGGCAGGGGAACGACTGGCAATATCCGCTCCACGCTTCAGATACGTTGTGCTTTTTTCCTTTTCCATATCAATTCCGCCCGAAACGGTTCTGTCTCATTGGCTGCCGAAACAGTCGAGTGACCGCGAAAGACGGAGCCGGTGCTATCTTGCGTTTCATCTGCGAACACCCAATTCCTGCCCTCCGACCAATCGCAGTGTCATAACTCAAATTAATTCTAAAGATTTTTCCTCTGCGCCGTGGTGTTCGAAGAAGGAGCTGATTTTGCGGTGAGATAAAGTATTTTGTTTTGAAACGTATGGAAATGAACGATTTACTTCGATGGATTTTCTTCTGCTTGGCACACGCGATGAATGTTTAATGGGCTAAAAAAAAAATTAAAAGTCCACATCTGCGTTGACGTGTCATCGATTTATGTTCTGTATAATGGTCTTCTATTTAAAAATATTAACGTCAAAGTCAAATCATGGCCGGTTTTCACAGGTAAAATAAATGATTAATGACGTATTTTCCTAATGAAAATTAACGCCATTATCGACGATGCATGGTAATATATATATACAAACTATTTAAAATATTATGTAAATACACGTTAAAAGTTACAAATTTCTAAGAAGCGTTTCAATATAATACACCCAACTGTTTTTTACACGATTTTGATATAAAAAATATTAAATATTTACACGAATTACTTGTTCTAACACGATTAATGATCAGACACAAAAATAAACATAGAACCGGATATCATGATAACAAGACATTTAATTAACAAGTCGTTAATAACAAACAAAAGGCTTCATTAGATCCTTACACATTAGACGTGTTAGACATTCTTAGCGATGAAAAGGGACTTATGTCCAGTCCCGCATAAAAGTCCCCGTGTTCACTGTTAATATTTGGTGGAAAAGCATGATATTAAAAAATACTATAAGGGCAAGCATTTTAAACTGATTTTAAAAATATATTATAAAAAAATATATAAAAATATATATATTATACAGAGCTATTTTAAATATTATAGTCGGTCCACATAGTTGGGTCCATGGCACAGTGGTAAACGTCGTTGGCTTGCATGCCTGACCTCACGAGTTCCAATCCCATTTCAATATTTTTTTCAATCGATTTTTCGATTTCTGTTCGAAGGCATAATTGCTTGTGATGTCTAAAAATTACCCACCTCCCCATTTCAACCCTAAAATAACGGGGTGTAGAGAGAGTGATTATGCAACCACAATTCCTGCTCTGCCCTATCCTTTTTATCATCAATACTCTCTTTGAAAAAGAAAGGTCGAGCGACTAAGTAACAAACAATTCTCATAGAAAAAACTTCTGTTGAGACACCTCCATAAGTAGGCCATATGCTCCACATTAGGAGTGAATACGGATTACTTAAAGTAGTCACTTTAATTCTATAAAAAAATATTATCTATAAATTCTTCAGATATTTATATTACCAATACATATATAGTTTACCCTTATTTCATTGTATCAGTGTTTTTTTTCTTTGAAAATGCTCGTGATGACCGAAACCGGTTCCAATCCTAATAAATAATTGTATAACAATTGCAAGCGAGTATTTTTTAAAAATTTATTGACATTATTGAAATCGTTATAATTGCATACAAACACACAGCGGTGGGCTGCCAAATCGAAAACAAGGGGCTCACTTAATCCAAAGCAATTCTCGGTGTTCTGGCGAAAGAGTGATTTTTTTTATCACTCCTATCCAATTATATGCAATACTTAAAAAAGCAATCGATTGTTACTTAACACACTTATAATCAATGTTCCCGCTAAGGTGTGTGCGGGTGCGCGCGCACACCTCGCAAGATTTGGCCGCACACTTGTTTCCGTCCATCGCACAGACCGTACATATATAAATGTTGTACAATAGAGTTACATTTTTTATTTAGCGGCTTGAAATGAAGAATTAATTTTTCTAGTGTCAGTGAGTAGGTCAGAAAATAACTATCAACATATTTGCGCACATTTTTTATTTTGCTGAAAATTTACCGCACACAAAAGTTGATGGTCCGTCCGCACACACAGTAGAAAAATTAGAGGGAACGTTGCTAATAATATGTAACAATATGCAATTTACCGTAAACTTATGAATGTCAGTGGGTAAAAATGTACTATTGTGTATACTAAAGCTGTCGTAGATAATATACAAGTCAGAAATTGTAGTTATGTACTAATTTGATCTGAGAATATTGTTTTCTCCAAAATTAGCAAGGTGCTCGCCGGCCTAAGTAAAATTTAACAATGGGCTCACGTGAGCGGTGGGCTGCCAATATCTTAACAAGGGGCTCGGTAAATGCTATTCATTTTTTTATCCATGTCCGCTCTCAATGTCGAGCATATGGCCTCCTAATGAAGGTATCTCAACAAAAGTTATTTTTCTACGAGAACCGCTTGTTAGTTAGTCGCTCAACCTCTCTTTTCCAAAGAAAAAATTAAGGGACAACTAGTTCTCAAATTTAACCATCTACAGAAATTGCAGTTATCTGATGATTTGATCTAAGACAAATGATTTTCTTATCTTAACAAGGGGCTCGCCGGCCGCGCCGAAATTTAACAAGGGGCTCGCGCGAGCCCCCCCGAGCCCCCTCCAGCCCATCCCTGCTCACGTGAGCCCCTCCGAGCCCCCTCCAGCCCACTCCTACAAACACACAATATAAACCAGGCTTTATTTTTAGAAAACAAAAACGAATATTTATGTATAATAAAAAATATTTTTTAGTAAATCATTATTATGATTCCTAGTAATAAATTATGGGATGCTGTAAGCATTTTAGGAAAGATTAACATCTTGCATACTTGGCGCTTATCCATTTTTTTTTATTTATTTGTATTAAAATTTTCTGAATTAAAGTCAATTTTTACCTACCTATTTTATCAAGATGAACTAGATCAGTGGCTCACAAAGTGTGTCCCGTGTGACTTTTTTTAAGTGTTCCACGAGATTGTTGTAAAATCTAATTGAATTTTAAAAAATACTCTATAATGTACTCTGGAAAGAATGAATCATCCGGCATTTTGATATTTGTTAAACATACTTATCAAATGGCTTCTTAATTTGGAAGAAGTTACCTATATTTGTTTAAAAAAAATACAATGAACATTAATAAATCAAAATTCAGATCAAGATTAACAGCCGACATTGCATCTGTTTTGCGAATTAATACTTCAAAATCGGAGCATAAATTACGGGATTTTGTTTCAAATCAACAATTGCCTAAATCGCATGGTGAAAAAAACAAATACAATTTTTTGGAATATTAAAAACAGAAGAATAATAATGTATTGTTTAGTTAACAACAGGGCTGTGGAGTTGTGTAAGAAAAGATGACTCCGACACCGACTCCAAATATTTTTTTCAATTAGTATGAAGTAGCAACACTCTGGACCAAGGGTGTCCAACCTTTTTGCCCTGGGATCGACTTTTCAATCTTAAGTTTTCTCGCGATCGACTTCTAACATGATTCTTATAAGAAATATTAGTTAGGGTTTCTTCCCTTCTTCAAACTTAGAAATGTTAATTTTAAATGCGAAATATACATCATTAGATAGGTATGTGTTTTTAGTATATTTTTGTATATTTTTCATATTTAAATTATATATTTTTTCGAAATCCAAGGAAGCTTTCGAGATCAACCAAATTTTGCTTTGGGATCGACCAGGATGTCGATCGGGATCTATCGGTTGGACACTCATGCTTTGGACTATTGCGGCTTGAATACATATCAATCAATATATTTTTTAAATGGGTCAGAGATGTAAGCTTTTTCCGACTCCGACTCAGACTCCGGACCAAACTTCCGACTCTACGACTTCCGACTCCGACTCCACAGCCCTGGTTAAAAATATTTAAAAATTTGCGTCACGAACAGAAAATATTTACAAAAAAGGTATCCCGACAAATATTTTTCATTTAAAAATTGTCCCAAAGGTTTGTGAACCCCTGATTTATATTCTAGTAGTATGAGTCTGTATTGCCATAGCCCATAATTTATAAAAGATATTTCTGCGTTTTTAAATGAATTATCTGTATAGGTAGGAAAAAGATCATTTAATGGACCATAGATTACGCAAGTTCACAATAGACATAAATAATAATAAAAAAGCTTCAGCCTATAGGAGAATATATAATAAATAGTGATTCGGTGCATAAAATAGTTAAAGTGCTGTTGTAGAGTATTCAAGGCTATTAGACGTTCGTCCTTTTCAGTATTGGAGACCATGCAGCGGTGGGCTGGTAATATGTTAACAAGGGGCTCGGTAAATCTCAGCCATAATGTCTTCATACCATAGATGATGCATATGACGGGGCTCACTGGCTTTTTTGCGGCCCGTTAGTTGCCTTTTTTTGCTTCTTCAATTAAAAAAATTTAGGAGCAACAAAGTCTTCTGTTTTGTATTACAATTTATAAGAAATTGCAGTTAGGTGCTGATTTGATCTTAAATGAATGATTTTCTTAACTTAACAAGGGGCTCGCCGGCCTCGCAGAATTTTAACAAGGGGCTCGGGCGTCCCCCCGAGCCCCCTCCCAGCCCATCCCTGGGACCATGGGCTCGAAGCCCCACTCAGATAACTTTATAGATAAGCTCATAAGTCGTCGTAGATAATATATATGTCCGAAACTGCAGATATATACTAATTTCACCTGAGAATATTGTTTTAGATTAAATTAACAAGAGGCTCGCCGGCCTTAGTAAAATTTGACAAGGGTTCGCGCGAGCTTCTCTGAGCCCACTCCAGCCCACCACTGCGTTAAGCCATAATAAAAATTAATCTTGAACAAGCTTAGAAGAAATAAATTTGTCATCAAACCATTTTTATTTAATCGTGTATATAATTGAGTGTGTATGCTAGTTACGTTACTGCATGCGTTACTGCTGCGTACATTAATTTCGCAACGCATTAATCTGGAACCTTGTTAACAAACATATGCACTAGTTAACAATGGAAACAATCTTATCGCATATCGTAAATTCCGACTTGCAATATTGAAGTGGTCGGTGAGACCATCGCAATATCATCATGACTTTTCAAATATACTTCGGGTTGTGAGCTATTCAATTCAGCGGCCATTTTATTGCTTTTTGTGGGGCGAAACGCGCGCTCTGAAATGCCTGGAATGGCAATAAAAACAACGTTAAGCGGAAACAATTTAAAACGCGCAGAAGCTCGCGGTTATGCTTTGATATATGATATTATTGAAATTTGAAATACTTCTATTAGATTATTAAATTGTCTTTGATATTAACGACATAAGTTGCATGTTAAAAATAATAATTGCAATCCATAGACAGTACCGGCGCGAGGCTATTTGGCGCCCTAGGCAACGGTTATTGGCGCACCCCCTTTTTAGCAAATCGTCTCATTTTTTCGAAATGATGAAAAAAAAAACAATCCGGCATCATTAAAAACATTTTTTTATAAATCCATGTCCACTCCCAATGTGAAGCATATAGCCTCCTAGTGGAGGTATTTCAACAGAAGCTTTTATATGTGAACTGTCTGTTACCTAGTCGCTCAAACTCTCTTTTTCGATTTATATAGAATACGATACACAATTAAAATAAACAAATACAAACATTGAAATAAAATGTAATGTACTATTATTTATTATTATTAGAGTAGATAAAAACAATTTTATTACTCTATTTATGCGCCCCATAATGAATTGCGCCCTAGGCGGTTGCCTATTTGGCCTGTATGGTGGCTCCGGCCCTGTCCATAGACCATAGACTTATTATTCTTTTTGGTGCTACACTCTGGGCATGGGGTGAACCTTGGTCGTCTCAATCAATCTCTTTCACTCCACTCTGGCTTCCTGCGCCACTCGCAGATCCTGTGACACCACTGATACAGGACATATGAGCAGCGGTGGGCTGCCAATATCTTAACAAGGGGCTCGGTAAATCTTATCCATGTCCGCTCCCAATGTCAAACATGTGGCCTCCTAATGAAAGTATCTCAACAAAAGTTTTTTTTCTACGAGAATTCTTTGTTATTTCATCGCTTAACCTTTCTTTTCCAAAGAGACTAATAGGGATAGAATAATAAGGCTAAGACAGGACTAGTGATTAACTTATCAATCAAATAACGCCCATTGAAAGATCGGACGAGTAGGAGGCATTTTTTAGACATCACAAACACCCGTGCCTTCGAACAGAAAATCGATCGAAAAATGCTGTTTCGTACAGGGACTCGAACCCGTGAGGTCAGACAAGGAAGCCCACAACGCTAAATGAAAAAATGAAGGGACAACTAAGTCTTGTTTTATAATAAAATTTAACCATCTACAGAAATTGCAGTTATGTGTTGATTTGATCTAAGACGAATGATTTTCTTATCTTAACAAGGGGCTCGCCGGCCGCATCAAAATTTAATAAAGGGCTCACGCGAGCCACCCTCGAGTCCCCTCCAGCCCATCCCAGCGATATGAGATAAACTCGATGAGATTTTTTGTGAGTCACTCGAGATCAACTCGAGGAGAGTTGACATCACAAACACCCACGTCCTATATCTCCAATTGAAATTGAAAGAAACCTAATGTTGACATTGGCTTTACTGAGAATCGAACCCAGAACCGCCTCATTGGTAGAGCCAAGGTCTTACCAACTAACATATTGACCGTGGAAAGGAAAAAGGACGTAGCCCACAGTTTTTTCAAAACAGATTTTTTTTCGATAATCACAATGTATCAAGCTTGATACACGTTGTATCAAAATGATATAAGCTACAGATGTCGAATTAGTATCTAAATTTTGCTTTTAAGTTTTAAAAAAGATAAGCGTATGAAAATTAAAACCAAGAAAAAAGACTGAAAAAAAGGTTTTTCTTTGACAATTTCTTTAATTAATATTAGATTATGTCAATTAAACACCAGTTTAGAAGTCTCCGTACACTTCAAGGTTGTGTATATTTCATAATTTGCATATAGCCCAAAATCATCAAAACACGTTTTTTGTGCCTCATGAAAAATTTGCTTTGTGTGGGTTACGTCCTTTTTCTTTTCCACAGTCGATATATCTCAGCGAGTTACTAAATATCATCAAATGAAGGCCAAAAGAGCTTTTCAATTAAGCACGCACAAAAAAAAGTGTTCAACACGTGAAATTACATCTAGACATTTTTAGCCATGTCCGCTCCCAATGTGGAGCATATGGACTCCTAATGGAGTTTATCTCAACAGAAGTTTTTCTACGAGAACTGCTTGTTACGCAGTTGCTCAACCTCTCTTTTTCCAAAGAGAGTAGGAATAGAAGGATAGGGCTAGGACAGGACTAGTGGTTAGCTAATCGCTCTCGATACGCCCCGTTCATGGGATACAATGGGTGGGAGGGAGGAATTCAAGACATCACATACATCCATGCCTTCGAACAGAAATTCATAAATCGATTAAAAAATAAATTTATAAAGCTGTCCGTACAGGGATTCGAACCCGTGACCTCCGTAGCCGAAGCCAACGACGCTGACCACTCGACCACACAGTCACACAGACATTTATTATACCGAAAATATTGGATAGTTTTTAATTTTCATTGTTTAGAAAAATTGAAGAAGTAAATCTAATAGAGGGGTCTAGGTCAGCCAATATAAGCAGTGCCTCTGCACGTATTCATTTAGCACTACACTGCGTATATTATCAATGAATTTATTTCTTTTCCAGAACGAGCAAAGTATTAAATTCCATTATATCAGATATTTAAATGCGTTTAATACATATTTCATTAAATAACTCATAGATAAGAATGAAAATAATAAAATATAACATGCGATATTAAATTGAAACCTGGTTTTGGTTGCGCTGTAAAAATAGTCGTAAACATTTTTCTTATTAGCAGGGGTGGAATAAGGTAAATTTTATTTAATTGACCGGTAAGCATTTATTTAATCCAATACCGCTCTCAACGTTGAGCATGCGTACTTCTAATCAGCAGTGGACTGCCAATACGTTAACAAGGGGCTATTTCAGAGCAATTCTCAGTGTTCTGGGGAATGAGTGAATATTTTTCTGCTATTCGCTGCGCCATAAGAATCGACAAAATTTTACATCTTAGTCTAATAATATATGTATATACAAACATATTTTATTATTATTTTTTATTTTTTTATTCCATATCCGCTCCCTATACGGAGCATATGGTCACCACGAAATTCCCCCATGACTCTCTATCTCCAGCCAGTCTCCTTGCTTCCTCCCAGGTCATCCCAGCGTCCCGCAACTCCGCTGAGTACATCCTGAGAATGGTCATCAGTGGCCTTCCACGACGCCGGTATCCATCCGGTTGGAAGAAGAGACAGGTAGGGTTCAGGCTCTCTTGAGGCATCCTTAACACGTGTCCAAGCCAGGACCACCGCCGCTTCTTTATTTTGGACGTAATTAGAGACTGGTTAGTCCGCTCTCTAATCTCCGTATTCCTGACAAAGTCAGACCATTTCACTCCAAGCATTCGCCGCAGGCATCTGTTTTCGAAACACAGTATACGGTTACTCTGCGCTTATTAATAAAAACACAATATTCCTTTGTACTTTATTCCACTTTATTTAAAAGGTCAGGACCGGTTTCGTTCATTGTGTGACGAGGAGGTGTGCAAATTATGCTGTGTAGACAATATAAATAAATATAAAGAATGTATGTCAGCTGTCGCTGTCCAATGTTTTGCAAAACGCAGTCAGCATGACTGCACGAGTGACCTATAAATTATGCTGTGTGAACAATATTGAATATCGATAGATGCTATTGCTAATGACGACACCTCGAATTATGAAAGCACAATAGAATTAAAATATAGAATTTTGTAAACGTAGCATTTAAGAAATTAGTATAAATAATTGGGAAAATCAATAAAGAAGGTCACTGTCAGTAGTAGTTACTTCAAAGGCAGAAGTCAACCCAACAAGAGCGTTTTATTGAACCTGAGTTAGAAAGGCGAGCAGTTACACGGAGGGGACACCCGGGAGTGTCCCCATCCTGGCAGGATCGCCATGTAACGCTTGGAGGTTTTGCGTGTCATCCTTGCGCAGGGGCCATGCTAATCTTCTCTGTATCGTTCCAATTTTAGTATATGTACTGCCGAAGCAAGTAGATCCTGGCAGGGTCGCCATGTAACGCTGGAGGGGACACCCGAGTGTGTCCCCTCCATGTAACTCTCGCCGTCTAACTCAGGTTCAATAAAACGCTCTTGTTGGGTTGACTTCTGCCTTTGAAGTAACTACTACTGACAGTGACCTTCTTTATTGATTTTCCCAATTATTTATACTAATTTCTTAAATGCTACGTTTACAAAATTCTATATTTTAATTCTATTGTGCTTTCATAATTCGAGGTGTCGTCATTAGCAATAGCATCTATCGATATTCAATATTGTTCACACAGCATAATTTATAGGTCACTCGTGCAGTCATGCTGACTGCGTTTTGCAAAACATTGGACAGCGACAGCTGACATACATTCTTTATATTTATTTATATTGTCTACACAGCATAATTTGCACACCTCCTCGTCACAATTGCGAGCATTGTCAACTGATAAGAAATATAATTTAACAGTGAAAATTATATTTATTATCAGTTGACTATGCTCGCAATGAGCGAAACCGGTCCTGACCTTTTAAATAAAGTGAAACAAAGCACAAAGGATATTGTGTTTTTATTAATATATTTTAATATAGTTTAATACAATTTTAATAATATAATATTATTAATATAATTTAACAGTGAAAATTATATTTCTTATCAGTTGACAATGCTAGTAATGAGCGAAACCGGTCCTAACCTTTTAAATAAAGTGTAATAAAGTACAAAGGAATATTGTGTTTTTATTAATATAAGGAAAAAAATTAAATGGTCAGAATTTAAATCAATTTTTGGTCGGAATAAAAATATTAAACGGTCAGAATATTTAATAACAATTTTGGTTAGTAGGTTAGGTTAAGTTAGGTTTTTTTAAAATTTCATTTAAATTATGATTATATATAAATATATTCTGACCATTTAATAAAAATTCTGACCAGAAAAATACGAACCCTAATATACTGCCTTTCCACCAAGTATTGACAGTGAACACCCTAAAAGTAAACATATTTTATGATTCAATATTATTCAGTCGAATGGTTTCCCTTTTTGTTTTCTTTAAGTCGCCCATGGTACGCACTCGATTTGGTCCTGTTTATAAAATTAATGTAGTGGAATGGTCTTGATTTAAAATAAAAGCCACGCCCATTGAACCGTAGCGCGCCAAATCGGGGTGGCCATATTGCGGTGGGGCGTGACACAAACCATCACACGTAGACATCTCGTAGACGGTGGGAAAAGCTTCAATCGGAAATTGGCCTTCGTCATAAATTTAATTTCCTTTGATGGAGATCTACCTAAATTTCATGTTAGTATTTTAATTAGGTATTATTATTGAAACAATATTATATATTTCTGCGATACAAGTCGCGCTGTTGGAAAAATATTGACTTATAAAAAGTCTAATCGAGCTGTCAGATTTATGATTGGGTTACAAGGTCAAATCATTATGTCACTGAATGTTGCTAGTGCTCAAACACGTTTCCCCCGTAGAACTTTTGAGTTTGTTCATTGTCAATACGTTGTGGAAAGGAATTTTATTTTAATATCAGTTTAAAATGCTCGCGATGACCATACCCGGTCCCGGCCATAGACGTATAATTAGTATGAAAGAGTCTTTAATAAATATGTACTTTTTTCTTTTTGATTATTGACATATGTGTATCTTCTATTTACCTATAAGCAGTGGCGGTTCTACGTACTGGGCTAGGTGGGCTTAGCTCGACCTGAATTTTTCATCGAAAATGTGTAAAAAAAAAAAACTTATGATGGCTGAATAAAAATGAACAGCAATTCGGCCGCTGAACAAAATAAATACATTTCTAAACCCAACTAGCCTTTCGCAAATTTATACAATATCTTTGTTTGATTTTCCTCTGTCAATATAAGGCGATGCTATGGCTACCAACAATAATACTCTCGATTGTGTTTTGTATTACAATTTTAAACCAAGCCGGCATAAAAAAAATTCTCTAGCCCACCCAAGATTTTATATCACGAACCGCCACTGCCTATTAGTCGTGTTTGCTGCCAATGTAGATTGTATAAAATTCTAATGAAGTTTTTTCAAACATTTTTTTTCTACAAGAAATGCTTGTTGACAAGTTGCCCAACCTTTTTTACGACCCCGGCCTATACAGGTAAAACTATCTCGTGTGTCCGGTTTATTTTTGGAGCATTTTTTTTCAAGGACTTAGTAAAAGAGGTATTACTATGAAATCACTAAGTCAAATTAAATGAAACCTTTTGCGGTTGTTTAAAATACTATAATTATTCAATTATTTATGGTATTTTGCCAGAATTTTCTGTTATTGAAAGCCATATTGCAATGTTTGCACATGTTCCTTTGAAACTTACTCCTTTTTTTGCTTGGTGTACACCTTGCAGGTTTAATTGAGCTTATTTTTTTCTGCTGCTGTTAATAACACAATATTTTTATAAATACATCCTTTTTTACGGAATATCTAAATTTACAATTGAAAATGAACTCGGCGACACATCATGCGATCTTCAGAAAGACAATAGGACACATCAAATTCGTTATAGTATTCTTAAAATTTGGTTGACAAAATCAATAACTATTTTTAATAAAAGAAATAATTAAAAGACTGATTTAGAGTGATTTGAGTATCTACTATAATGGTAATACTGAATCATTTATAAAAAAAAAATGTTGCTAAATACTACAATTATGGCTCTATTTGAAAGCATAGCGCATTACATGTAAACACGGTTCCAACGCTCGGCTAGCTTATCACGTGAAAACACGGCTCCAGAATCCAACGTGTTAATAGGGAGTCGGTAAATGTAGAAGGATAGGCAAATACTGTAGTTATCTATTCGCTTTTGCTAAGCCCTGTTTTTGGGTATCAAATCTATGAATCGTCTGGGAAATCAATTTATAAATGTACCCGCGCTGAATAAACACAAAAATCGAAACTGACTTTGTTGACCACTCGACTAAAAGTACGTCAGTACAATTTAATTTTGTTGCGTAGGTGATTCCTTTTTCAATGTCTCAAAAAATTAAAATATAAAAGCAAAGGAAAGCTAAAAATAAATTCCTGTCACCAGCAGTTGTGATTAATTGCTCTTTTTATCATTTATCATATTCAGGGAGTTGAATAAATCGCTTTAAGTTTTGTAGGCAAAGATTATCAAAGATGTCTATCACGATGTGTTTTAACAGTTTTTTTTAATTTCTGATGGGTGGGTTGAAGGTTAAAAATAAGTCTCCATCTGAGCCCTTCGTCAATCCACTACGACCAAGTGCTGGCTCAGAAAGGAGTTTCTCGTCCCGGATATAATGTAAGACGAACATTTTATAAGCTTCAATACTAGGGCTGCCAGATTTCTTGTTATCAAAACCGGGACGTCGTGTATTTTTTAGTGGCTCAAAAAACTGGCTAAAACGGATGTGTACAAAATGTATAGCCAGTGACGTTCCTAGGCTATGTGCCGCTCTTAGGCAGAGTTTAAAATAGCCCCTTACTAGTTTTACATGTGAATCGAAAAAAGACATAGAAGTATAAGTGACATTTTGTCATTATTTCCCATTGTTCTAGGAAAATATATATACAAATATAGAAATTCGAATACTAAAGCTTTCATGACGACATTTTCGCTCGCCTTATAATATTTACACCAAAACTGCCGCCATCGGTAAATGTTATTACCAGTGAAAATGTATTTATAGGCATTTTTTTATCAAATACATTGAGGTATCATTTTTATTCTAAGCCAAATTCGTGTGTCAAAAAATTCGGTCATAATTTGCCGCTCCCTAGAACTTGCCGCCTCTAGGCAACTGGCTACTCGCCTGTGCCCACGGGTCCCTGTGTATAGCCGCTATATATACCATCTGAAATCGTATTTGATTATTTTTTTTAAATTTATTTTACTTAAGATTATTTACACTACAAAAGATTACAAAAAAATTACATTACAAAAAATTTAGACGCCTTTTATTTTAGTCTTATGAAAAAAGGAAAGAAACCAAAAAAAATAACCGAAGAAGATACAGTTACTCATATTTTTTATTAGATTTGTCCAGACGCCGGGTTAAGAGGCCAGAAACCGGGACAAACCCGATATATCAGGACGCCTGGCAGCCCTATTCAATACTCAATAATAGTTGGAATGTTTGAAGAGAAATTGTACCTTGTCATGTACAATATTTCTTTCAGGTTTCACTACTTACATTTTTTACACGATTTTCGCTCCCAATTTGAAGCATATGGCCTCTAATGGAGACATAACTTTTTCTACGAGAGTTGTTTGTTACTCAGTCGCTCAACCTGTCTTTTTACAAATATAGTAGGGATAGAATGATAAGGCTAGGACAGTACTAGCAGTGGTGAATTGGTAAATAAATAGGTTCCAGGTCGGTCATTGATTTCTTCCCTATATTAAAAGTTAAAAAAAAAAAACAAAAGTTTCAACAATTAAATCAATAAAAAAAAGATTTTTAAAATAAGTACTTGAAAATTAAGTTACAAGTCAAAAAGGTGGCAGGGCGTCTTCCTCATTTTCAGGTGCCAGATCGCCGACCTGGCCCCACTACACCACTGAGTACTAGTGGTTAACTAATCACTCTATACACTCAGTTATTGAAGTATTCGAAAAGTGGGAGGGTTCTATATCAAAATGTTATTACTTTTTCAAATAATAGGTTTTTTTTTAAATAATGAACCAATCTTCAATATTGCCATGAATTATATCACTTTTTACAGGGGTTTTTGTAGAATGCCGTATCTATCGTGCATAAAGGTGACAAAGATAATCAATCATTCAAATTACAATTTAATAATGAAGCCGACAACATCGGAAGTAATGCGATAGGAAAACATTAGTCTAGCCTTTCCTATATTGAAAAATTGACAGCGATATCGTTGAACCATGTGGAAATACTGTTCGTTCCCTCAAAAACGAAGCGGAATTGTCAGCCATAAAGTTAATTAGATGCGCATCTTAGTTGGGAACCCGAAAATAAATCAGAAATGCGAAACCATTTACCATACCGACAATAATAACTGAATGCATTCTGTATTTAAATTCAGAAGAAAAACACGCAGCCACACAGTGCATTGTTTCTTATAAGATGCTCTTTTTAGGGTGTTCTTGGTGGAAAGGCATTATATTTTTAAAAAAAATACTCATTTGTACTAATTCCCACTTTTATTTAAAAAGACCAGGACCGGTTATGCCCGATTCAGATCTAATGAATGAAGAAAATTAGGTAATCATTAACACTAGAGTCTGAAACTATTTGACAGTTGATTCCGTGTCAGTGCTGCCAATACAAAAACATACTCACTCAATAATAAATACTGTTTATACCTAAGAACAACACCATATCCGTAATCTGTAAAGTAAACATCTTTAGTTCTTAATATAACTCAGTAATTATTATTAAATATTATTTATGAATATTGTACATACCTAAGAATCGTAGTTGTCTCTAATAACTGTAAGAAATACTCCAAAAATATTGCTGCCTGGGGAGCGAAACAAATTTCTTAACACGAATTCATCCAAATAGGACCCGAATAAAGCCGTTTACTTTGAAGAAGATATGGTGTTGTTCTTAGGTAAAAACAATATTTAAAAATAATAATTATTGAGTGAGTATGTTTTTGTATTGGCAGCACTGACACGGAATTAACTGTCAGATAGTTTCAGACTCTAGTGTTAATGATTACCGAAAATTCTTACCTGATTCAGATATAAGATACTCATTTTGTAAATATATTAAAATTGTGTATGAAAATGTAATCTTAAAAAACAAACGAATACTATTATTTATTTTACCAAAAGCCTAAGTTGACAAAAAAATGATTTTTATTCGGTTGACGGATTTATATTACAAAGCATGGATATATGTAAAGTCTAAAATATTACTCTCCCCTTCTCACCGATGCTAAAAACGGGACATAGCGAGAGCGATATGCTACCCTTGCTATATATATTACCTTGCTATTACTATTATTTTGAAAAAAATAAAGGTTGAGAAATTAAGTAACAAGTAGTTGAGAGAAACCTCCATAAGAAGGCCATATACTCCACATTGGGAGCAGTGGTGGGCTGCCAATAAGCTAACAAGGGGCACGCTTAATTTCAAAGCAATTCTCGGTGTTCTGGGGAAGGAGCAGGGATGGGCTGGAGGGGGCTCGGAGGGGCTCGCGCGAGCCCCTTGTTAAATTTTGGCACGGCCGGCGAGCCCCTTGTTAAGATAAGAAAATCATTCGTCTTATATCAAATAACTGTAATTTCTGTAGATGGATAAATTTGAAAATTAGTTGTGGTTTCATTTTTTCATTCAGCGTTGTGGACGTCCGTGAGTCCCAGTACGAAAAAACATTTTTTCGATCGATTTATCTATTTTCTGTTCGAAGGAATGGGTGTTTGTGATGTCTTAAGATTACCTCTCATTATTCCGATTCTTCAATTCAACTGGGCGCTACTATTAGTTAATCACTATTCCTGTCTTATACTTATCATTTTATCCCTACTTCTCTTTTTGGAAAAGAGAGATAGATCGACTAAGTAACAAGCAGTTTTCGTAGAAAAATACATTTCCTTGAGATACCTTCATTAGGAGGCCATATACTTGACATAGGGAGCGGACATGGATAAAAAAATGGATAACATTTACCGAGCCCCTTGTTAAAATATTGGCAGCCCACCGCTGGGAAGGAGTGAATGTTTTTATCACTCCTATGCAATTATATACAATACTTAAATAATCAATCGATTGATACTTAAATACACTTATATTATGTAACAATATGCAATTTACCGTAAAGTTATCAATGTAAATGACTAAAAATGTATAAAAGCTGTCGTAGATAGTATTTAAAAAGTCAGAAATTGTAGTTATATACTAATTCGATCTGAGAATATTTTGTTCTCTTAAATTGACAAGGGGCTCGCTGGCCTTAATGAAATTTAACAAGGGGCTCGCGAGACCCCTCCGAACCCCTCCAGCCCACCCCTGATTGGGAGTAAAAAAAATATATTTATATGTATATTCAAGCGTCGATGATTTTGAATCACTGATCGGAAAAGAAAATGAGTCGCTTTGTCTCAAAGCGGCATCCCTTTTGAAATAGATAGAACTACCTACGGCAAGGCGGTGCTCTTAAATAAAGAAACTAATTTGTAATTAAAGCGAAAACACGTGGCCGCTGAGACGGCGACTCAAACTTTTGACGGCTGCATTCAGACATATTTGTCAAACGATGACATGTCAGAAAAAAAACAAACGAGGGCGGGAAATTGTTCCATTCTTTTTGAATTTTGATTTCCGCGAACTGTTTGTTCACAAACGCATAGATAATGGCAGATTTACAGCACAAAGCATGCACAGATAAAACAATTTTACTTTAGACAAATATTATTTTCTTCTGAACATTATTAATCTGAGGGTAAACATTCTAGTAATGGTGGCATTCAAAAAATTGTACTTAGTGATTTATAAATATACATTCATCCAGCGGTGGGCTGCCAATGCGTTAAAAAGGTGCACGCTTAATCTCAGAGCAATTATCGGTGTTCTGGGGAATGAGTGAATATTTTGATCACTCTCATGCAATTATATGCAATACTTATTTTATGTAACAATATGCAATTTACCATAAACTTATCAATCTAAATGACTAAAAATGTACTACTGTGTAAACTGAAGCTGTCGTAGATAATATGTAAGTCAGAAACTGGAGTTATATACTAATTTGATATGAGAATATTACTTTATCTTGAGTTAACAAGGGGATCGCCGGCCTTAGTGAAATTCAACAATGGGCTCGAGCGAGCCCCTTCGAGGCCCCTCCAGCCCACCCCTGCATATAATGTATGGTTAAAACAATAGAAAATGGTAACTGACAATGCAATTACGTTCCTATTTTTAAAAAGAATAATATACAATATAATACAAACGAAAAATAGGACTTTTTCACTATGTCCAATCAATTTTAATTTAGGTACGTCTAATTCTGAATAATTACGTAACGGCGAAGTTGCCCACGCGATTTTCGGTCATACACAGTTTGGTTTTATAGAGCAAGACTTGTTAATTTTCTCTGCCAATGAAAATGCCACCTCTGTGATTTTGTTAATTTTTATCCGACGAAATGATCTCGTATCTAAGGACAAATCACAAAATTCGTAATGCCACGTAATATTTAATGAGCTGTGAGGATATAAATACACGAAACTGAATTAGTCGGCATATAAAAATAGCAATCGTAGTGTTTGACGTAAACAATTGAAATTTGGATTGACACGCCTAAAAAATATTTAGTTGTTGAATTATATGATTGTTTTTTTTTTAAGGGAAATGATAGTATCTATACTTGTACTTCCTTTAAAGTAAAGACATCACATACATCCATGCCTTCGAACAGAAATTCATAAATCGATTTAAAAATCAATTTATAAAACTGTCCGTACCGGGATTCGAACCCGGGACCTCCGTAACCGAAGCCAACGACGTTGACCACTCGACCACACAGGCGGCATGTGATGTCTTGAATTCACCCCTCCCACCTACGGCTAAACGGTATGACAGTTTGAATGTATTTCCTTTTATGAAAGTTCGATAAGATTTCAGAATAAAATATCGCGATTTATTTAGATAATAACATAGGAATACGTACCCCATCGCCTGCTGTGGCCCAGTTGGTTAGAGCTTGCTCTACCGATCACGCAGGTTTGGGCTCGATTCCCAGTACGATCACATTGAATTTGAGAATTATTTCATTCAAAATTGTGATCGAAGACTGGGTGTGTTTGTGATGTCAATTAACATTATTTCTTTTCCTCCCATCCTTCTGATCTTTCAATAACTGGGTGCAGCAATAGCGATTAGTTAACCATTAGGCCTGTTCTAGCCTTAACCTTCTTTAGAAAAAGTCGTAGAAAAAACTTCTGTTTAGATACCTCCATTAGGAGGCCATATGCCCACATTGGGAACCGACATATAATATATTAATATAATATATATGTTTGTTAAAAAATATCCTTTTTGTACTAATTCTACATCATTAGAATACTATTAATTAATAATGCTCGCAACCAGCGATGGGCTGCCAATATCTTAACAAGGGGCTCGGTAAATCTCATACATTTTTTAAATCTATGTCCACTCCCAATGTGGAGTATATGGCATCCTAATGGAAGCATAATAACAGAAGGTTTTTTACGAGAACTGTTTGTTACTCAGTCGATCAATCTCTCTTTCTCAAAGAATAGGGATAGAAGGATATAGCTAAGACAGTACTAGTTATTAACTAATCGCTCTCGTCACGCACAGTTGAATTGAAGGATCGGAAGGGTCGGAGAGAATTTTTTGACATCACAAACACCACTTGTTTTATAATCAAATGTAACCATCTACAGAAATTGCAGTAAGATGCAGATTTGATCTAAGACGAATGGTTTTCTTATCTTAACAAGGGGCTCGCCGGCCGTGCCGAAATTTAACAAGGGGCTCGCGCGAGCCCCCCCGAGCCCCCTCCAGCCCATCCCTGCTCGCAATGAGAGAAATCGGTCTTTTGATCAATAATAAATATTGTGGACTTGGTACAATACGTCATAATTTTTAAATATATGTACCTAATGCCTTTCTGCCAGAATTGAGAGTGAACACCTAATTAGGGATTATTGTGACTATTCGGGATATCGAACCTGAAACAGAACAACCGGGTTAAACACAGAACAGTTCGGATAAATAAAAATACAATAATATGTTATGTATGTATTATTGTTAAATATTAGCTTTAATTCTTTGAGAATTTCTTGGCAATTTCGTCATGATTGCATTCTGCCGGTACTGCTTTACGGTTGCGAATAATGGCTCCAGCAAAATCAGATTGAGGATAATTTTGAAAACAAAACTGATATATTAATAACATTACATGTTTCTTTTTGAAATTCAAGGTAATACAATTCTTATAATAAGAACACAATATTCCTTTGTACTTTATTCCACTTTATTTAATAGGTCAGGACCGGTTTCGCTCATTGCGAGCATTGTCAAGTGATAAATAAAGTACAAAGGATTATTGTGCGTTTTCTTAATTTTGAAGTATATTTAATAGAAGTTTCTTTCTTGAATGTGGCCTTATGAGATTACAGATAAATGAAAATGGCTTTCTTACACACAAAGGTTACTCACCCACAGTCTAGCACTAGATCGCCTGTTTGAAATGTTCTTAACCTTTTAGTTGCCATAGGACAACAATTGACATTGAAAAGAAATTACATTATAAGTGATTCTAAAACAACACAAAATTTCAATGTCAATTGTTTGTTGTTCAAACCTTTTCTTTTAAATTTATTTTTGTATAAATAGCATTGTTAAATTATATTTCTTATCAGTTGACAATGATCGCAATGAGCGAAACCGGTCCTGACCTACTAAATAAAGTGGAATAAAGTCAGCAGTGGGCTGCCAATACGCTAACAAGGTGCTCGCTTAATGTCAAAGCATTTTTAGATGTTCTGAGGTAGGAGTGAATTTGTCTATCACTAGTATCCAATTACATGCGATATTTAAATAAGCAATCGATTGGTACACTATTAATATGTAACAATGTGCAATTTACCATTAACTTATCAATGTAAATGGCTTAAAGTCAGTGGTGTAGTGGGGCCAGGTCGGCGACCTGGCACCTGAAAATGAGCCAGAGCGCCGCCCTGCCACCTTTTTGTCTTATAACTTAATTTTAAAGTACAAGTATTTTTCAAGTACATACATACATATTCAAAATACTGTTCATAAAATTTAAAAGCATTGTATCAAAATTGATCTACCTGGGGGATTTTACAAAAATAAAAAAAATAAATGACAAATGTAGCGTGAAGAAATACCACCCCTCTTTCTAAAAAAAATAATTGAGCGGTTTTTTTATTGATTTAATTGTTAAAACTTGTATTTTATTTAACTTCGGATGGATATTAAAAAAAAAACATAGGTATGAAATCAATGACCGACCTGGTACCTATTTATTTACCACTACACCACTGCTTAAAGTGTATGACGAATACACTACTGTGTATAATGAAACTGTTGTAGATAATATATAAGTCAGAAATTGCAGTTGTTTACTAATTGGATCTGAGAATATTGTTTTCTCTTAATTTAACAAGAGGCGCACGCTAGCCCCTCCGAACCCCCTCCAGCCCACCCCTGAATAAAGTACAAAGGAATTGTGTGTTTTTATTAATATAATGCCTTTCCATTAAGTATTGACAGTGAACACTCTAAAAGTGAATGCAATTATCATTGAAATTGAAATAACGCGTCGTTTTTACCGTAAATATTGCAGCCGCAAGTTGCGAGCATCTTAATGTGACTATTCTTGTCCACGTGTGTTGTCTTAAAACAGGCTATTTGCGGTATTGCAGCGTCGGATTGTGTTGGTTTTCATTCCTCGCTTGAACGGTCCGCCGCCGCCGAGGATCGCCGCCTGATTCGAGACGACGCTCCTCCGCACCAGCAAAATAGACGCCCGAAAGCGATCTTGGCATTTCGTCTCGCAGATGCTGGTGGTGCTGCTACTCCAGCGTAACTGCAAATTCAATCTATGCCGATGCGTAATTTAATGAGATTAAAAATTGGCACGGCTCGCTTCAGAGTCGAGTGCCAAGACATTGCTCCTTTGCCGCCTTGCTGTGGAGTTTGGGCGTGTGGGTATCCAAGTTAAATGCACTTGGCCCCTAGACGGTTCGTTGAACTATTTTAATCTCCAAATTTTCACCTATATCATATATATATATATCATATCGTCAGAGCTTACTCAGTTGACTTCGTTGGCATTTTTTTCTACTGCTTTTGATATTGTACTATTTTTTTTCTTCATTGTAAAAGTTTTAAATTTATAATTTTTCAACCTTGTGCAATGTTTAAAAGATAAATTATTAAGTAAATAAATATTTGTAAAAGCGTAAAGGATATTTTATATGGATTAAAAATGTAAAGTTTCGAATGTTTTTTTATGGTATTATATCGACTGTGGGAAGGAAAAAGGACGTAACCCACATAGAATAGATTTTACTCAAATTATGAAATATACACAACCATGTAGTGCATAGAGACTGATTAACTGGTTCTGAATTGAATTTATCTAATATTTATTTCATTAAATTTGAATCGTTCAAACTATGTACATTCTCACAGATTTTGTCACTAACGACCCGGGTTTCGCCTTTCGGCATCTTCAGGCGTTCAAGTGCACGGATGAACTTGAACTGACGCTAAGTAAATGAATATTTCGTGTTTATATAAGAAATAAATGTATCATTGAGTTTAGAACCATTGCTGGCAAAAAAGGATAAGCTTATGGGAATGCCCACAGATTTAAGTAGTAAGTAGTTTCAAGTTCATCCGTGCACTTGAACGCCTGAAGATGCCGAAAGGCTAAACCCGGGTCGTTAGTGACAACATCTGTGAGAATGTACATAGTTTGAACGATTTAAATTTAATATTGAAATTCCACCAAGCACCTTCAGTCGAAATCTTAAATTATATTACTTTTATTAATTTTTCAAAAACAACTTTTTTTAACACTTTTTCCTGATCGCAATTTTCACAAGCTCATCTTTTTTCAAACATAATAGCTAAATTTGGATACTAATTTGACATTTGCAGCTTACATCCTATTGATAGATGGTGTACCAAGTTGTATACTTTGTGATTATCGAAACAAAGCTGTTTTGGAAAGAGTGTGGGTCAAGTTCTTTTTTATTTCCATAGTCGATATTATATTCTTGGTTAAATAAAAAAATCCGCTCTATATTTTGAGTGAAGAAAATTTATTGTGCCTGCAAAAATGTTTAAAAAAAGCCCACTTTATTATTTATGTATGTATTGTTTACAAATTAAAAGTACAATACATACATGAAATTACAGCTGACGCCAATTCGGCGGATTTATGAAATAAACGATAAAACTATTGGAAGGTCATTAAAAATCTTGGATTTCTTTCATCAATTCAATTTAAAAGGAGAACAGTAAAAGCATAGACAAATTACATAGACAAAAGAGCGTCATTTTCATCAATCAAGCTTGACAGTTTAGCGCACACGTCCCTGGAAATCATGCGTGACAAATTCTTTTACCAACCTACACACATTTTCTTACTTTATTCTAATGTAAACACATTGTTTTAATTATTTTATTACCAACCTAACAATGAATTATGTATCACTGTCGACAATAAAATAATATAATTTATCAACCGCAAAGAATTATACCTAGGTGACCGACTGGTAAATTATAAACACAATAACATACACAGAGAATAAAAATAATTTATGATAATGGCAACACTATTTTATTATATTCTATATTTAAATTAAAATAAACTGAATCATTTTGTTTAGATAATGAATCAGCAATATATAGTACATGCTAGGCAGGGGTGGAATGGTGGGGGCTCTGAGGGGCTCGCGCAAGCCCCTTGTCACACTGTATAACTATACAGTGGAACCTCTTATAACGAGCGCTTTTTGTAACGAGTAATTCCCATAACGGGCAAAGCATAACGAGTGACGCAGAGTTTTGGAAAGATCACTTTCACATCGTTGCTTGCCTCAAGATGAATGACAAACCGTGCGAAGGGTTTACCAAGAGGACCCTCACTTCTGCTTGTAAGAAGCTTTGGACAGAGAGCGCTGTCGAATGTGATTTTGAGGAGTTTGAAACAGTACCTGTGGAGTCTACAGTCAACGAGATTGTATCTTTGTCCAATACACTGGGACAGGAGGTGGAAAATAACGACGTTGATGAGCTTGTGGAAGAGCACGGTCAAGAGCTGACCGCCAAAGAGCTTATGGAGTTGCATTGTTTTTCACAGCAATAATTTATGGAGGAGAGTTTGTTAGTGGAGGAGGAGGAGGTAGCAGAACAATCTTCTGGCGCAATAAGAGAAATGCTGAAAGCATGGAAAACTGTTGCCTAATAAGGAGGTGGTTATGCGTTTTACAAATTTATTCAATGATAATGCTGTCACATTTTCACCAAATTTTGAAGCGTCGGCAAAAACAAATGTCTCTAGACAGCTTTCTAGTAAAAAAGAATAAATTATTTGTCCTAATTAATAAACTAGTCATTTTTGTTTATTGTTTTTTGCAAATCGAAATCTCATTCCAAGTAAGTATGTAATTTTATTTGAATAAACGTTAAAAATATATGCAAATGTTTTTTTTCCGTTATGGAACTCATTATTGTATTTTACATTGTTTTATATGGGAAAAATTGTTTCGCTTAATGAGTAAGAATCTGGAACGAATTAAACTCGTTATGAGAGGTTCCACTGGATAAAGTAATATTCGATAGCTTTTATAATTATTGCGTATAAAGAAAACAAATCACCTCTTCCGCGGATCACCGCGAAAAGTTTTGAGATTAAGCGAACCCTTAGTAAATATATTGGCAGCCCACAGCTGCAAGGTGTATTAGAAATGAAAAGAGTAATATATGTTATATCGCGATTGACCGATTGAGTACCCTAGATCTAAATGAAAAATAGGTGATCAATCATTTTTTCGCAGAAAATATTTTTAAATCATACAGGTATTACGATGTATTACTTTTCAATCAGATTTTGTTTTCGGTTTACCAGATTTTTGCGCTTGCGCTTCAACATTAAAGTTATTCATTTCGGTTTTTATTAACAACAAATCCTCGAGTAGTTTAGGGCTTAGGTTTGTAATGAAGATAAGATAACTGTAAATTGTGGATGGGATAGTTATAATGACCATTTCGTAGTCGACACGAAAAAATCTTTATTGATCAGGATACACTAAAAACCAGGACAGTGGAGTTGGGTAAAAATAAAACGACTCAGACTTCGACATTAAATTAAAAACCGACTCCAACTCCGAATAGATTATTCCAATCGTTTCCGTTTGACTTACATATCTGTGGAGTGTGTTCTATCAGATCATTCCAGTCACTATGTTAAAATAATTATAGTACATTTCACTAATCAATATAATAAGGAATGGACTAATGATTTTTCAATATCTATAATTATTTTTCTTCGATTTTTCTGACTCCGACTTCTCCTCCGTGAAAAACATTAGATTTCACGACTCTCGGCTCCAACTCCACAGCACTGCTAAAAACTGTTTTTTTAGAGTTAAGGATTGTTTTCAAAGTATCAAAAAACACGCTTTGTAGTTTGTCCTTCCTGTAGTTCACTATTTCAAGTATACACAGTGGCGTAGTAGTAAATAAAAAGGTACCGGGTCGGTCATTGATTTCTTCCCTATTTTTTTTTTGTTTTTTTTTATATCCGTCTGAAGTTAAAAGACCACATGTTTAAAAATTAAATATTCAATAAAAAAAATGCGCGATTAAAATTTTTCTAGAAAGAGGGGTGGTATTTCTTCACGTTACATTTTTTTTTATTTTTGTAAAATCCGTCGGGTAGATCAATTCTAATGTAATGCTTTTAAATTTTATGAAAAGAATTTTGAATATATGTATGTATGTAATATACTTGAAAATTAACTTACAAGTCAAAAAGGTGGATGGGCGGCGCCTTGGCTCATTTTCAGGTGCCAGGTTGCCGACCTGTCCCGACCTGGCCCCACTACACCACTGACTATAGTTCTGCCTCGTCTTGAATATAGCTGCAAATTCAAATTTAAAGCTAAACAAATAATCATAACATTTTTTACTATGCTGTGGTCATAATATTGTGAGATGCAAAAAAATATTTTTGATTATCACATGACATTTTTTACTTATCATTAGTTGAATTTTTTGGCAATGTCATTTGCTATTTAACTATTGTTTTTTCATTGATCAAATGGTAATTATTTTCTCGTTGACAACGATATATTCGTTGTGATAATGTCTCGTCATAATAAATATATTATGCAAAATTGAAATTGTTTGTTGCAGCATAAGATGGCGTCCAAGAAATCCCTCTGAAGTGCAATTTTGCGCGATTTTATCTCGGTCTAATTAAATTAGTCGGGTTGGGAGAGTGGCGAGTCGGTTAATTCAATTAAAACGAGTTAAATGGATCGGCGTTTGAGACTGTTTACTTTCAAACGTCGCCATTACTTTCCCGTTGTGACTTAACTCTTAACAAAGTCAAACCGGCGTGAAATTAAAATTTCGCTTTGAACGAGGCGAGCCAGCGGATGGACGGCAGCGCCAGAAAACAGTGCAGCGAGAAAATTTGAAAGGTTTACAATCAAAACGTCAGTTGACAGCAACCAATAGAACAATAATATTATTATTGTTTTTCACTTTTAGATTATTCACTGTCAATACTTGGTTGACAGGTATTATATTAAGAAAAACACAATATTCCTTTGTACTTATACCCACTTTTATTTACCAAAATCAGAACCGCTTTCGCTCATGGCGAGCATTATCAACTGATAAGAAATATAATTTAACAGTGTTATTTATACAAAACAAATTGAAATAAAAATGTGTTTTAAACAATTGGCATTGAAAAGAATTTACAAATAAAAGTACAAATTATAAATAAATGACTCTGAGCTAACACAAATTTAAATGTTTGACACCTCTAACATTTAATTACAAAGATAATCAAAGAGTGTTTCAAAAATATTTCAAAACTAAAATAAAAGTGGAAATTAGTAGAAAGGAATATTGTGGTTTTCTTACATTATGCTATGGTACTTTTTTTTTCTTATTATTTATATTAATAATACATTTACATTTAAAAGAAATTTAAATACTATTATGATATGAGTTTAAAAATATAGGCTACACGCAGTTAATTTAAACAGCGTAATGAGAAAATTAAAACATATTTCAAAAGATTTCAAATGTAATAATAATGATGATATGCGATTAAATTAAAATAGTTCATTGCTCATTATTGTCGATGGATTGTGCGGTTACAAGATAGAAATTATTTTTATTATTGTATTGAATTATATTTTATTTATTTTACGATGCACCTTTTCACGTGTTTTGTTTCAGCATCTTTAGGCTTTCAAGTGCAGGGATGAAATTGAAATTGAAGATGCCGACAGGGTGATAACCGGGTCGTTCGTGGTATATCACTTGGAAGTGTTTTAAATTTGAACGATACAAATTTCACTTTCAGTAAAAAAAATGATTCTCCATAACTGTAAATTAAAACAAAAAAATGCAGTGATGTTAATTTAGGATTTCATATGCTGCACACTGAAAGCGGATAGAGCATGTATAGAAATACATTTTATTGTTTTCTTTAGCAGTTATCGCAAATATTAAATAATGTAACATATTATTGCCAGTCGAATGTGTTGTATTTTGCATATGTGTGGTCTGGGCGTCAGGCTGTGGCATCTGTCATAAACTGGCAGCCATTTGCTGGATCTCCTAAAGAGACTTTCAGCATTAGACAAGCGGACGGATGGAGCAGCGAGGAGCCGAATCACATCCATAAAGTTGGCCATGAAATGTTGGGTCAAATGGACCGAGCCCCATAACAATCTATTTGCGTCTTGCTAAGACTGCTTTGGGTGGTATAGTGCAGCGGTTGTCAACAAGAAGTACGCGGATCACTGATTGTCTGCCAGAATATTTTAGTAATTTAACGTAATTTGAAGAATTCATAAACTTATTACAAACACGCAGCAGTAAATATAAATAAAAAATATATATCAAAATCACAGTAGTGTAACTTTTACGATAGTTCTTTTAAATATTTTTGTAATGTTTCCTGGTCCCATGGTCCCTGTGATATGAAAGGTTGGCGTCGCCTGGTATAGTGTTGGTGAGTAGGTACAATAATATTACATACTATAATTCCATCGTGTGTAGATTATATTTTTCATTACAACGTACTTAGTGAATTGGTCAAAGCAGTGGTGGGGAACTTTTTTATTTGATTAAACTTAGCTGTCAATATTACATTATTTGAATTGATCTTAATCTAATGATTATAATTTAATGAAGTTGCTTCGCCATGTTTTTGAAAAGGTGCGTTAGAATATTTTAATATACTATTAAATAGATAAAACAACTAACTTATTTATACAGAGCAGGTCAAGACGTCAAATATTATAATATAAGGTAGCTCTCTACTGTAATTTGTATATTTTAAAATTTTATAGCATATTTTAATCCCTTATTGCAAAATTAAACTCCGGAAATATTTTCGGGAAATACCAAATATAAAGCTTCAAAGAGACCAACCACCAATGACGCTATAGTGGCTATGCGAGTAGGCTAGAGCAGGGTTTCCCAAACTATGTTCCGCGAAAATTTGGAATGGTAACAAACGCTGCAAGAAATTTAAGCGTCTTCTACTTCGTGTCAAAAATCGAGTGATAATAAATCTCCAGTGAAGTTAAAAACGTCAAATATTACAGGCGGAGATTTTTAATCACTATGAACTTTTTTTACTCATACTTTTATGTAATATGTTTTAAAGATAAATAATCAATACATAATAAGTGGTTTAATAACTAGTATGTTTACTATTAAGAATTACCTGACCTAAAAAAAAGCTGTGTTCCGGTAACATTTCCAGATTTGACAAGTGTTCCGAATGTTTGAATTTTCCGGACTTGCAAAGTGTTCCATCCCAGAATAAGTTTGGGAAACCCTGGGCTAGAGGTTGCCCCCGATGGCAGTGTGCTGGCTATCGGAGCGCAAGACGTTGAGTTGATTTTCATTTATTATATTCAATTTAATTTTGTGTAATTTTATAAAATAAAAAAAGGTTTATATTTTAACGATGTAGTTAAAATCGCATCAGTAATTTATGTATTTTAATTGTAACTGGTATCCGCATCATAAAAATAATCAGCTACCATTTTTGCGTAAAGAAAGCGTCAACGATTCCATCGGTCAAGTCCACCATAAATATCTCTGCAGGGAGATGGTTTTTAAAAATTAAATAAACAAAATATAATAATAATAGTTAATGTTAGGAAGTATCTTCCGACGGCGTCCGTAAAATGATTTTTTTAAAGAGTTAGAACGACAAATAAGCCGAAAATAAATCCGTCATTTACGTCGAAATGTAAACCGCGTTTTATGTTGGCAAAACGATTTATGTTTGTTGACCCTTGTGTGAACCGACATTAATAAAAGAAAATAAATTCTGTAGCCAGTGCCGGCGCGAGGTTATTTGGCGCCCTAAGCAACAGTTAATGGCGCGCCCCCTTTTTAAAACAAATAGTCCCATTTATTCGAGATAATGAAGAAAATACAATTCGGAATCATTCATTTTTTTATATACATCCATGCCCACTCCTAATGTGGAGCACATGACCTCCTAATGGAAGTATCTCAAAAGAAGTTTTTCTAAGTGAACTGTTTGTCACTTAGTCGCCCAACCTCTCTTTTTCGAATCATATAGAAAAAGATACATAATTACAACAAACAAATACAAAAATTAAGATTAAATTAAATATACTATTATTTATTATTATTAGAGTATATAAAAATAATTTTAATACTCTACTTATGCGCCCCCTAATGGTTTGCGCCTTAGGCGGTTGCCTATTTCACCGGTATAGTGACGCCGGCCCTGTCTGTAGCGTAACTAGGGATCGCAATACCGGACGCATATATCAATACCGGTAGTATAACGGTAATGGTAGGTAGAGGCATTATCGCTCCTAATATGTATGGAGCATTCGGGTTTCTGATGGAACATCTTGAGAGAAATTGTCGTACGAAAACTAATATTATTATTCATTTGTTTAGGCAGTTACAACAAGTTATCCAGCGAGGGGCTGCAACTACGTTAACAAGGGGCTCGCTTAATCTAAACGCAATTCTCGGTGATCTGGGGAAGCAGCGGTAGGCTGCCAATATCTAAACAAGGGGCTCGGTAAATCTCATCCATAATGCGTTCAAGTCATGGAATATAGATGCATAAACCGTGGCCCGCGAGTCACATTCGGTCAGCTAGGGTCTCTTTTATTATGCAACCGAAGTTAATGTATTTTTTTTAAATAAATGAAAAGGCAACGAAGTCTTGTTAAATAATAAAATTTAATCATCTATAGAAATTGCAGTTAGGTGCTGACTTTATTTGAGACAAATGACTTTCTTATCTTGACAAGGGGCTCGCCAGTCACGCCAAAATTTATCAAGGGGCTCGCGCGAGCCCCCCCGAGCCCCCTCTAGCCCATCCCTGAGCCCACCCCTGTGGGGAAGGAGTGATTTTTTTTATCACTACTACGGTATTATATGAACTAGTGAAATAAGCAATCGATTCTTACTTAATACAGTTATAATATTTAACAATATGCAATTTACCGTAAACTTATCAAAGAAAATGGCTAAAAATGTACTACTGTGTATACTGAAGCTGTCGTAGATAATATATATGACATGATTGCAGTTATGTACTAATTTGGTCTGAGAATATTGTTTTCACTTAAATTAAAAAGGGGCTCGCCGGTATTAGTACGATTTAACAAGGGGCTCGCGCGAACCCCTCCGAGTCCCCTCCATCCCACCAAGGGCATCCAATCCCGAGATCCCGTTCAATTTTCTGATCCCGAAATCCCAGGATTGACATGGCCGCGATCCCGGGATTCCGGGATTGAAAAAATTTGAGTAAATCCCGAAAAGTGAGACGAAATTGGCAAATTGTGGATATCAAATTCCTCGGAGAGCTAAAAAAAAAAACGATGTTTTGCGACAATCCTGGGAAAAAGTATACCAAATCGGCGATTTCAAATTCCTCGGTGAGCTAAGAAATAAAAAAAAAACGAGGTTTGCAGATAATCTGAGGAAAAAGTATAGGGAATTGAGGATTTCAAATTCCTCGGTGAACTAATCCCAATCCCGGGATTGAAAATTTATCAATCCCGAAATCCCGGGATTGGAAAAAGGCTCCGGGATTGGATACCCTAATCCCACCCCTAAAGTCATCCCAACTCTGTGATTGCGAAGCATGTGCATTTTTAAAAATGTGTTATGATAAATGAAACAATGTATATGTTTAAAAGATCTAGTAAATATATTCTGTCGGAAATCTTCAGTGACTGCAATGAAAGAGTCGTACAATAATAGTGAGTGAAGTAAAACACGTGTTTAATTAATTAGTGGGGCTCTTTCTAGATGTCGCGACCCGCCACAAAAATTCGCGCGTAAAAAAGGAAATGGAAAGCAAAAGCCATCTCCTAAGCAATTTCACGTCGACGGAGTACTCAAAGTGAGTTATTTATGCCAAAATGCTTGCGGCCAGACAATATTTTACACCACTCGCGTACTCGAAGTGAGTAATCACATGGTAATAATTTCATTTTTATTACAAATCATTCTTGCTTAAAAGTAATTATGGAAAATAGGTTTTTTTAAGTTAGCGGTATTTTCATTTATTTTGAACGTATTGAGAGCTTGCTCTACTGATCAGGTGGGTCTGGGTTCGATTCCCGGTAAAGTCAATGTCAAATTAGATTTTTTTTTCAATTTTAATTTGAGATCTAAGACATGGGTGTTTGTGAAGTCAATTCTCCTTGAGTTAATCTCATGTGACTTCTCATCGAGTATATCTCGTATGATCTTTCAACTTAAAAATATTTGACGCATTGGCGTAAGCTGTAATGTCAATTATTTTTTATAAAAATTAAATAAAAAAAAAAATCGACATGACGGATCGATGTAATAACAAACAATAATTATTTTTTTAAATATATTAAAATACTCAATATTTAATTGTAAATTTTCCGCCTGTCTTTAATCCACTTACTTATCCTCATAAAGCGGTGGGCTGTCTATACTTTAACAAGAGGCTCGCTGAACTTCAAAACGATTCGCGGTACTCGAGGTATATAGCGAGTTTTTTTTATCAGTATTTGGTATATAATTATTAAAGCAATCGAATGTTACTAAATATAGTTATATTATCTAACAACACGCAACAAGCAATGTATTTACCTACCTTAGATTCAGGGCCGGCGCTACCATACAGGCGAAATAGGCAACCGCCTAGGGCGCAAACCATTGGGGGGCGCATAAATGGAGTACATATTAAAAAATATATATTTACCCAAATATTAACAGTATATTACATCCTATTTTATTGTGATGTTTGTATTTGTTCGTTGTAATTATGTATCGTACTCTATATGATTCTAAAAAGAGAGGTTGAGCGACTGAATAAAAAAACAGTTCAAGTAGAAAAGCTTCTGTTGAGATACCTCCATTAGGTAACATATGCTTCACATTGGGAGCGGACATGGATATATAAAACAAATATATATATCTCATGATTCCGAATGGATTTATTTTCATTATTTCGAAAAAAAATAGACAATTTGTTAATAAGGGGGCGCACCAATAACCGTTGCCTAGGGCGCCAAACAACTTCGCGCCGGCACTGCTTAGATTGTAAGACTAAAAAAATTCAAGATCTACACAAAAATAGAAGTTATTCTTTAGCCTCCAACATTATACGTATTCCGTTATTATCTATATCTTTTAGCTGCCGTAGATAATTAATAGTAATTATCTAACACGCCGGCTATAATTTGCAAATATTAATTTAATTAGTTATTGACGAGATAACTCGTCTCTAGCGTGTCAAGAACGAAATTTTTTACGAGATATCTCGTCTGTGGCAGCCATCGAGTTAATTTTAATGTAGGTCAGAAATAGCAGTTATGTATTAATTTGATCTGAGAAAATTGATTTTTAAATTTAACAAGAGTTTCACTGACCTAAGCTAAATTTTACGAAAGGCTCGTGTGTAAGCCCTTCCGAGAGCAATCCAGCCCACCCATGCCTCCGTAAGATATTCCTGATTAGACTCAAAGAGTCTCAAAATCTCTTGCAACCTAAAAGAGTGAACGTAAAAAATAAATTATCAAGCAAACAATACTCTTTTCGGAATGTTATCATTTCACCTTATTAAAGCGCCGTTTTCAATTTAAAAGCATTTTTCTACGCGGCCGAGTTGACAACCCTGAACATTTTAAAACTGTGAGCTTACATTTTTTCATTTTTTATCTCCGTGGCCAAACCCATGATTAAAAAAAAATGTATCTTTGAATTATTGTTTTCGAGTTGGTCATATGACACGCCACTCATAAGGACTGTTTGGTTAAATGCATTGCTTAATGTTTTAAGCCTTAAACAATGATCTTTGTGTATTGAAAATTTTTTTTTTTTTTACATTACGCTGTTGAACTGTATTTTGGTTTATGATGTATTTATTCTTAAAATTTTATTTGTCAATTTTATGTATAGTGCATTGGCTCTAGCTATAGCACAATCAGTTATTTCTTAAAGTAAAACAAAGTATTGAAATCTTAATTTGGTTGTATTATTTAAAAAAAATTCATGCCACCGCAAAAAATAATAGTACATATTAATCTCAAATATTTACAATGCCATCTTTGGCCAAATGCCGACAAAATTTAATAAACGACTGTTTTACCGACATTGATATTATGCCTACCGCACTGACAGCGATTGTATGTATAAGTATATTATCTATGATTATATCTGTTAGATATGTTTCTTAATGCTAGCAACACTGAACATCGATAAATTAAATTTATTATACGAAAAGCGAATTCCCAACCTTGCTTCGTTTGACAGCAAATGTTTTGTTATTTGTATAAAATAAATGTTAAAAAAATAAACTATGGGTACTGAGGTATACTCCTCTGTGGGCTCTTTCATCACACAGTTGGAAAACGCAAAAGTGAGCCTTCAGAAAATAGATGAACGTATAAAAAAGGTCGTCCAAACAACGGGCCGTTATCAAAATGATAGGTTAGTATTCAATCGCCAATCCTATTTTGTAATCGTGTTAGTAGGCAAATGGGTTTGAACAATTGTCATTGTTAACTTCCAGAAATCCTGAGCGAGGAGCCCAGAATTCGCCGTCGAACTATCCTATCAGAGGCGGATCGCGAATAGGTAGACAGAATTTTTACCAGGACCAGCCGAATAATCGAAGTTATGATGATGATAGACAGAATAGGAAAAGACCGCAAGAGACCAAAACTGTATTTAGCAGGTAATTGTTGATTGAATTATTTATGACTGCAAAATATGCCCCAATACATATATAAGAAACGGAAATAACTATTTTACGTCAAATACTAAACGATACTGTAATCCGATGGAATTACCGTATACGGTTTTAAACAAATGACATTATTCACATATGACAAATTAAATATTTTTTAAAAAGTTACATTACTTATTATTTTGTTAAATATTTCAGACTTTCAACGCGTCCGGGAGGAGAAAGTGACGGTGAAGATGAAAAGATTTCTAAAAAGCCTCGAATATCATCTCAGGTTATCCGAGACATGCCCACTAAACAGCAAGTCTTAAAAGCACAAACCGGTGATGAAGTATCGAAAGCTCGCAACCGAAGAATGTTTGGTTCCTTGCTTGGAACGCTACAGAAATTCAAACAGGAAGAGATAGTCCTGAAAAATAAAGAAGACAAGAAGGCTCAGGTTGAAAAGAAAATCGAAGAGCAGGTAAATCAGGAACGAGAAAATCAAAAGAAGGAGAGGCAAAATCTATTTGCGGAGAGAGAAATGAAGAAGGCAACAATCAAAGCCCTGGAGGCGAAGATGTATCGGACGCAGGAGTACGAGAAGTGGGAGATTTCACAGAAACCTCTGCTAAATTTCATTCAAACTAAGACCAAGCCTCAAATATTCTGGCATCCCAAGAAGGTGAATGACAAGGCTCAGGAGAAACTTCTCACCAGTAGAAAAAAACTAGAAAGTAAGTTCAGTTTACAAAAAAGAAGTATATTGTAAAAGAGTAAGATGAAAGGCACCAAAATATGGTAGATATGTTGGTGCTTAGGTTTTCTATGCGGTTAATAACGTCGTCTCTTACAACAGTGCTTCCCAAACTTTTTTATGTCACGGCCACCCAAGTCTGAAAAAATAAAAAAATAGCCATTAATATTTTTATTTGGCATTAATTATTACTATTAATTCATACATGTTTATTTTTTATCACAAAAAAATAGGAACTTATGAACAAATCATAAAATTAAATTTAAAAAACTACATACAGTGAAACCCCCATTTACACTAAAGTCGGGGCAGTGTAATTGGGGGAGTGAATCTCATACAAAATCAGGGATTTGATTTTTTCCACAATAAATGCAAAACTAAGATTTCAAATATTTAGTTACTAAGTGATAAAATGCAAAGCGCGCCAAAATCCAACACAAAGACAGTCGCCTGGCGCGTGTTGAATACACATGCTAGCCAACATTTGACTGTATGCACCGCACAGACTGTCTCGTAGCAACAACAATGGAATGCGACAAATATTTCAAGCCAGCATGTAATTTGGGGTAGTGTAATTGGGGGTTCCACTGTATATATAAAAATTACAAAAACAATTTAATGAGATGAATGAACCTGTGCTTATTTTTTATTAAAAGTAATGACGAAAATGCTTTTTCACACAAGTATGTAGTCGCAAAAGGAACACAGTATTACCAAGACTTCATTTTGCTACATATGATATTCTTGCGTATCGTCTTATCAAAATTTCTAAAATACTTTTCAGAAATTTGGTTTCAATCAAATTAACTGAAAATTTTTGTCAACCTTCGCAGAAAATCTACAGATCCGGACCGGTCCACAGCCCTTAGTTTGGGAAGCGCCGTCTTATAACTCTCTTTTTTTCGTTGGTCTTCTAACAAGCAGTAAATTTTAAGATAACATTATCAGCCAATTAAGCAAATAATTGAGAATTGATATCATTGTATGAGCGTTTATTGGTGTTAAATATGCATCACAAATAGTTTATTATTGCCAAGCTTTGATTGTAATTCTCACAGTCTTAAATCCCAGTACAGACAGTGTCAAATTGTTTTTTTGTCTGTGGTGCCTAAATTCCCTCCCACTCATTCAATCCTAAAAACGAGGCAGGGTGCGAGAGAGATTAGCTAACTC
The DNA here is from genome assembly GCA_031772345.1 of Himalopsyche anomala. Taxonomy (NCBI): domain Eukaryota; kingdom Metazoa; phylum Arthropoda; class Insecta; order Trichoptera; family Rhyacophilidae; genus Himalopsyche; species Himalopsyche anomala. The sequence continues at coordinate 22,074,495 of CM062839.1, forward strand.
AATTTCCACCTTGGGTAAAATTATGCAATATTCATTTTGTATTGTTTTGTATTTTTCAGAAGTTATCGAGAAAAAGCAAGAAAATCTTAAGACTGAATTAGAATCCATCGAACAAAGGTTTCTCCGCAATGTGAAATTGCCTCCAGGCACTCAGACACTGATGACGGATTTATCCTCCGATAACTTGGAGAATGCTGAAAACAATCAGCCTGATAATTATGCTGCCTCTGAAGACGAGGAAGACGATGATTCAGATGACGAGAGATCCGTGATCAACTCCACGATCCGAGTCAAGCAGGAGATGGACGAGTCGGATAGAATTAAGATAAAGGCAAATTTGTCAATAAAACAGGAAGGAAAGGATAAAATTAAACTGGTGTTAAAAGTTGAAAATGGAGAAAAATCAGCCGCAGATCGAAAAGCCCCCCGTGAGGATGATAGTTCATCAGATGGCGAGGACACGGAGACCAATAAAAGTTAGTCTTAATAGATACTGAATTTACAATAATATAGTCTATATTTAATTTTAAATTTGTTTACATCGTCACATCATTCAATGATACAGTAGAACCCCCAATTACACTACACCAATTTACGCGCTGGCTTGAAATATTCGCCACAAATCCCCCAATTGCATGGTCGCATTCCATTGTCGTTACTACGATACGGTTGTCTGTGCCGTGCATACAGTCAAATGTTGGCTAGCATCTGTGTATTCAACATGTGCCAAGCTATACACGTATAGCGGGCGACTGTCTGTGTGGGATTTTGGCGCGCTTTGCATTTTATCACTTGTTGTTCTTCATTGTTTACGGAAAAAACCAAATCCCTAATTTTGTATGAGATTCGCACCCCCAATTACCCTACCCAGAATTACACTGTCCCGACTTTAGTGTAAATGGGGGTTTTACTGTATTTATGTTTTCTTTGGCTCCAAATAAACAGATTAATAATGATAACTCTTCGATAATGGTTTATGTATATAAAAAAATATACATGAAAAATAATCGTTGAATTAAAATTGAAAACGTTTTTTATTCTACAGATTAATGATAGTGGTATAGTGCAGTGCTTCCCAAACTGGAGGCTGCAGGTTTTCTCCGGGGGCCGTCGCAGAACATATTTTTTTAATCAGGGGGGTCGCGGACTATTTTTTTCAGATTTGGGGGCTTTGCATGAAAATTTTTGGGAAGCACTGGTCTAGTGGAATAACCATCTAGAAAAGGGGTGGCCAAACTTTTGATCACTACGATTGACTTTTTTAAAAATTATAGACGACGGTCTACCAACATTGTGTGTGTAGATCAGTGCTTACAAAATTGGGGCCGCTGCAGAACATGTTTTTTATTGAGGGGGGCCGCGGATTATTTTTTTCAGATTTAGGGGGCCGTGGTATGAAATTTTTTGGGAAGCACTGTGTTAGATGATCATAAGAAAAGTACGTGTGGGACTGGCATCAGAGATGTGTAAATATCGACAGGCAGGCGATTAAAATTCAGATCTGATCTAGAAGAACAATAGAGTTTTTATTGTTAATGTAATATTAAAAGTTATCTAATTTAAGATTTCGACTGAAGGTGCTTGGTGGAATTTCAATATTAAATTTGAATCATTCAAATTATGTACATTCACACTCCTATACCCTATATAAATATAATCATAAAACCATTTCCGACAAACAAATAAATATAATTCTTAGAACTACTCACTACTCAAATCTGTGGGCATTCCCATGAGCTTATCCTTTTCGCCAGCAATGCCTTTAAACTCAATGATACATTTATTTCTTATATAAACACGAAACATTCATTTACTCAGCGTCAGTTCAAGTTCATCCGTGCACTTGAACGCCTGAAGATGCCGAAAGGCGAAACCCGGGTCGTTAGTGACAAAATCTGTGTGAATGTACATAATTTGAATGATTCAAAATTAAAAGTTGTCGCCAAATCTGTCAAAATTGGGAAACGGATCACTCAGGTGTGAATCAAACCTAAGAGTTGGTTACCATCTTCAATTCGTTCATTCGAGTCATATCACTGAGTAAAGAAAACAAATGAGTAGCGATTTATTTTTGTCGGACTCTCCATGAGTCGGTCTTATTCACTACAAAGATAAAGCAGTTTGGATTCATTTGTTTGCATATGACGCATGTCTAATATATTCATTTGTTGTAGCTGCAGATTTTAAAGAACAGCCGATGGATGAAAGCTGCGAGCCACCTCCCGATCTAGACGCCACGCAGGATGACCCTGGCGGCGATGAAACTGAGCCGCCTTCAGTGGTAAACAAGTCGGCAACTATTGTAAATCTTGATGAAGAAATGTCAAAACAAGTTGACGACAAGTGATGACGACCTACAATCCTGATCGATACGCACGTTGTTACTGTCTGTAAAATATGTCCATCGATTCAAAAAGGTGTAAATAGTATGCTTTTCAAGAATATTACACATTTTAAATCAATCGATGCAAGAATTTGATTGATTTTGCGTTGGTACACTTTTTTTTTGTTGTCAAAAACTGTTTAAGAATAAGTTTTTTAAAACAAAATGTATTTTACAAACTCTTATAGTTTCAGTTGAATTTGACTAAGAATTTAGAATTCAAGAATGTAAATTTTCAGTTATTTTTAATGTGTATTTTCATTATTACACCAACGCTTTTGTTATTTGCAGGGAAAAATAATTTTATATACCGATTGCTATAGCTGCATATAAAGCTATATAAAAAGAATCGTGCTGGAGAATGTTTATATTGGATCCAATTTTTCTACGAGTGTTTTCTACAAGATGTATTTTCCTCGAATTCTAGATTCGCCATATTGTTTTTTTTTTAATTTACCACACGCTTTGTACGTGGAGCATATTGTCGGAAATCTTCTACAACCTCGTAAAAGTAAAAGTTTTAAGACACATAAATGTACGTTATTCTAGCGCGATCGCTATCTCTTTTTATCACCATAAAACACCACTGGAATGCCTTTATCTTCAATATCTACGAGGAAGTTAATAAGGAAGGAAGCAATGTTTTTTCTGCCAACGTTTTTGTATTAAGTTAAATAAAGCATTAAATATATATTTTTTTGGAATACGAGTTTAAGGAACATGTGTGTATTGAAATTCTGAATTCATTACATCAAAAAACTCAAAACTGACCAAAGTTAAGATACGTTGCTTGTAGAAAATTAACGATGATATGTCCTCCTAATGGGACATTACGACAGAAGTTGTTCTACAAAAACGGTTTGTTATTCAGTCTCTTGACCTCTCTTTTTTTTTTGAGAGAGCATAGATAGAAAGATGTTGCTAGGACACGAGTAGTAGTTAGCATATTGCTTTCGGGATGTCCCATTGTAGGATCAGATGGGACAGAAATTTTACATCTTAGTGGACATTGCAACCAAAGAGCACGATGTTGACACCTCATCTATATGGACCAGTAATAGTAAGAAAATCGTAACCGGCAATTTATAAATTTCACAGGTTTTTTTAAAATTCAACCACTTGAATACCAAGCGGATACAGGTGTCCGGAACATATACAAGCGAACACGGATGTCCAAGACATTTAAAAAATCAAATACTTGGTATTCTAATAGAATATAAGCAATATTTTGATGAATATGTTTAGTGCCATCTATGCTGAGTCAATATAGGTTTTTAAAATATCGAATTCGAGTGTATATTAGGCAAAATTATTTTTCTCAAAGACACGCAGTATCTCTGGGAGATATGATTTATTTGCGCGGTATTCAAACGGTTAAGTTCCAAAAAGGAATTCCTTAAGTGCTGTTAGTAAATACATAGTAATATATGGTCAATCCTATCCTGATGTTATAATAAAATTGTCTGACTACTTTCAGTTCTCTAGATCAGCGTTTCTCAATCGGGGTCCATGTGGAACAAACGATAACAGGTCAAAACGCTAAAATGCACACTCCCTAAAAATTATCAGGCGAATGAGATAACGCTCTAAAAAATTTGACACCTTAGGCGATATTGAACAATTATTGGCTTAAAACGCAATTTACTGAATTGTGTCGCTTAAGTTTTTTTGCCGATTATAGATTGGTATGCTTTAGCTGATTTGTGTTTCTTGGAAACAACAGATACGTGAATTTGTGAATATTTTTATTACATTGACGTTTCATATTATTTTTTGTAAATATTTGAAATTCTCTAAACAGAAGAAGTAAGTTTTTTTTGACTAGTTGAAGAAGTACTATGCCAATTCAATCAATCGTAAAATTCATTAATTAGTAGATAGGTTAATGTTATTAACACTTTTAGCCTAAGAGCGCCGATCTACCGCCGCAAATCATGTTGAAAAAAAATCAGGCTAAAAGGGTGGAGCTATTATTTTTTATCTGTATAAATTACAAAAATAGTCTTGGTTTAATTCAATCAAAACATAGTTGATAATTGAGTTATATTAAGAAAACGTCGATAACAACTATTCAAGTTGATAAAACCTATGTCGTAAATAACTGTGCCTTTAGCCGGATATTTCATTTTACATTAACTTAACGAGCATTTTGCTTTTGTAGTTGTTTTTTGTGAAATAAAATTATTGTAAAATTTGTATTCCTATGCATAGTTATATGACTAATTTAAGTAATTATAAATTATTAATATAATATAACTTTTCACCTGTCTTATAATTGAAATAACAAACGTCATCGAAAAAACTAAAAACTCTTTTTATTTCTTTATTTTTTTGTTTCCAAATTTAGCAGGCAAGAAAGCTTAGGCAATAAGAAAAGACTCTCGTGTGCTTGACAATTATACCTAGTATTTTAATAACTTACAACTTATGAGAGGTGAAATAAGACAAAGGCTTGTCTCAGTCATTAGGGGCGAATGATTACCCGTTCCAAATAAACAATGGAGGCATTTGAAATTTTGTCGTATTTGTAAAATACTGCTACTTTTACAAAATTAATTATATTAACTTATTCAGTAATTATTTCATTGCTTGGAATTATAATTATTTGATAAAAAGGTTGATCATGTGTGGAATTTTTCTAAAAAGAAATGTATTCCTTTTTTTAACAAATTTAATATTTTAACCCTCTTAGCCTCAGAGCGCCGATCTACCGGCGCATACTTTGATGTATCATATACGATATAATGAAAAAGAATGCATTGTGAAATTTTCGAATTATTATTTTTTTATATTCAGGTGTTTTTTAACAGTTATATTTTGAGTTCAGTGCGTGTTGTCATGTATTTCGCTCTGGTGATCATAATCCGTAGGCGTGACCCTTGATATATCTTCGATATTTTTTGAATTATGGGATTGTATGCAGGTACCCTAATTTTTAGTTTGCAAAATTCAAATATTGATAGATAGCAAGTTTCCTTCGTTGACGAATACTATGATAGGATTCGGTCAAACGGTGCAGCGCGCTTTGACAGATTATACCTGCTGACAAACCTTATGAAAAAAATCAGCATTCCTTGTCCAGAAAATAAAAGAATTCGAAATAGCACAATTTATCTCAATACCTGTTATAAATTTGAAAGCATCGTAATCGTTGTATATATTTTTTTCTTCTAGTAAATGGGAAATTAAAGGTTTTTTTTTGTTTTTAGACAGGAATATCAAGTATATGGACGTTTGACATACCTATTGTATAATTTGAGGATGAAGTTTGGCTTTGAAATACAGTTTTGGTTTTTTTTTTTTTAAATTATAACTTTTTTTATGTAAGTAAATATAAAGAATTATTGATTTCTTTCTCTAAAAATATACTCCTACATCTAATAATATGTCCTAATTTTTTTCTGTTTAAAATAAAACATATTTTTTAAAACCTATGTATATACTATTTTTTTGTGAAAATAGCTGAGTTTTTTTTGCATATACTCCTAAAAAATGGCTGAGGCCAAAAGGGTTAATACATATTTAGCAGTATACAAATTACGCAAACAAAAAACTGAACAGAAATTATTGTTTCCCCCAGTCAATGCAAGCATTCGTTAAATTCTTTCTGTGATCCCCATTTAAGTCATTTTTAACAAGTTTTATATTAAAGTAACTTGAAAACATTGTTGCCATATTAGACTAAAACATTTCCTAAAATCTTCCCCAGCTACAGTAACTGGTGAAAAAGTCTTCGCTGTTAGTAGAGTTTACCAAAATGTAATAAAATACCCTGAAAAAATAACACAATGGAAGAGCATGGTGTTAACCCAGTCTCTCAAACATTTAGAGCGAGAGTTTTCAACCTTTTTATACCTACCGCCCACTTTTGTATATTTTTTATGGTGAAATATCTGTACTGTCAACCAACATGGCAGTAACTGAATCCAGTGTAAGATGACGTAAATTTTATATAAATTTCCAAATTCTCAGGAAAATCTGTAATCCTAACCTTTGACTGATAAAAATAGAATGGTTGGGAAAATTTTCAAAATGGTGATGGCGAATTCTAAATCCGTTGGGAATTAACTTAAGTCTCCTCGGAGTGATTTTAAAACTATTTCTCTGCTCGGTCATAAATCATAATATATGCATCATTCAAACCACAATTAAAATCACCCAACGTCCACTAAGGGGATTATAGACTAGGTTTACATTTCCTGGTCTACAGTATGATCTTGTTACTATTGGTCGTCGGTTATAAGTTGGCTGTTTAGTGAGGGCGCTAGTGAGGAGTGTTGTGTCCACCTGTCACGCAAATGCCGGCTTTATTGGTTGAAATTATCAACTCAGCGTAACAGGCTACGTATTCTTGTCAAAGCACTTGAGTATTATGTTTATTTTTGCAGTATTGACAATATAAAATCTTATATTTATTTACAAGTTACCATTAATTTGACAGCTACTGGCTCTGGATTCATTGCCCAAGTTCTGAATTTAAACAGCAGCCATGATATAATTGTGATAAGAGATGTTTTGAAGGCTTGTTTTTTTTTCATACTTACATAGGAATATTGTGCGTTTTCTTAATTTTGAAGTATATTTAATAGAAGTTTCTTTCTTGAATGTGGCCTTATGAGATTACAGATTAATGAAAGTGTATTTATTTATTGATTTGGCATTTACTTGGTAGAACTCCATTTTAATAGGGTAAAAGCATATCAACACGTGTTAAAGAACACATAAGATCTTTTAAAAATAACAAATCTGACTCACAATTTGCAAATCATTTTTTGACCGAGTCTCATGACATTAGTTTAAGTTTAGTTCCAACCGTTCTGCATCTTTGTCATAAGGGTAAAAAACTAAATTTACTAGATCAACTTGAAATTACCAGACATAATAATAACATCTTAAATGAGCAAACCATTATTAATCCATCGCCGTTGTTAAAACCCTTAATGTAATCAATAATAAATATCAATATATTTTTTCCTAATTTACTTGTGGAAAATCCCACATTGCTTATTGTTTTTCAAATCACTTAAGCCATAGTTAATAAATTTAATGTAGCATAATTAATAATAAATATCAGTTTTAAGTATTGTAATAAATGTTTTTAAAAACCCAGACTGCTTATCTTTCTTTGTAACACTAAAATCACAGTTAATAAGTGCAATATTGTAATTAGAATTTGAATTAGTATGTTAGAGTGAATAATATGATGCATTGTGTATCTCTTCTTAGACAGTATATATAGCCAAGTAAATGTACGTTTAAAGCATAGTTCTGACGATGGCGTAAGCCGAAATAGCTATCAACCTTTAACTTTTTAAAAACTGTAGAACTGAAATACCTTGATATTTTACTCTATTTAATGAAAGTGGCTTTCTTACACACAAAGGTTACTCACCCACAGTCTAGCACTAGATCACTTGTAAGAAATGTTAACCTTTTAGTTGCTGTAGAAAAAAGCAGGTAATTACCTAGCACCCTGGCTATAATTTGCAATTTGGCTAGTTATTGACGAGTTAACTTGTAACTGGCGTGTTGAGCACAAAAAAAATTATGAGATATTTCGTCTGTGCCAGCCTCGAGTTAATATCAACAATGATTGCAACTTTTGATTTCATAAAGCAATGTTTCAAAAAATCAAATAAAAATGATTTTTTATTTAAAGTGACTTATTCTAAAGCATATTTATTGGTTTTTGTGCTTTTTTGGAATAATTTTTATATATTTTCCTATGATGGAGATGGTGAGCTCTCCCTCTCAGTAGAATACAAAAAAATGGCATTTGGTTTTAATGGTGTACAGATGTGCCCCAGACAGCCCGCATTGAGTAAAATATGGCAACAGCCATTCCTAGACGAATGGTCAGCTCCTTTTTTATGCTACTGTCTTCCGGGATATGTCTTGTTTTTCAGATAGCAGGGTTTCATGTAAATACAATATAAGCATTATTATTTATTTATTGATTTGGCATTTACTTGGTAGAACTCCATTTTAATAGGGTAAAATATCAAGGTATTTCAGTTCTACAGTTTTTAAAAAAGTTAAAGGTTGATAGCTATTTCGGCTTACGCCACCGTCAGAACTATGAACTAGTTCTGACGATGGCGTAAGCCGAAATAGCTATCAACCTTTAACTTTTTTAAAAACTGTAGAACTGAAATACCTTGATATTTTACCCTATTATTAATAAGCATTATTGAAGCCCCAAGTGCGCGTCTCCTGCACTTATGGGGTAATCCACCGCTGTATCAAACGAAATAAATCATATACACAGTGTACACATTACGTTTTCTATGTTATTGTGTAAAACCACGTAAAATCGATGGATAAGAAAACACTGCTCGGTAGAGGAGGACATGTTAGTTATTTTAAAGGAATGGATTATTGTGATTTTGGGGAGGATTGTAAATAAAACAAAATTCACAATTATCTAAGTTCATTTTAAATACACGTAGGATTACATATAATTTTTTATATCTATTTTAGATATATATATTTATAATATATATATATATTCGTATATAACATACACGCAGTGGTCTAGAAATAATTGTGACAAAATTCATTTGTTTTGACTTTTAAAAAGATCTTTAACACACCACTTACACATTCACAAAATGGATCTCTCCGTAGACAAAAAGAGACTCATCGACACGCTGATCGGCGACGGGCCGTCCGCGTGACCGCGTACGTTCCCTCAACGCGCTCAACCGTTACGAAAAGCTGACGTTTAAATTTATTACACCGTAAATCAAAAAAAACATTGTATACTCTTTGGCTGAATAATTAGTAGACATAGTGAAACTTTACATAAACAAATCTAAGCGTTACAAAACATCCCGATTGTGGCGAGTAACACTATTACGGATGCCTGCGTGAAATAAACGTTAACGTGATATCACAATAAATAAACAATTGTGCATTCGTCAGGATCACGTTTTTTTTCTTTCAAAAAATACATCAATTCCAGCTCACAATTTTTCTATACAATTTTATATTTACTTTGTAATTATAAGCTTTGCAAGCTAGTGTCGCGTTTTCTTTATAAAAATTAACATAAACATACCGTTTCATTTAGCGGCTGTTGCGCCGACGTACAGGGAAAAAGAGATAGTGAAAATAAGCGACAAAACGTTTGACTCTTTGTGACTTAAATATGAATACAAATTTGAAATATATGAATCAAACGAGTGATAATTTTTAAAAAGTAAAAACAAGTGCATCGTACTTTGCAGTAGTTACAATAAATAATTTATCTATTGCACGTAATTTTGTCGGTTCAGTGAACGGTGCCGATGATTTTGAAGATATTCTGTCGCTAAATATCTTTCGAATCAATGTCCGTGAATATATTTTCAAATAAAACAACGAAGAAAGTGTCATTTTTTTTGGATTTTGCAGAGTTTATTGTTATATAGAGATTATAGTATTTAATATATTTTACCCAAAAAGTCAGATCAAAGTAACCAAAGCCTCTAAAACCATTCTCTGTTTATGTTATGTATAATTTTGTTGATCAAATTATTATAAATCCACAAATTGAACCTTACGACAACGCCCATCGGAGAAAAGGATTAAAATTGTCAGTGTCAAAACATTTTGAGCAATGAAAATTAATTCAAAGCTATCGAGGAATATACGGTTACAAAATTTCTTAGCGAATTGCCGGTCCACCAATTTATAACAACCTGACTATGCTCCAAGAAATGTGCGATTAAGATCTAGTGTACATATTTTTTGATTCAATTATCCGCTGAATTTATGTGAATCGTTTGATAGGTTATACTGCATTTTTGGGTAATCAATTAAGTGAAACTATCTCTTGTAATTTGGTTCTCATACTACAAAATAATTGACACAATTTTGATGTTTCAATTCGGACATAACTTACATTATAATAAGGATGTGAAATAAGATACATTGTTATACATGAAATGCAACAGCACGGCGTTTGGCACAAAGTTTCAATGTTCAACGAATTTTATATTATTCAATATATATACGGTTTTAATTACAAAATATGTATGTGTTCATAAAATATCTGTATCGTGATCAATTAATTTGTCAAATCTGTTTTCTAAGTATCACATCTGAGCTAGTAAACGTTTGGATTGCTGTACAGATAAACATAAAATATAATAACTTGAATATGCTACTCTGCGTCATCTTCAGGTGACTTTCAGGTTCGCATTATTTTAACTGTTTAGTCTAATAATCAAAACATACTAATATCTTTAATATTTTTTCATTAGTTTCCTGATGTATGAAGTAAAAATGATCGAGCACACCGAATGCAACAAAAAAACTCGAGCGATTTATAGTATGCACGTTGATCGAACAATTCCTTAGGAATACAAAAATGTAATCCGATAATTTAAAATCTTAATTGCCGAAACTATGTTTTGCGAAGCTATGAATGAACATTCAGCTCGAGTGATTTCGTCAAAAGGTAAAAGGTACACTGATGACAATTGTCTATTGAAATAAAAGGAACCATCGAATAGGCTAAAAATTTATATATGTTATTAAACGATACGCTGGATAGATATTTCAAATTAAATTAAATTTGGTTTCACTCATATCCCTTTACATTGTAAAATAAAATTAAAAAAAACTTTATGGCTACTCAAGTAACAAAAACAACGGTTTGTTAAGGTTTTTTTGTGCGATTTTTTTGCCTATTTTTATACAAGATTTAGATAATAATATATATATTATTTTTGCACATTCATAAAGAAGCTAATTAATAGTTTTCAGTCTGCGTGCGATTGTGAACACAAATACATACATCGAAAGTCTCTCTAAATATTTGAAGACAAAACCATAAATTTCATCAAAAAAACATAAGGAGCGGGCTCAACTTCGCTTCAGCTTCAACGGGTACTTCAATCCAATGCAGATTTTTTCAAACAAATTGTAAAAATCGAATATTGAAGGAAAACCTTCGGTAAATTTTAACCATATTAAATAATTGCGAAAAGAATGAATTCAGTTCCGATCACTTGATTACTGTGCCAAGCGCAGATATGGTAATCAAAAATGTCTGCCAAGTATTTAATATTTTAACAATAAGAATTTTTTGAATCCGACAGCATAAAATTATTATTTTAGCTGTATCGTTAGTTTCCGTAAGTGGTAGAATATTTACTGCCAATTCTTTTTCATTTTTAAGTGGAGTACAAGGGATACAGAATCAATTTTTTGTTTTTAGATAAAATTTTAATTTATTTAAAACTAAAAATACCCGAATTTGTCAGATACCATTAAGCAGGGCATTATAACAAGGTGACAATTCTTACTAGCATTTTTTTAAGCATACTAATATTAGAATATAATGGAATCGGGAGTCTATTGCCACTATTATAACGGTATTCTTTTTTATTTTAATCTACTCTGAAAATGGAACCATGGCAATAGATTAAAAACTACCGTCACTCTGTTGAAATTTTCTATACCCTTCACTTAGACATTTTGAAAGTTTGACATTGTCAAAAAAAGAAACATCGAACGAACCTGCTGAGAAAATAATTATTCAAGTACGACATATTCGTACGATACACCTCAGCATACATGTGAACTAGGGCGATGAAGCGCCAGGGTTACCCTTTAGAACGTAAAACAATTCTCTATATTACGACAAAATATTCCGTTATTTAAAAACTATCATCGGCAAAGACAACGAATAAATCGAGAGCTCCACACGAGACCGTTGAGAGTCAGTGACTAGGTAGGCCAATTGACAGACGAGCTCGACAGTCGGACGCCTCCGACGAGAAGATGTCGGCCGCGCAATTTCTGCGTCAGTAAAGGCCATATTTATATAAGACTTCACAATCCCACGTAGTAGACGATATATATATATATATATCTGATACATCCACACGACACATACACGCACGCCTAGAGACCGGCTTCGCACGAGCGCCCATCAGACAGCAATAATATTTATTCATTATTACAATCTTTATAAATGCAGAATTTAGTACAACAATAAAACGAAACGTCATTACAACAAGTCACACATATAGGATTAGGAATAATAGCTATTCTCCAATAAAAACAAATAAATATAACTGATTATTACGGGCAACGATGAAATAGGATCTCACAAAACTGAAACGACAAAATTCAAGTGTTTACCACTGTTTTGGAAGAACATCGCTCTATCTGGTTATATTTCCTAAAATAAATTAGATGTCGGAGTCACATTAAAGAGCTGATTTTACTTACAATGTTGCCGTAAGACACTATTACTGTTTTCAAGTATTTGCACATAAAAAGAGGTTTACTATTTGTTGGAGTTAGGTCTTTTTCTTGTCAAATATTACATCAACAATTGGACCGTACGGTAACCTTGTGTTGACGAAATAAAATGAAATTTTGGTTTTGCATTTAGTCAGAACTTACATTTAGTATAACATTTTTTAATTACACAATGATCTATTAGCGACTTTTTTACAGAATTCAATGTTTTCAAAACTAACGACATTAATTCTGAATATTATAATATGATACTTTTTTTCCTAGATTAACACTCGTCTGATATTTAAAAGCGGGACAATCTTTAGACGGTGGTATTTTAGTTTGCTTTCCGGAAGGGGTAGAAATGTTATAAAGAGTGATTGAAAAATTATATTCAGTTTTGTAAACATATTTCGGTTAAAAAAAACACTACTTTATATTCTGGATAATAGTGCTCGGTTTTGATGTAAAGTTCTGTTACTCTGATCAATGATCAAATACACACAATAGCACAAGAACAATATTCAGAATATTTTGTTCTACATACTTAATCCGATAAGTAAAGTTCACTATATAAATTGTTGCCTTCGATTTAGCGAGAGAACGTTTCTAAAATTTATAGAAGATTAGAATAATATTATGTGCCCAAATAATCAGAATTGTAACAGATAAAAAAAAAAAATATCGAGTATACACCTAAGCGTATTGCAAATGGTGGATTTTTAATATTAATATGGCAGGCATTGGCGTTGGGTTTGTACTAAGACGTAATATTAAACACACCAGAGAGATGACGGCAATCTTCATAGTTATCAATTTACACTATGTAATCCTTTCCGGGCCCGACCCACGACAGAATTGCACTAATTCCAGAAGAATAATGACAAGTGTAGAAAATATTTTTCAAATTATGTTACCTGATGTTAAAATCAGCGGCGGTCGGTCCATGTATGCTGTGAAATCCTAAAAATAAATAGTATTTCCATACCGTGTCAAATTTGAATTTCATGTAGTTTTTTATTGTTTATGTGACAATATTCATGATATTTTGAATGCTTTAAAAATTCACATTATCCTCGTCATCCGCCGACAGTTGAATACCAACTGGGTGATGAGTGTAAGCTGCGTGTGGGTCACGCGTCCACAAACGAACGACGAATAAAATCAAATTTCAAAAAGTGAATGTCATTTTTTTGGGTAGCATCCCTTGATTGAAAAGTCACCGACCGCCACCATATATTCTGTATAGATTTTTTAACAAAAAGCACTTTTCACTATACCAATATTGGGATTAAAACGCTTTCTATAAATATGAGATGGGCTAGGAAAAGATTATCAATAATACTGAGGAAAATGTTTTTAACGCACTGGTAATACAAAGCAGTAATTTTCTCAAATTTCAAAATTAGAACACAGGTATAAATAATAATACCAACTTTATTGTATTGTTTCGAAAAATTTCAATAGATGGTTTTTTTTAAAGATATGCTGGTGTCGATATCGATTAAGAGACGGAACAGATATCGTTTTGAACCGAAACAATTATATTTTACCGTCATCTATTATCTGGGCGTGTTTAACATTTTTTTCGTATGCAACCATTATTGCAAGATACTATTCCACCCAAGCCTGAATAGTTTCCGCTACGCAATAATTATTATAACACGAAAATCAGCATTCAATATTATTACACTAATATGTATAATTTCAATAATAATTGTATCTGAAACATCAACATTTCTTTATATTATTATATATATATATATATATTTATATATATATATATGTATTTATCCATACTTTTACTAATTAATTAATCTTAACTAACAATATTATGTATGTATTTGGTTAACTTATGATTTTAATGTTACATTTTTCACCTAAAACATTACAAATTACAATTTTTTTAAGATATAAGCACATTTTTTCATTATATAATATTATTATATACCTCAATGCAAAAAAACAAGCTTCTTTGTGTTAATTCCATAACATTTATAATAATTTAATTAAACGAGTATATTTTTTTATGACTAATCGACAATTTTTTTTCTACGCACACTCTAGTTCTGTCTTGAGACATTTAAAAAAAAAAAAACAGCAACGCTAAAGACAAAACCGTAGCTAGCTTATAGAAGATTATTAAACGGGGCCGTCGTGGTGCGTAAACACGAAACATTTGTACGATTTAATTTTAACTGTCAGCATGCAGTTTAGGAAATAGCACTATAAACTTGTACAGTGGCCCTCTATTAATATTCTTTTATAAAAAGGAGCTTTCAGCGAAATGTACACTCAACGTTCTTAGGCGTATCCCCGTAAACAGTGAGTCAGCATTCGGCAGTGGCGTAAAAAATATGCAAATCAGTTGCCGGCGTCGACTGCTCGACTTTCCGTACGTTCAAACCGGAATTTCGGCGCGGTAATTAATGTGTTTCGTTTCACGAACAGACTTACGATTAAGCTACATATTAAAAATTTTACATTTTACACTATAATTATAGAGTGACGACAAATAAAATGTACGCTGCTGTGTGAATAAGGTAGTTTATTATGCACGCCAAACTTTCTCGCCCCCGACGGAACAACCGAATCAAATATTCACTCACGTTCTGCGTTATGCAAACACTAAACATCTATAAGCCGAAAGAACGTGCAAAGCAAAGTATAGATTAACAAATACACTAAATATACAGTAACGAAATAATTACACCGAATCGACTAAGCGTATCGAAGATCGAGAGCATTAATTAAAATACAAAGTAAATTATTATGGCACTCGGCAAATAACAAATCATTTTAGAAGAGGCGGCGGGCGCGGTAGATGAGATTTTCTTCTCGATACCGGGACGTTTTTAATTAATAAAGACGAATCTCATAGAAAACAATCTGTCGTAAAATTAAGCATCCATTCAAAACAATATTATAATCTTTGGTTTGGACATTTTAAATAAAAATTCCAATTCGAAATTAACAATACTTGATATACAAATTGATAACATTTCAAAGATATTTATAAAATTTTAACACAGGATCTGATGTTTGTATACTTTAAGCGGTATCAATTCTGAAATTGTTGACAATTTCATTGAGAAAACACAGTTGCAAACCTCGTGAAGGTCTCTTCGTATACGGTCAAGCATGACATGACCACTTAACACTAAAGTAAGCTACGTAAAGATTCATATGAAAAAAAAGTTTAACGCCCGTCATTAGTCAGGCGAGCTAAGAACGAAAGCCGACTGTCCAAAAACAGTGAGATTCTGTAGATATTTTTACATTTGATAAAAATCTTGTTTTTACAATATTGTCAGTTGAAAAATGTAGAAATATACGATATATAGGTTGGCTATTAACAAAAACGTTTTCTTTCATGATCAGAAGTGTAATATATTATTAGATTTATAAAACTACAAATGACAAATAAAAATAACTATAAAAACAATAACCAGACTGTTATCACAGTGAGCACACATAATACACGCAAGAAAAAATCACCGCGATGAGATGAGATCACCGAATATGTTAATAGCAAAAATAAAAAGAAGCAAATGAAACAGCGACGAGAACAAATAATTCTCTGGAGACGCGAGCCCCCGAATAATTACCAACTTAAAAGATAGAAGTGTTATTCTATTATGCAGTCCACGATCGAAAATACCACCGGCATTTCCGCAAGGGCCGTTTGCATATTTGACTAGAGGATTTTATCGGCGTGTTTCATATTACGCGCCGCATAATAATTTGAAAGATTTATCATGTTATTAGTATAGGAAAAAAATGTTAATGTAATTCATTAAAATATTAAAACAACCGCAGAAAAAGCACAAGTTTCCTTGTAAAGAAACGACAAAGAATAGTTTTACGACACTGCGGAACGTTGCCCTATCATTCTGAACGGAACTGCAGAAGACACATTTGATGTAACAGTTAATGCTTAAATGCCAATCTCTTCACCGCGGATGCCTCACCAGCTTGATAGTACTATAAATCGAATTGTTCAACCTCACTAAACATTTCTTTGCATGACGAACAGTTCCACCTATGACAAGTAATGATTTGTTAATTTTAAAATCTGTCATATCAAATATGTGACTAAGATTCTTTGTATCCTTGTTTGCTTTTTTAACCCTCTTTGTCAAATTTTATATTAGACACGAGATTTAAAAGCTTGTATGCGTTTTTTCATTGGATTTTTTTCCTATAGGCACGAGGCATTATTCAAGTTGGTGCAGTTTTAAGTTTTTATTGTCAAAGACCACACCCTTACATAAAGATTTTTTTGGATTCTTTCAGAGAAACAAATCATGTTAATGAAAGACACACTTATGACAAGATATGTTTCTTTCTATTGACAATACGTACATATCAATGTGATTTAAAGTACTATTAGTTCTGATTAAATCCGAGCGAAGATAACTGTGAAGAGGTTAACAACTTTTTTCTACATCATCTGCATCAAAAAATGATCATTTTGCAAGTGCAACGTCCACCATCGTTCAAAAATAATACAGTATCGGTAAAAGTAATGCAATAGAATTATTAATAGAGCCTATTTATAGACAAGTGTTTAAAACATATAGTCAAGACTTAAAATAAATCATCAAGCGCTGATAGTAACTAAATATCTACGATTAATTAATCTATTTGTGTGACAAATAACTGATGCGAATTGCACTCACCTCTCGGCACCGTAAAGTAAATTTTTCTAATAATAAAATATAACGTAAGAAAATTAAAATTTTGTGACAATCTTTATATATTTACAGCAAACTCTTTTGATAGGCGGGCAAGTTTGAAACTCGATTCGACGGATCAAACAAATATTACTCCATTCTAGATTATTCATTTATTAATCTACGGCCTCAGTAAAACGATACGACAAATAGAAGCGAACGTCGTAATAGAGTGCAGGCAAGAAAGACCAACGAAAACGCATACAAAGCGACTATGATACAATATGACACAGGTGTTTGTACAACAATCTACGAAACTAAAATATTCAATCGCGACGAACGACGGAAAAAAACAAACAATATTTATTGATAATAAAAGTGCATCATCTGAAACCCTATCGTACGTCTATGCGCGGTAAATTCATAACGCGATTTCTCCAAGTAATATTATTTTCATTATTTTTTTATACTTCCTAAATAAGTGGTATTTTCTTTTATTTTAAAAAAATAATTTGAAGTACATTTCGGTATTAGCGGTTTCAATTATTACAGTCGGCGATTAGCCCGAATGATCTATTTCAAAGGCGGGCTATTGCAGCGCGCGGGACAATAAACATTATTGACTAAACCGGGCTCCGGCAACATCGCATCTATTTAAGATTGCATTAATTACAACGGTATTTTTAACTATATCATTTTGTACTATCAAGCGTCTTTACTCTATTTCTCTAACGCTTAACGTGATTTAGATATTTAAATTATGCTAGACGTAGAGCTATTAAAAATATCAAAGACATTTCCTGTACTTATGCTACATTATGAAAAAAGAAAATTTAAAAAAATATATATGCGCCATCGAAAACAAGTATAATATACTGAGATTCTACAGTGTGATAAATAGTATACGATGAAATTAAAAACTAAGTACATTTTAAACAAAAGAAGTCACGTTGTACTGTCAATTGGCATTTCTACTCGTAAATATATTTATTCAATAACAGATACGAAATCACAATAACCTAGTATGTTAAATTCAAACATTTGGGTGACTTTTGTTATGAATGATTATGTTTACATAATTGACAGCTGTGTCTTGGCAGCCATTTTGAACAGGTCTGACATTTTTGTCAGGTGAAATAACAAAATGGTTGCCAGCAAATCGGCCAATGTCAATAGATCTTTCATAGATATCATAGTAATAAGCAGTTAAAGTAATCAATAATTTTATTGTGGTGACATATCTGATACTTAAATAAATCAATACACACATAGATTGTCAAATATAGTAATAGAAACAAAACCAACTTAGTCAATAATATTTACCATCACTAATGATAATTACATTATTTGAAAACATGACAATAATTCTAGCTTTTAAACCGACAGACTTTTAATGATGAGAATATTTTCATCTCCAAAGTAGTCTACGGAAGGAAAGGTTTATATATTTTTGAGATTAAAGAATCAACCGTGCGGGTACTAATCAATCGGCACCTTGAACAGAATGGCATACAAGGTGATGATCACGAATCCAACTGAGACAAATAATCATGGAGTCTGTCAGTTTCACCGCTAGACGTCTCTCGCGCGACACTAACGGAAGGTGCACGGTTGGATTTATTACGGGCCGGAAACTGTCAGTGGCTCGGCCACATTGTGCGTGGATTGATATACATTGGAACGGAATGACCGCCGTTCCCCAACGAGTAGCTCGCATATATTCATTATATCATATTATTTATTATCATTACGTACAAATTAAAATGAAACGGTGTCACCCGACGCAACGACTGAATCGTGTTTTCTTCGCGGCAATACCATTTTATTTCTATAACACCCATTATACAATAATTTGGTATAGGAAGCTTCTAATTTGTGATATTTATCACGATCATTGACCGAGTTCCACCGTTCATATCGGATGATTAGAACCGTACACCGCATTCAAGCAGTCGGCATTGCTTTCAGAAAAGAAAAAAACTGCAATAATGTCGAGTCACAATTCCGCACCGGATTTTAAGTTAAACTCGAGACATTTAGTAGATTTATTTTGACATGCGAGACAGAATCTCATTGGTAGTACAGGATTTTAGATTTAAAAAAAATCATGGTGAATCTATGATTTAGTTACATCAATTAATTGGTGAAGTCGATTGACGCAAAGCGAGCTCATTGCTGTAGTCGTACTTAACGACATACGCCATCAATTTATGGGGTGGAACTCTTCAACGATGCGTAGGTTTATTACATTACTTGACTAATAATAAGATACTTATTCATATGCGAGACAACAACGCACGTTCAATATCCGCATGGTGATATATAGGGACTGAAAACATCTTACGTGCTAGTTACTTTTACTTTGATACCACTTTTACATCGTCCATTAAAGAATCCTCAAAGATTACTAATAATTAGTTAATTAATTTTACATTCCTCATTCATCCGATCGGCCCTCGGCGGCCGGGCGGAAGCGCCCCCGCTCCGCCGGCGACATTTTTTTAATCACTACATAATGGGGTTATAGTTTATCCATATTTACATTAATGGATTCTTATTTGACTAGTAAAATCAATTAAAAAATAAACAGTAGTACAATGCGTTCAAAACTTCATAATGATACTATAACGAGAAATAAATACTGAACACAAATATAATACACATTTTACACGAAATAAATAAAATTCTTAACTAACAATCACAATAATTATTAATATACAAAATAATGTCAAGAACAACTCATACATAGTTAACAATTGGAAAAGTGTTCTTAGAAAAATCTTTTTACAGCACTCTGTCCGAGCGGGAATATAGCACATGAACAAATTATACTTTAGTTTTGAGAGAATTATATGTGACGAAAATCAAGTTGTAAAAAAAGCACTTTTAGAAGAGCCCATCCCTGCGGTTGGCAAATACACGTATGCGCCAAAAACCAATAACTGTAATAAGTAAAAATTTCTTATTAGTATTCAATATGAGACGGAATTTTAGTACACCTTCATATTGTAATAGAAATATTAAAAATTTGATGTAAATGATTATCAATGTTGAATTTACTGTCAGAATAGCCTTAACGCAGGGTACAGGTTTATAAAAGTACTGAGAAAATACTAACCGATTATAAAAGAGGAAATACGTCATAACAAAATAAAGCACAGAATTTGGTAAAACCCAAATAAAACATGGCTATATCAGTCAAGTCTTGTCTCACTTTGACTGCGATTGTCGTAAGCTGACAACAAGCTCGAATTGAACAACAATAACACGGTTACCATATGGCACTAGCAGTTTCCCGCTCAGACTGAAAATAAACAAATAAATAATAATAAACGTAATCATGTAAAATAAAAAAAGATCTTTGTTGAGACGGTGCGGGCATATAACACGTAATGTAAACACATAGTTAAGATCTGATTAAAAACAATGTAAAGTTAATTATAATTTGAGATGCTATCGTTAGAAGGGAGTGGTTTTGGCTTAGGCCTGCGGCGTCTTGTCGGGGGTTCCCCGAGGGGGGCAGAAGTCTTTGTTAACAAACGAGAAGCCCTTGAATTCCTCCTGCAAGAGAGCAAAGTTGAAAAAATCGTCAGTACATTCATGAAAACATTAAAAAAAATATAACATAATCATTTGTATTCTCTAACATTTGCACTGCTGAATTCAGCACAAAAAATAGAATAGTAAAAGTTAATGCAACACTCGTAGCGATGTATGCTTCCTATTATTGTTTGGATTGGAATTTGGATATCTTAAGCAAGAATAAAACGATCAATCTTCCAAAATGTATTCTTCAAAAGTTGATTCATTCTAAATCATTGATAAGTGAAGGTCTCCCAGAGTAAAAGGCCTCACCCTGTGCACTACTCATTTGCTGTGTTGGTTTAATAATTTACGTCACAGGCACAACCTTCATCTATTTAATTATTGTTGTTTCCAAGTTTTAATTCAGTATGACAATAGATGCCGTATGCGACGACATCACGAATTATTCGCATGACACTTTATTCATATCAGGATGATTGAGAGTGGGAAAAAACATTTATTTTCTGTTGTAATATAAACCGACCTGATTGATACAGCGTAGTACATCAGCTGAGACGGGCGTCAGCACCGGATCTTCCTTCGTGAACTCCGTATCGAAGTTCAGCGCGTCTTTCTTGTTTTTCTGTAAATTTACGGATTCAATTGTCAAGAAACAGTACCTATTCACAACTAAGAAAGCAAATGTGTGAACGACTCAACCCGATAGCAAATGGCGAAACTTTTATCTATCTTGGTTCTTTTGTAAACAGAGGCAATGAGATGACAGAAAATTAACAATAAAATTATGCTACGTAGTCACGCCTTCCCTCTAACCCAAGTATGAGCATCGGTAATGTCGACAAAAATCAGGTTTGAATATATTAAGTGAAAAAATTCTCCACCTTACCTATAGACAAGTAAAAGTTAACAAAAGGAACAATTTGAGGAATATCATAATTTTTTATCTAGTTCTATGGTCTGTACAGAGATTGCTGCGCAGTCAATTCAATGAGGATTGGGAATTTGCTCAGACTAGGTCATGTACATCGTATGTACGACAATGCACAAGAATTGCGGCAATTCAATAGCATGCAGAAGTGGACAAAGATTTGCTGGCCGGATGGAGCTGTGACTGACATTTGTTATGGAAGCCTAACTGGCCGAGGACACTAATTTGGACAGAAAGGTGGAGAGTTGTTGTAGACGGCTGAGACCCATCCCGGGAAGTCACGCTCCTGATGATAAATTTTCATTCAGAAACTTTATTTCGCCTTATTGTAAATAAAACGCCAATGAATAAAAGTTGTCTTACGATTTTTGGTTTGAACGGTGGGCGGACACGTCTCAATTCCAAATTTTCCCATTCCATGTCTTTAAAGAAGGCGTGAGCTCGAATATTGGCTTCGCCCTGCGCTGGATTGCCACCCTGACCTCCGCCGCAACCCAGACGACGGGCCGGATTCTTCGTCATGAAGCCTGCAAAAAAAATTATACTGGTTACTAAAAACCAAAACAAACCAACTGGAGTCTTAAGTAAATTATGCTAAAATATCACATTGAATGTTTCAAAATGGCTATATACTAATCAGTAATTTTTAATATTGCAATGGTATAAGAATGATGTCTGAATGATTTTCGACGGCGGTCGGAATAGACTCTTGACACAGAGGTTGTATGATGTTGAATCCCACAATAATTTTTGGCAATAGTTTAGTTTACATCTCGCTAGGGCATTTCACAAAAGATAAGATTGAATAATTCCTCGAAAGTAGATATCCCAGTTATCTTCCTATCATGGGATAGTATGGCATGATAAATTTACAATTTATCATCGACTTAAGCAAAAACAAACCTTTGAGTATAGAGACAGCTTCCTTGGAAAGCCAGACGGGATAGAGGACATCATCATGGAGGATCGATTCAAACAGATCGTCTTCATTGTCGGCCTCGAAGGGGGGTTGGCCCGCCATCATTTCATACATCAGTACACCTAGAGCCCACCAGTCCACCGACGGGCCGTATTCCAATTCTTGTAAGATCTGACGAACAGAAAGACAGATGCATGAGGTGTACAATTCACCAAACGGCCGTCAAAAGAATAGTTGACAGTGGAAATTTGCCTGAGATGATTTTCATATTGAGGAACCATATTGCTAATTAGTCCCGAGACAAACACGGGCTCACTGAACATCTTTACACAATTTTATATAATTGGTAGTAGAGTAATAAGCTATAGAGGCACATAATTTATGGTATATTATAAGATTTTACTTTGACATAAATACCATGCAGAAAAATTGAGTAAATATGTAACGAAATAAAACGGGATGAATGTTGATATAAAATAAAATTTTCCATCTTTGTCATTCTACTGGTCAGTTTGCTAGGCGTGACACGCCTGTTTGAGAGTAATAATCAACCATTGATGGTTGGGATTAGACACTTGACAATAACAGTACTAATTAGATTAATGTGAACTATGGGGTTAGCGTATAAGTATAAAAATTATGATCAAACAAACAAACCTCAGGTGCTATATAGTCTGGAGTTCCGCAGAAAGTAGTTGTCGTAATACCATCTATGAATAATAAAATAAAAGAATCAGTTATTCAGAAAACATGTGATCAGGTATCTGTTGATGTTTCAAGGAATAAACCTACGCATCTATTGTGAATCAATAAAGTTGAATGACTTGTAAAAAAAATAATAATGTAGTTTGTACAAATCCCACAGTATTATCAAATGACAAGCAAAGCTTACTGAGAGTCTGATAAAAATCGTGGAAACTACAAAAAAATTGTTTTATTTTTATAAACATAAATCCACCATAATAAGTTGGTTGCCTTATCTTTAAATTCTCTTTAAGCCGTACTTATTTCTGTCAATTAGGGTTATTACAATTTAAAAAGGTATTATTTGAATAGTTTTTAGGTTTTCAAACTGCTGCGCGGCCGCAGCTTAGAGTACAGTAAAATAATGAAAGGCAAATTTACCCATGATGCCTTCCTTGCACATTCCAAAGTCAGCTAGTTTGCAATGGCCCTCGTTATCCAACAGGATATTGTCGAGTTTCAGATCTCGGTAAATCACTCCGTGTCGATGCAAGAATTGGAGTGCCAGCGTTACTTCAGCTGCATAAAATCTGAAAGGAAAAAATAATCGAATTATCAACAATAGTATTTATTAACTTCACTCTTTAGCTGCTGCGGTGCAATGGAAAACTAAATAAATTTATGTCAGGTCCGTAGTGCAACGGTCTTACGGGTTCGAATAGCAGATGCACGGATGTTTGTGGTCTAAAAATTTTCTCTCCCACCTTCCCAATCTTTACATAATAGGACCTAACAAAAGTAATTAGCTAACCTCTAGTCCTGTCCTAAACCTTTTTACCTGTCTATAACTACTCTCTTCGGAAAAGAGAGGTTGAGCAACTGAGTAACAAGCATTTCTCGTAGAAAAACTTCTGTTGAGATACCTCTATTAGGAGGCCACAAGCTCCACATTGGAAATGGAGAAAAAATATAGAGATCTTCTTCATATATTCATTGAAAATTTCTGCAGTAATGTTCATGTCAAAGTCATGACAAATCACTGGTGCTTAACTAACAAACTGGGATCAAAATTCAACATCATGTTTAGAGTCTTTAAAATTTTATAAATATTTTTTTTTCTTAAACCATGTTTGCTCTGAATGAAACATTTTAACAGAAGATGTTTAACCCAGTCAGTCACTGAGCAGACGTAATAAATAAAGCGATATCTCACCTAGCTCGGGGCTCGTCGAATTTCCTCGCCCTTTGAATCTGGAACATGAGATCACCCCCGTTGACGTACTCCATCACGAAGAAAAGTCGGTCTCTGGTTTGGAAGCAAGAGTGCAACGCGGTAAGGAAAGGATGGCGAGCGGCTAATGCCAGGATTCGTTTTTCAGTCATCGTGCAGTCCACGTCGTCGTCTTGTATAATCACATCTTTCTTCAGCACCTTCACCGCGTAAACCTGTAAAAAGCATCGTTAAGTATTTTATCAAAATATTTTTATTGATTGAAACATTTATAACAATTTGAATGGATAATTAAATTGCACAGGCAGTCAAACGTTTGCATTTATTTAAGAGAAGATTAAATTATTACCTCGTCAGTATTTTTTTTCTCAGCCAGCATAACCTTTCCGAAGGATCCCTTGCCGAGCACCTTGATGAAGTGGAAGTCATCCAATCCGAATTTGTTTGCTCTGCCTGAGTCACTTCGTTCCAGGGCAAACTCCCCTGTTGCTATGCCAAAATCCACATTTATAATATCTTTTGAAAGAACCCAATTCACTTGGACAAAAAAATATGTTTCACTTTTTTTAATAGTATCATACAAGTAAAAGTATTATAAAAATGAAACCATGTTGTAAGTGTTGATTTAAATTTTTTAGTGATAAAATAATTTTGATAAATCGTTACTCATAAGCAGTGGCGGCATGTGGTTAAAATATTTAGAGGGGCTGTGGTAGATTAAAAAAAAAAACGTACATTTCGCTCACAGTTTATTTAGAATATCAAAAGTTCTAAAAATATTCATTGTAATCATATTTTTATGTCATGATAAAACCCATCTGTATTTGAAAATAGGTTAATTAATTAAATTTCAATATTTATCATATCTCTATCGAACATCGATAGCGTTGATAAACCCATTTTTTCTTTTTATACCGATCTGAATTAAAGTCTCGGATATATTTTTTATTATGGCTAGTTCTCGATTTAGCTACTATACTATCTGGAGAAGGATGACCTCTTTGTTTGATCTTCAGTTTTCTTCAAGAAACAACATTGGAAATTCCTAGATTTTACTTCTGTCCCAGTTAAGAGTCATGATTCCATTTCTAAAATAGGGGCAAATATCGTCATTTAATAAATATGCAGTTTAGACATACAGATTAATAGAGTGGAAACACTTATTGAAATGAGAGATGTCTAAAGCAAGTAATGATGCAATGTGATCAAACAACCAAAGATGAAAGACATCCGATAAGGGCGAGATTCCCCAGCCCGCAACAGCATCCTATAAACGAACTGGAACACACTCTGCTCAAACACGCAGACAAAATTGTATACCAGGGTCTCTCTCTCTCCTCCGAGACATCATTGTATACTGAGGAGCGTATTACTCTCTAAATGAAAATATTATTGTATTTATATTTCACATAAAAAATTTAATTTTTCTTCATTTTGCTGCAGCTCAGCAGTGTATATGGACGAGCCGCCACTGCTTATAAAGACACTTAAGTGCTCATTTATTCCAATTTTAAGACATCTAGTTGTCTAATCAATGTATTCATCTGGGCAATTTTAACACAGCTAATAATTACTTTAATGATTAACGTATATTTTTCATCCGGTGACAATTTCCTACTTCCAAAGTCAGATACATATTTTGTTGACAACTATAGGCCGAGATGAACAGCGAGTGGTAAGCATTCGCTCAAAAGATGGATCGATAAAATAACAGCCTAATAAATGAAAATTACCCTTGTCGTCTTTCTTATCGCCGTCCTTAGGATCGTGTTCGACTGAAGCACCTTCACCGCCTTCACCGGCACCTTGATTCAAATACTGCAAAAAAAATATTCGAGATTTTATAAAAAGATATCTTCACAGCTTTTGCTAGCAGGAAACATTGCATCGTTCCTGCTAGTCTGTCGTTGTGACAAGCTACAGAAGGTAAGACATGAAATACCCTACTGTCAGTCCGCAAGTTAATGAAGATATGCTAGAAGCATTATTGATAGTGACATATATTGACGAGAATAGTAGGTAACAAAGCAGTCAAAAATGAGTTAAGTATACATAGAGATTCTTTGATATCGATTCTTTGTCTGGAATAACTCAGTTGGTGCATTTGTTATACCAGTTTGCCAAAAAAAGGATTTATTTGTATAGGCAATTATTATCAATGCTGGTTTAATGGCAGGCGATTGTATCTGTCTATCAAATTTAAACAAATTAATGCATCTATATTTTGATATTAAAATTATCTATGTAATATAAAATATCGATGCTAGAGGCTTTATACTAAAACCTGAAATTTTCATTTGCTGTTCACTCAGAACTATCAATCTGTTTGTTAGATATCAACTTCAGCCAGAACAGTGAAGATTTATTGCTAGAATCTAACTCACGATAATGTCAGCAAAATCGCAGTTATTTCTAGTATTACTAATTGAAATAATTCTTCAACTGCATATTGTATAGATCAGATCAACACAAACATCATTCAAGTAAATGGATTTTTTTTCATGAATGAATTTAAAATTCAAACATGAATAAATTATAATTACATTGTCATTTTGTAATTTTTTTTAAATACTCGAGCTTGGTTAAATTCAAAACAGTAAACAAAGTATAAAATGATGTACCTTCGATCGACGCGGTGTCTGCTTATCAGGTGATATTCCCATGGCGTTGAGGATCTCCGCCATCTGTTTGGTGTTGATGCCGCAATTGTTCGCAACGTTTTTCTGGCATCTTTTGTGCACATTCATCGAACATACTGAAAGATCACATAATGACATTTGAATTGAAAATATTATTCGACATATCATTCAACAGCTGTTTTTCAAAACTAATGGTTAATTGGATTATATTCTATTTTTACATCTACCTCGTCGCAATAACAAATAAATGAATTGACAATAATGTAATGTTTGCACATGTTTCCGATAGCAATCACAGCAATAGAGTAAAAGTATGCAGATCGTAAGCTCGCAATTGCCGAAATCAGGACTGGCTGATAATAATATTTGTTACCTGAAGCACACATTTTTTTGCACAAAACCTGAGAAAAGCAATTGTTAATTGTAATATAATACAGGTAATAATTAATATTGTTTAAAATAATGTTTGCTTGATCTTCAGTCCTCCACTTGGCATGGTAGTGCCGATTTTTAATAAAAACCATAACACCTTCATTGTTAACAATGTAATTATTATGTATAATAACTATTGGGTCAACATTAAAGAATATTGAGAAAAACTTAACTGTTGACAACAATATAAGAACCAGTATTCACCATAGAGAAATATAATTCATGACAAGTAACAAAAAGTTGTAACGTATCTGTCTTCAGAAGGATAATAATATGTATTCCAAAGTACAGAAAATAATTCAGAATACTATCTTTCAATAACACTAAGTAGAAAGTTTTCGACATACATATGCGCCAAACAAACGGGAAAGGATTGCGATTGCGTATCAAACCGTAGCACACCAAAATATTATGCAACATAAGGCAGTATCGAAGATTATCTTGGAGCATACCTTCACATTGTAGGCCTTGTTTAATGAGTCCGTAGAGCAAACTTCCGCAATGATCGCAGAACGTGAAGCGTTTGTACGAGTGGACGACAAAACGATGCGGGATGTTCACATTGAAGCGTTGGCCAGTTGTTGATGTCTGCGACGTCTGCAATCAATACCGAGTACATGAGATTATGTAATTCTATTTTGCACATTCACTATTCAGCATTTTAACAATACAAAGAAGGACTTAAAATACATCTGGAGCCTTACCTAGTTTGTGTCTTGGTCAATGAGGATAGTATGACATACCATTAATAAATTTGAAATATATATAGCGTGTCTGCTCTCAATGGTTGCTTTTCTACCAGAACTGCTTGCTGAATAAGTCTCTCAATCTTATTTGGAGGGAGTAAGGATAGAAAGATGGGATTAGGAGAGGACTAGCGGTTGACTAATCGCTCTAGCTACGCCGTTTTGAGAATCGGATGGATGGGAAGATCACCATTGAATACAAAATCAATTTATGAGGGTACATACAGGGATTTGAACCTGTGGGCACCATAACCGAAGACAACGATATTGACCACTCAGGAGCGGACCAGGGTGCAATCAAGTATCACTCTTCAGACAGATATCAATAAACAAGTAGAAAAGTTAAAAAAAATATATCAAATACTGCTGCTTTTTTACAGACACCTCAGATTCTTAAGAAGAAAGATCCTTAATCAACTAAGGGGATCTTTGAAAAGAAAGGAAGATATTTCTTAGGCATCGAAGCACAGCTGAGTCAATGGCATTGGTATCAACAACAAAAGAATAGAGATGATATGCCGTTGCATCAAAATCTTAATAACAATTAAACAAGTTGATTTTTTTTGTAAAATATAATATCATAAAATATAATAAACAATTACCTCGTCTTTCATCCCGGGACATTTTGTGACCACAGACGCGTGACACCTCTTGTGGACAACGCACGTGCAAACTGCCGATGGAGATCATAAAATTAGCAACCAATAATAACACTTTTCGCTTACGACAGACACTACAGCAAAACGATCTAGCATTAATTCGACACACCAATACCGTGTGTAAATTCACCAGATTTCAAAAAGCAAAAATAACCACTGAAGTAGTTATAAATTCTTCCCCTTAGTATGAGAGGAAGACATCTCGTCTTTCACTTCTTTAAAGGAGATCCCAAAAACAGGCTTCTTCATTAATCAATCAAAAATGTTACATTACATAACTAAGCTATCATTGCATGAGTTAAATCTAATTGTCACTTAAAGCAAAGGTTATCAAGCGTAAGATGAGTGTTTTAAAATCATTGGGCGGCCAGACGGAATATATTCTTGTTGGAAATGGAAGTATGATTAAGTATTTTCACTATGCTATAACATTTTTTGTGGTTGTCAATGGAGTAAACACTTTTACCCACAAGTATTGTGTGCGCTGCAATGACGTTAACATATCATTTTCAACAAAATATGACTTAAGAACTATTTAAACTAGTCACAGAATTTTAATTTAATGTTGACAAATTATTTCTACGGCTGAATTCGTAGAAAATACTAAATATTCATTTTGAAATCTGGTAAATTGAAACACGCTTATGGTACACTGGTCCGACATTACTTATTACAACCCTTATGTTGAATAAATTTATGATAGATAATTCAAAAAATTACATCTAACGTCAAGCACCCCGTACATATGAAATTACAATAGTTAAACTCCCTTTTATGCATGCTGTTAGCCAATTTTGATTATTAACCAGATTGAATTATTAATTTACTGGAAAAGAACGAGAAAACAAACCATTTTACAATCGTGACATGCGTTTATACAAGACCCATAATTATTATGTAATTAACGAATGAAGATTGCTAGTGTGTCAAAATGAATGGCGAAATGATTAGTAATATCCCATTGTAAAGAAGCACCTTATAGTTAATTATACACTAGAGGAAACGTATTGCAATCAACTTGTCACTATATTTGTCCCGGCCGACGCTTGAAGATGTGCAAGCTCTGTAAAGGGTTAGCTTTGGGCACGCACGTACGGTCCTTTAATAATTAGATTCAAAAAATTCTTTATTATATGCACAAGTCGCAAAAAAAGGATATTGAAAAGCCAAGGACCCGATTGGAAACTTTAAGATGTACAAGTTACATACCACGAAAATGTAAAGTTCACATTAAATATGAAGAGTTTCTTTTAGTTTAAGTTGTTTACATTGTCAAACAGTTTAAAAATGAATGAATAAAACACCTTTTTTTACTAATTTTATGCATTCAAAAAAGGTGCATTATCAGTTGATCAACGAAGTGTTTTATTTCTTAAAATTAGGCATTACACCTTAAGTGGTTGACAGATTATTTACTTCATTTTGGAAACTTTCTCCTGGACAGGTTCCGGAACCTACTGTCTAGTGATTGAATCTAAATTATAATTTTTTCATTAATTTATAAAATGATGTTATATGTTAATTGAATGTAAACTGATTAGATTACAGAAAAATCAATGCGAACCTCCTACAACAAAAGGATACCTGCAGTTGAGCTAAGAATCTACAGAATCTAAGAAGATAGATGACGACGACTTATACTGTAGTATTTTTTACAAAATTGAGTTTCTATGATAACTATTAAAGTAATCAATTAATCTAGAACAAAAACTTATTTTCATTTTACATTTCATGTTTAACTGTCTTTTAGTTAGCAAAGCAAACTATCCATGCGAGCATATCCTTCTATGGTGGGGCGATGACAATTTTACAAATCACACATTCTTAAGTTGCATAGTTTTTGAGTATTACACATCATTGCCGAGACAAATTTACATGGGAAAATTGTAAAATTATAAACATTTTAGTAGATGTACAAGCTGATTGCAGTAGGAGTCAAATCGAATTGTTTATATTGATCAGGGGGAGACCGCCGTTATATATTCTAGAATATTTCAAATCCATCATTAGTCTAGATAATTTAGTATTGATTACTTTTTTGGTTGAAGTGAAATTAATGCAATCGATATGAACAATGTAGATAGATAATAGCAGCAATAAAAGATAGACTGTAAATTCAACAATAGTTTTTTTTGATGGTTTGATTAACAAAAGTGGAGTAAAAAGAAACTGCGATTGAAATAAATGTTCCTTTGCTAACTTTTTTACTTGTCAAGCGGAATAGAATTCAAGTTATCTGCTTCGTTCGTCGGAGTATTTTGCGAATTGGCTCCAAGTTATTGAAATATATCTCGTCCCGAGATATATTCTCAGGTAACAGCAGTGTTGTTGCCTTTCAAACAATCCCAGAGGATGTGATCAGCATTGTGTACTTTATTGTAAAGCGTTTACAGTCCGGAACAATAGGCTAGCGGCAAAGCTGGATGAGCTTGGCAGCAAAATAACCAAACCCGGTTAAGAATCGGATGAAATTCAATGAGGCTGTTTACAAATAAATCGATCAATTAACACGTCAGACGGCCGCCGTGTAAAAGTAACATTTCTAATAAGTGCGAGACTAGGCTTCCCCGTGATCAATCGGATAATCTAATAGAACAGAGATGTTGAAGAGTTCTACACTGTTTGAAGGTTGTATAAAGAGTACTCATAGGCTACATACCTTGGCACTGATACCCTTGCTTGCCCAATCCCCTGAAACCAGAAAAAAATGAAAGCCCCAGGTCATTTCCTGATGCGTCACCAGTAAATTACATGCCAGCGAGACCCGCTTACTTACTTCCACACAAACAGGACCGGCTATAAACCCAACGGTAACTGAATTATTCATTATAGCATTTTATAATTGAATTGATATTTCTGAATTTAAGTTAACGGTGGATACTTCATCTATCATTCCTCAAATACTTATCTTCTCCTCGGAATCTTTTACATTAATCGTATTGTGAAAATTAGGTCATTCTTGAAGGAACAAAAAGAATGGTGGATGCTATGCGAGCACTGTAACCCAAGTTTTTGCGACTTGGCTAACTAAAGCTGGAAAGGGATAAAATATTGGTGAAATCATTGCCATTCGATAAAAATTTATGTCTGAATATCTAACTGTGAGCTTTGTGTTGCAGATTAGATACGACACACGTCAGGTGGACACGTAGGAGGTGAATCTTTAACGAGTCAAAAGTGATTGATGATTGATAGATCGAGGCACCACTGCATTTAAAATGCTTTTAAAATATAATAAGAGAACCTCTCGATAACATGAACATACAAAAATATGAAACTGACAAATACTCGAGAGGTTTATGAAACACACTATTATGTTGACATTAGGTTTATAGACAATAGTGTGATATGGAAGACAATTTAAAATATAAATAAAACATATGGGTGCAATTAGGTACACAAAAAAAAAACTAAAAAGAAAATGTTAAGAACAAAAAGCTGCAAATGGATTAAAAATAATGCCAAAAAAACACAAAGTAACAGATAAAAAAAAGGAGTATCAATTATCCCTAAAAAATAAATAAAATCAGTCATGCATTAATTTTTACTAAATAAATGAAATATTCTGAAGTATTCAACAAAACTATAAACTAAAAAGCGAAAACAAATAAAGTTAAAAAGGATTGCACTAAAATAATAAAGACTTTTAAAATAAATAACAAACAAAAAAAAATATGAATATCGGCTTAATTATTATTATAGTTATTCAATAATGTTATTCATATAAACCATGGGAAGCCAAACTTGACCTCTGCGGGCGACTTCATACTGAAATCAGTCATAGCGGTCTACTAATACCGTATGCGCTAAGTGAAGTAATTCAAAGCACAATATAATGTGTATGAAACGGAAACAAAATGGATGGATAATAAAAGACACACTAAATTCTTGCATCAATGCGTCAGGCGGGCGCGACTTGGGATGGCTAAGCTGTCGACCAGTCGACCGCGGTCACCAAATGAGCTTATGATTTGAAAACATAACAGTCTTGGGTCTAATGATTTTCTTTCGCAGTGCATCCACAAAAACAATGTTAGTAAATAATCATAGACTAATTTATCGCTGCAATCGGAGAGATTATATCGATTCAATTGTATAAGTGATTAATTTATTTAGAAAAATTACACATAATTTTATGTATTAATTTCACAATTGTATCAAATAATAAATTATCGCGACTAATTTAAATCGGCCCTGTTTATTTTATAAAATTGTAGAACCAACACAAAAAATATTCTATTTTCGTTAATTCGCCTTTCCACCGAGACTCGACAGTTAGCATCATAAAAGTATTAATGATTATTTTGCGAGTAGCATGTTATTGTGTCCTGTATTTCGAGTTTGGTTTTTTTTTTTGGAATAGCTGGCCAAAAGGGATCTTTTCATCATACACAACTTCATAGATAGATTTATAGATCAGACCGCAACATATTGGTCTCAAAGATATTATTCCAACGCCTGCTTGTAATCTGGCGAGATCCTCGCTTGCATGTTAAATACAGTATTAATGCCGACCTCTATAAGGCAGTCTAATAGAAGCAGTATTTGTATCAGGTTTAGATATGGAAAATGAGGTTTAAAGTGAAAGGCTAGCCCAATTTTTATACATATTATATTAGCAATTTAAAACAAAAGATTAAGATGTGCAAACTAAATACGTATATTTTTACAGCTATCACAAAACCTTGTTTTTGTAGATACACGCCTAGATAATAAATACTTGACATAGAAAATAACATAAAAAGTTACCTTGAATAAATAGTAAATATTATTGTCATTTTACAGGTGTATTAAAAATATAAGACGTTGCTTTGATTTAAATTTTCTCCATTGTAACGATTGAATATGCAAGGAAACAATTGCGAGTGAAACCGTGTTCACATTCAGACTACGCACCATATAAATTCCCTGCAGTGAGAGCAGAAGGTGGGCTGACGGAGGAAGGTGGCCATGAACTTGTGACCGTTGACCTGATGCACTCTCCGCCGCATGGCCCCCCGCCGTCGGTTGAAGCCGGCTCTCTCCTTGAACTCCCGTCCGGCCCCTCCGCTGCCCTTTTCACCACCGCCGCCTCCCGTTCCCCCCTTTCCTTCGCCGCCGCCTCCTCCTCCGCAGCTGCCGCCCGTCGACACCGAGCTCACGCTCGACGCCTGCGACGTCTCGGCTGGAATCATTGAAGAGACTTTTGATTCAATGGAACACAAATGAATATTAATTATTTTCGTTTCGAATGTTATTTGATTTTGGTTTAAGCTTTTTAGGCCTGCGCTTAAAATTAAAACCCTCACAGAGCTGATATTTCAGTGCAGACTGTATTAAATGAATGAATGAGACAACCTCAAAAATCGATCCAGTGACTCACTTTTAGTGATTTTAAAATAAATCAAAGTAATAATAGAAACCAATTATAGGAACTATGCGTTTTTACGCTCTTCTGCAAAATGACCAAAAGTGAGTCTTTGCTCATTGGAAGTGATCGTTCTAAAGTTTAGGCTGATAGATTGGCTTTGTGATGCTTTACAGCGGTTTCGGTACTCAGTATAATTTTTAATATCTACGAATTCTTCTATACAAACTGTAGCGAAATGCACTCACAGGATTATTTATATTTTAGATTACATAGCATCAAAGAATATGACGTAACTAAGTTGCATCGGAACATAAATTTAAATTATCAATTCTAAACAGTAAAGAATATTTTATTACCTTGCGAGTTCCATTTCAGATCTATACGAACGTGCAATCTTCCTTGCGGTTCTAAGTCCACCTGAAAAAACAAAGAATAAAAATCATACAAACCACAAAAACATCAATGGTAGAGGAAAAATATTTTCATTATACTGTGCCCACTTCGTTCTGTAACGCCACGTAGTTGTTTCTCAGCGCTTTACTGTAAATATTTTCACGTTTTAAATAGTTCATAGAAATGGGGGCTTGAAAGTACATTTTGGTTTTGCAAAACTTTCGGTCGGAAAAACGAATACAAAATGTCACGCGTGTGTGAAATACAGTACTTATTTCAAACAAATGAGTGACGACTCGTTATCTCTACTATTTACAGATAGTAAAGGCATTTATTTATAAAGCCTGTTTTAGAAAAACCTCGCTAGATGTTATTTGGATTTATTATATGGAAACAATGTTTTAACCACAAAACAAACTGTACTCAAAATATGTTACATCCAGTGGTGTGCTGCTAAAATTTTATCAACCGGCTCGCACCTTGGTCAGCGATTTTGGGATTTTCAAACACTCCGATTTCCAGATTTCCCAAAATTACCAGCGCAGGATGCTTTATTTTTAAGCTCTTCCAAAAATTTTCATATCCAAATCACAGGAATTTACAGATACACTAATAACCATGATGGGTCTTATTTGTCTATCATCTGCTGTCATCGACTTCCAAGACATGATTTAAGGAACCGCCTCGACAGAGACGGTGCGAACCCATAGCAGCACACCACTGGTTACATCCGCTGCTGGGAGAAAAGTCCTTTGACAGAAAAAAATAGCAAATTATTCACACCATTGAAAATGGAAGAGTCTTCTAATTATATTCCTAGAGTACATCAGATTTGTATCGATATTACATTTATATTTTTGAAACGCCCCTGTCAAGTGAAGGTCGACTCTCGGCTCATAAAAATTCTAAAATGAAACAATGTCAACAATCTTTTTTAAGACACCAGTGATTCCGATTGAGATCTTTACAGTGATGGTCGGGCAGAAGATAAGAGAAGATGGATATAAGTTCAAAAGTATTTCCCTCACCTCCAATCTTTAATAATTAGGTATTTTTTTAGAGGTTTGTTTTTCATTTTTTTTCCAGCGACAGCCAATTTGACAGCTGATTTGCGCTTAGTTTGGTTTGCCATTTCACCATGAATAGTAGTAATCAATAAGCGAAATTTTTACATTTCGTGTGAAGAAAACTCACAGGCTATTTATTATTGAGACACTGTTACATGCTTTATGGGCTGGTCGATTCATTGGTCCGGCCAGAATGTTAGAGTCAATGGAGAGCGTCAGATCACCGAAATTTTCATTCCCCTGTTGAATGACATTAGAGCTGTGGTTTCAACAAGACAGCGCAAAATACCACACAGCATGTGTCGCAATTGGAAGAAGTGTAGCTGAATTGAAAAACAAATCTCAAAAAAAAAACCCCATTGAAAATGCTTGTCACGGCGAAACCGGTCCAGATCATATTAAATAACTGTGGAATTAGTACAATATACAACGAGTGAAGATCATGGAACTGAGATGATAGGGGAAAGTCAGGAAAATGTTGTGATTCTCAATAAAGAAAAAGTGAGTAATCCAACACGAGTTAAATTTCAGTTTCTTCGGTGAAGAAGCACTTCATAAAACTTTAAAATAAAGCAATATAAGTAGCAATGTAGTTAATTTTGTACACTACAAGGCATGCTAATAATACATTTACGATGGAATTAATTTTTATGATATTTTCATAATGTAAACATGAATAGAATTTTTATAATTCCCGGAAATACTATTAACAGGGAATGCCTGTCAAAAATTTAAACATTGTTTTTATTATAGCGTCATAAAATCATTCTGGATACAGTAAAAACCTTTTTTTAAATTGAGTGGTAATCAATTTTATATTTGACTATATCATAAACAAAACTCGGTGCACTCCATACCGATATGAATTCACACTTTACAGTGGATAATCATCACTTTCTAACGGTCAATTAAAAAAACAGCTAAAAAAAATTTTTTCATGATTAAATAAGTAAGAGTATGCAGTAGGTAGTAGGCATGAATTAATCTAACTTTGCCACATTATAGTGTCGTCAAAGTAAACATAAAACTTGTCGTTTTTTTTAAATATACTAATCAAATAGGATTTTTCTAACATTATATGCAGATAAAATGTTAAAATAATTATCTTCCAAGGAAAAATTATTAGGTACACTAGGATAACACTATCCCAAGTACAATTTTATATATTTCTACATAATAGATTTAAGAAAATAATGAATTTTTCCTCGTGCCATGATTTCATTTTTAAACAATGCGGAATTAAAAGGGTTAAAAATATACAGTTATCTACAGAAGATCAAGAGTAAAAAAAAATATTATTTAACTCGTTGGAGGTTGGCTGGTATGCCGACAATCGGTCCTTCGTAAGGTAAGAGCTTTGCCCTACCGATCAGGGAGGTCTGGGCTGAATTCCCGGTAAGGTCAATGTCAAATTCAGATTTTTTCAATATAAATTTGAGACCTAAGACGTGGGTGTTCGTGATGTCAATTCTTCTGTCAACGTTCTTGTCAACGTCGAACACAAATCTATAAATTGATTGAAAAACCAATTTTTGGAAGTGTCTATAATGGGATTCGAATCCATAAATACCGCAACCGAAGAACAAGACGTTGACCACTCGGGTACAGGCCTCGTAAATTTGATTTAGTTAACATGGAATTGTTACGCGAGCTTACAAAATGGTCATTAGATAATACCTGTCTAACTAAATAAATTACTATTTTTTTTACTCTCACTCAATGGAGTTCTACCGATCAACCATCAATGCCATCAGTAAATTTAAAAAAATTAGCTTTTTATATTTAACTCCATTGGATTCAAATGAAATACCGACATCCTTAAATTCTTTTCACTGTGAGCCATTATCAAACATGAATTTTGAAATACTGGTTTCAAATATCGAGATAAATCAAAGTTCAACATGTTAACATCACGACAAGAATAAAATGTACACATCTGCAGCAATCAGTCAGTGTTTTTAGATAAGGACCAACAAATGTTGATAATGGTGTTTGAACAACATTATAATACTTTTTTTAGAGTTTTCAATGACTCAGTTGTACAGTTTCAGTCAACATTCAATAAAGTATTAGAGGTAAAGTTTTAAAATTGTTGTGAAATCACAGTGAAAAGAGTGCTTATTATACCTAATATCAATTCAGTGTTTTTTCAAAGTAATAGAGCAAAGTAAGAATTAATACAGCAATAGTTTGAAATGTTTTCCCATAATTAACTAACCTTTTTATTTTTAGTGTGAAAAACATATGACATAAGTTTGGTTACGAATAGATTATTTGATTTTTCTTCAAGTTCGCAAGTATAGCTGACAAATTAATATATAATGCATTCAAATAAAACAATTGTAATATCGTCACACGTTAAGTAAATAAACCTCTTTAAAAATTACAAGTAACGTTTGACCGCTTTACAAGACTTCGCATCATAAGATAAAAAATAACACTAGATTCCCACAAAAATGACTTTAGTTATTATAACAATAAAGTTCTACCAAAATTTCAATGTAATTAATATCTAGCCAAATATTTTTATTGTTATGAATGTAGGCCTCGTCACAATTGATGATTTTTAATTAATTTCAGCAGTTTTGATTTGTTAATTATCTTTGTAAAGTTTTCGAGATTGGAGGATTAAACCGTCATTCTAAGGCAACACTATATTAAGTTTTTTTAGCCTTCAGAGTAGTTTTTCTTGATTTTATCAAAACATGAATTTGAAATCATCAATGATGGCAATGCATCAATTCCATAGTAGACATACAATATAATCATTATCTTGGAACCGAACAGTTCTATATGGAAAAGACTGCTCACGAAACCGAGTCATAAAATGGTAGAAATATTAGAAATGTTGCATCATTGACTATTGCAATAAAATAAAGATTAAACTATTTTCATTAAAATAATTGATGAATCAAAGACTGGGTTATGTCATGTATTGCGTTAGGTTAGATTAGGTCATATTTTAATAGTCAGAATAAAAAAATCCAACCAAAGTATAAATTGCATAAGTAGTTTTCTGTATACAGTTTTTTGCTACTTAATTAATTTAAAAATCAGGGGAGGTAAACTTATTTCTGCGATTAAGCCGAAAAACCTCAGTTTCGTTCGGTGACAGCAATATTCTATATGATTTGTGTAAGCTTACCCAGAAGTCCGGCGCCTCCTTATCCCTGTGCATGAGGTCTTCGAAGGGGATATTGCAGTTGGCGACAAAGTCATCGGGGGGGATGGCAGCATCGTGGAAAACAGTGAGTCCCAAGCTAATCAAACGATTTTCCAATTAGAAATCTCATTCTCGAGCGGAGTTCATTGATGGCTTTATTATTTGGCACGGAGCCAATTTGATAATGTCTGTGGCTATTGTTAAGTAATCAACCGGTCGCTTGAACCATTCCTGCGACCGATTGAGAAATGCTAGATTCAAGATCAGCTTTTAGAT
Organism: Himalopsyche anomala; assembly: GCA_031772345.1. Classification (NCBI taxonomy): domain Eukaryota; kingdom Metazoa; phylum Arthropoda; class Insecta; order Trichoptera; family Rhyacophilidae; genus Himalopsyche; species Himalopsyche anomala. The sequence continues at coordinate 22,113,823 of CM062839.1, forward strand.
AGCGGAATATGTTTAAAAGGAAAATAATAACTTGTTTGAATTGCCTTCTAGACATTTGCATGGAAATCTCAACAAACTCAACACAGAATCACTAAATAATGGATATACAAAATAAATTTCTCTATTGACTTGAATTGTTTTTTTTTTAAATCAATATTCACTCAAATCAAATATGGCGCAAATATTGAGAGTAAAAGAAACAGGGTAGGCTTTTGAGCTTAAATTTAATGTTTTAACTGTTTCGGTTGAGCTGGGACGGAACTTTTATAGAATAGCACTAGATGTATCCATATATATAAAAATGAATGTTTGTTTGTATATATTAGAGGTCTGCACGGGCCAAAATTTTACAAAACTACCCGGTCCGAGCCCGAAAAACTCACGCCCGACCCGGCCCGGGCCCGAGTCTAATACCGCACTTGTTACCCGAACCCAACCCGAAGCCCGAAACTCCTTATTTTAGCTCGCCGAGGAATTTGAAATCCTCGATTTGCTATATTTTTCCCCAGATTATATCCCAAATTCCAAAGCCAGGCCCGACTCTCAATTGCGCTTACCCCCCCGAGCCCGGCCCACGGGCCCATGCAGACCTCTAGTATATATATTAATTATAAAATCATTATGACAGTCACAGTAAAAAAAAAAAACAGCTGTTTGTTGGCTCTGTCGTCTATGGCCGATGTGACAGAAAAGATTTAATCCACTACAAACGCACACATGTACAATGAATAAAAATTCCCCTCAAAATAAAAAATTATGCCCAACAAGAGATAGGTATACAATTCAATGTTAGATATATAAAAAAAAAAGTACATACTGACTTAAAAATGAATGAAATAATGATATAAAACAAATAGGTGTACACATATTTATTTCCTAATGATTTTTGATCAATTGTTTTTATTCAATACTTTCACTAACCCAAAGCACCGAGGCTTGATTTAATTTAAAAAATTAACAGAATTAAAAACCCTGTTCCTGTTATTTTCATAAATTTTAAAACAACGCATATATTAGGTATTTCTGTTCAGGTACATAATAAATCACTTTCAAAATGATCACTAAAAGGCATTCATTATATTAAAAAAATAAAACTCTCTTTTGAATAAATTACATATGACGAGCATCGGGTCATCAGTTCAAAATGCTCATCATGAGCGAGACAGATTCTGATCATATTTAATAAATGTGGAATAACTAGTGGTTTATTTTTTGAATACTCAATAAATGAATATTTAACAATTTTTATGGATGATAGCCCATTCTAGATTCATGAACTTGACACTGATTGTGCTCAATGGATTATTAACTAACTAAAGCATGTTAAAGCAAAAATAATGAATTAGTATAGGGGTGGGGAACCTTTTCTTTCTAAAGGCCACATTCATTTATCTAATTCAACATAAGGCCCCAGTAAACATTGACAGGGAATTGACTAGGGAATCTTTGGCCATAAACAATTTAATGAAAACTTGAAAAGCCCAGAAATTTGCGGATTTCCCAATATTACTAGCGTGGGAACTTTTTTAGGTCTTCCAAAGATTTTGACATCCAAAATCACAGGAGTTTACGAATGTAGAAAAATTTGCAGAATTGTCAGAACAGCCAAAAAGCCGCAGGTTCCCCACGACTGGATTAGTACATTGGCAATACAAGTACATTATTGCGGTACTAGATTATAGGGATGAAACAAATAATGATAATTGACATGAATAATTTTCCATTTTTAATCAAATTATCTTACTCAATGGTGTGCCAGTAAAAAAAAAACAATTCTGTCAACCACTGTGTTCAGTTGTTTTCAAATATAGTATTAAACAGTGAGCTTATAAAATATGGCTAATTATTAAATTTAAATTTTAGCAGAAAATACTTTTGCTTAGAAACTGGATTTTTCAAATTGATTCCTTAATGAATACATGAATAAGTATTAAAGGGTGAGAATATTTGTGAAGTCACCTAGCTTTCTTATTCGATATGATTAATCTAAATAAAATATATATTGTTTTTTTTTTAAGTCACTTCTATCATATTGCCATGGAATATGACAGTTGAGCGAAATATCAGTCTTTATAAAAATACCTGCAGCTAAAATCTATGAGGGAATTAAAATAAAAAGGAATTACTCCTTATTTAGGAGTTATAAATATATTTAGGGTCATTCTGTGTTGCTGTAATTATATTAGGGTTTGGCACGGTTTCAATACATATTAATTTTCTAATGTTTCAAATTGTGTACATTTTACGTGAAGGAAATATTTGATAATTATTATTAAAATTGTTTTCCTTGAAATAATGTCAGATCAATATTATTGATAAAGGAACAGATTCGAGCTTGTGTACACTTTCGTTGGAGGTAGAATATGATTATGTGAACGGAAATAATGTAAACATAGATTTATTTGTGTAAATAATAAATACAATTATGAATTAGATTACAAACCTCGTAACATTATGGACGTCATGTACGAAATACTCGTTCCAAACGGGGTCGAATGTTTTAGGCTTTGTTGACGATCTATCCAAATGATGGTCATCAGCGTCGATTGATACGTACGGGTCTATCGGCTGATCATCTAAAAATGAATCGTAAACAAGATCCTTCGATGAGCAATTACGTTAAAACAGATTTAGAATAGTGTATATTTACAAAATACCAACGTTAAATATGTCCAGACAAAATATGTCGAACTTCAAAGGGATAAATTGGATTTGACGCATGGAACGAGACGAAATTAGCACTGGAACAATTATCCTCGAACAGTTTAAGGCTGGAATGAGATATTATTGCGATATATTGTGCCCCTTTGATTACCTGGCTTGCCAAACGTCATGTTGTGCCGTTTTTGAAAATCCGTCGGCCTAAGGCCCGTAGCTTCGCACACTTTAACACGAACCGTGCCGCTGAACATTATTATATCAGCCTTACACTACTTTTTTACTAATAATTACACCCCGCACGGTCACTTTGTGCCGATTTTCGGGCCCAAAATCATTGGGAAATTATAAAAAATGAAAGAAAACTTAAATCGACTCCATGACAGCCATGAAGATCGGCCATGGGTTCCACTGATTCGCGACAGAATCCATACGACCTACAAAATCTATTTATATTTCCACTCAACCAATGACGTTATGGAGAAAATCGGAAAATGGTATCTGCCTGGAAAATTTTAATTGTGCAAAAGAAATAATTAGGGAAAATATTGAATTTTAAAGATTTTACTCGCAATAATATTTGGAATTTAAAAATAATTGATACTAAATCGATAGATATATTGATTTGTAAACATATTTATAAAATTATGTTGATAAATTGATTAAAGACAATATAGTCATCTAAAAATTTGAAAGAAGTTTAATATCACAAGTTATATTAAAAACAATAAGAATGCCGCAGTCAAATATTAATTTTGTTCACCTATATAACGGATTTGTAGAATATATTTTTTTATACAAATTTGCAGTAACTTAAAATGAAATATCGAGTTTATACTAATGAGGTGATAGAAGAAACGTCTAATAATAATATTTTGGTTACTTCAAAATAGAGATACCTACCTATGACGAATAAGAAAGATGGAAAATTTATTAGCTAAATACTGGCAATTACCAGACTTAACTGTCAAAGTGTCAAAATCTTTAGCATGGTGAGGCCGATTTGTTATTGATATATTTTATGATCTCAGGTGGAATATGGGATTTCTGACAGTTTTGAAGAAGATGCGACAGAAGGAAAAAGAAATGCGGATTCTTATGCTGTATCCTTTTCAAAATTACCGATTTACATCTCTCACCAAATTTATGCCGATGCGTCACGGAGTTGCCGCTTTGTTATTACCTTATTTTTATCAATATCACCAAATGTAAACTACTATCATCATTCACCAAAACCACCAATTATAACTATACTATTCGTTTACTGGCTGAAATCGGTTCTGATATAATTTATCATATAATCAAGGAATATTATGTGATATTATTCAATTCATCATACAACTTAGATACATTTTACCACGTTTTATTTGTTTTGTATATAATATTCTAGATAAAACACTCTTTTAATCTCTAAAATGACCATTTGTTCGATTGAATGAAGAACTAATCCTTTCAGCTGTTCAAAAAAATAAAACTTAAATGACTAACCAAACCTATTAGGTCCTTGCGAGATATAGAGTTGCCAGATTTTTCTTTACTGGTTTGTTTTCAATATCAGTCATGTTTGAATACAAACAAGGCACTTACAATTCAATAAAATATTAAAATAATCACTTCTCCACTAACATCTGTTACATGCGAATATCTGAAATTTATATGTTTTCAAGTGAAAATTTCAGTGCAAGTGAAGTTGTTTTCGAGATATTTGCATTTATAGGCTTAAATGTAAGTTTGGAAACTGACAGCCGATATTGAGCGCAAGCTTTTCTATCCGACATGAAGTATTATTGCTATATGTTCACATTACACTCAGTGCTGTTACCATTTCTCGAGACTGAGTGATGTTAGTTATTCAGAAATGAACAAAGTCACTATGAATTAAACTATTGAATGTAATATTTGTCTTGTGGAAACTTCTGTGTTTTTTATTAAAATTAATTGTTATAAACAGAACTTTTCAATTTTATCCAAGAATAAAGACAAAACGTTATATGGTAATTAGAAATAAACATCAGAAAACATATTTTACATGAATATAAATCAACTTTTTGTTAAAATCCTCAGTTGGAAACATAGTTAAACCTCAATATGACACACTAAACCATCCTAACCGAAAGCGTTAAACAATAATATAAAAAATCTGAATCAGTTTTTTTATTTATTTAGAAAATTTAAGCTGTAATAAATTTATATTCAAGACCAGTGAAGTTTCCATAAATGGATGAAAAATGCAGTACGTTTTAAAACATATGTGTCAACGGGATGCGGCTTAGTGCATCTCAAATCATCGGTTGGCATAAATTAAAACTGCCACTGCTGAATGAACGTGCTAAAAAAATTCAGAAAATTGTTGATCAGCCGTGCGTGAATACCAATAACTGAATGTTTCAACCATTTAAAAATTTTGCTTAGGCTGTGTTGAGTTTTTAACACAATAATACTACAATAATTGTATTCCAATATAGTTGCATAACAGAAAGTCTTGCATGTTGGTCTCTTATATTTGTTCCACAATTGTTAAAAAAACCAGTAAAACAAATACATTTCTAAAATTTTATTTTTACACTTGATTGAATGTTTGCATGAAACTATGTCTCCTTTTTCATTCATTCTGTTTATGTAGGAATCTTCTTTTTTGTGATGAATTTTCAGTTTGGTCCTCAGTTCAATTTTTATTACTGACTATTGTATGTATATTTTTTGCATTATCAAGTCCTTAACCATTATTAAACAGCGGCTTGGACAATGCAGGGAAGACGACAATTCTTAAACGATTCAACGGCGAAGAAATCGACACCATATCACCGACTCTCGGCTTCAATATCAAAACACTGGAACACAAAGGCTATAAACTGAATATTTGGGATGTGGGCGGACAGAAGTCTCTGCGCTCTTACTGGAAAAACTATTTCGAATGCACCGACGGTTTGATCTGGGTCGTGGATAGTGCCGATAAGAGGAGGTTAAACGATTGCAAAAATGAACTGTACGTTTTGTTGAAAGAGGAAAGGCTCGCCAGCGCTACGTTGCTTGTATTTGCGAATAAACAAGATTTACCCGGGGCCCTCTCTGCACAGGAAATTAAAGAGGTGATTAATACTTGTTTTTCATATTAGTAACAAATACCTTGAGCCATCATTATTCAATGTATATTCGTATTGAAATTTTATGTGTGCTCATTCAAGTCTTGTTTCTTTTATGTCTTTTGTTATTCCTGAAGCATATGCACAATATAGACACATATATGTGGCATGTTTCACTATTGTCTTCGACAAATATAAATGTGATGCGGTGACTATGTTGCGATCATTCAAAGTGATTGAACAAAGATTTTTCTTGATTGACAAAAATTAAGAGAGTGCCAATTCTGTACAAAGGAAATAAAGCTATGTCAAATATGAAACAAATTTAACATCATACATTGAAATGAATCTTCACCACTCCACTCCGTTTTTGGTTCATACAACACTGCAACTGTACTATACGACATTCTTTATACTGAAATGTTTGATGTTCAGACCTACCCTAAAATAGTTTTCCAATCCCCCGTTTGTTAACTTGCCTTTCGTAATTGAAAAATAATTTTATCACAACTGATATTTTTCATTTTCATATACTGTAAATAGCATGGTATTAGCGTTAAGATTATCTATGGCGGATATTGTGATAAATCTCACGTAATGTTCATGGTATCCCGATATTGACCAACGATATATGATATGATATTATTTTTCATCAAAATTATGCATACATCTTTCAAATATGAACATGTATTAACCACCCAAGGTTTACTGTCCCTTGTCTATTAAACAAAAGTAATGGATGCTTGTCAGTATCCGAGTATTCAGTCGGCTGTAATAAGATTTTATTACATCCAAATTATTAACACAATCAAATCACACTACCCCCTAGTATTTGACGTAGGAATCTTTTGTATCGTGCCGCAATTCATTACTGTGAAACAGCCTCGTCGTAATGTAAGCGTTCCAGTTAATTAATATTGATTTAATTGCAGGTTTTGGACTTGGATTCGATCAAATCTCATCACTGGCAGATCTTGTACTGTTCCGCTGTGACCGGGCAGAATCTCTTAGAAGGCATCGACTGGCTACTCGATGATATCGCAGCTAGAATATTTACCCTAGAATAGAAAATAGACTACCGTCGCTTATATAATACTACTAATTTAAAGATGACGTTCGATAAATCATTCTGCTTATTTTAAGAAGTGTGATACTTACATAAAGTATGTGTAATGTAAAAGATACGTGTCAAGTCCTGCTTTTATCATATACTATAAAAAAATTAAAAAAACAATTGGTGAAAGATTAACCGATTGTAGTTTTTACCAAAATACATTTATTCATAAAAAATTCCAGTCATTCGCCGTTCCAACATAGACTGTAAGGTACATGTGATAAAATTGTATGTAAAACGTTTTATAATTTATTTGATTTTCTATTAAAAATGTAACAAAATTAATTATAATTTTTTCTTTGTCGCAACTTTTTTCTTCTTTGCTTTTAGATTTTTACGTTTACGTTTCTCGGGTTTTTCATCAGCCAACAACTGAATGTCTGGCCATAATCTTTTTGCTACTTCGGCCATGGCTAAAAGCATTGATGACATTAAAACACTTATTCACAAAAAAACAAATATAATTTAGTCATAAATTCATTACTATTTTGTTTACTTTTAGGGTGTTCACTGTCAATACTTGGTGGAAAGGCATTATATTAGTAAAAACACAATATTGACAATGAAGTACAAAGGAATATTGTGTTTTTACTACTATTTTGTTTACTTAGATATTTCAATTTTGTTGGGTCTCACGGCTTACAAACATTCGTTTGAATAGATCTGTACCAAAATAGTATTATATAAAAGAAAATCGATCTCCTCGAGATATCAATACTCGGATATTTGATTGGATGGATGTAAAAGTAAGCAACAAAATTGAATACCATCTATATTGATGCGTTCCTTTTTTAAAGCAAACTCTGTGCAAATTTCAGCAATCAAATCGCTACCAAAGGGAAAACGATGTTTTTCAATAAGGCTATTAAATTCCTGTATTGTAAGAGGCTTTTCAAGTGTCGATTGGATTTGCAAAACGAATTTTCTGTCGAAAAACACAAATTTAGTATGCACATAAAACATTTTTTTTCTGTTACGAGTCAACCTGGAAATAATAATACTGATTATTTCAAGCAGGGTTGTGGAGTCAGGAGTTTTTTTGAAGGTGGCGTAGAAGATGGAAAAGTCGGAGAAAAATAATTTAATGATATTGAAAAAATATCAGTCTATTCATCATTTGATTGGTGAAATGTACTAGAATTTTTCTAGTGGCTAGGATAATGTGATGGTATACAAATATGTATGTTAAACGGAAATGATTGAAAAAATCAATTCAGAGTCAGAGTTGTAGGCGGTTTTTAGTTTAAAGCCGGAGTCTAGTCTTTATCTTTTTACCTGACTCCACAGCCCTGATTTCAAGTAATAAATACATATTTGGAATTTTTAAACGTTAAATAGTTAAAAATTTAAATGCAATAATATATTATTATTTTGAAATAATTAACTAGAAGCTTTTAGATCCAATTTGGGTCACACCTCTATAAAATAATCTCTATATGGGACATGTCTTGACATGCCAACATCTTACAGTTTTGCTGAACACATCCTATAGAACTGCGGTAGTCAAACGTTACTATAGAACCTTAACCTTATGCCCGCGTCAAAAAATATAGAGATCAAGCCCTGTATGCAGTAGCTTTTTTGGGGATTTGTTAATCAGGTTTTCGACGTTGTGTTGGTGTTTTATTCAAATAATTAAATATGTTAATTGGCACCGATAGTAATTTTTTCAATAATGAAATACAATATATTTCTTGTATTTTCTGTTTAATTCAACAATAATCATTCTTCATACAATAACGACGTAACGCTGCCATTTTGTAAAACACCGCCACACGCAACCGAAAACACTGCGCCACCACCGTGCCATGTTTATAATAACAATTCTCGGAATATGTTCAATTTCACCCGCACTCGATCGCTTATTTTCATTCAACCCACGCATAGATGCGTGTGTGGTAGGTTCCACAAATAAATAATTTTAGCCAATATTAAAATATTTTTGACCAAATCCAATAGATGGCATTGATTTTATATATATTCAGTAATATATTCAACCGATTTTAAACCTTAAAACATTAGAGATGGTTGTTACATGAGGCTTAAAACTTCGCGCAATGCCCGTGACATGTCAGAGCATGTCAGTTATGACGTGCATAGCGGTCATACGTGTACAAAGAGTTAAGGACCACTAAATTCATAATTTTAAATACCGTGGACCATCTATAAGATTTTTTAAAGTGTTAAATATATTTGGAAATATTTATCAAATAAAATATATATTGCAACTTGTTCATTAAATAAAACCACAACTGTAACCAAATTATAAGCTCAATAATAAATAGTTTATTAATTTTCACGCTGTTACCCAAAGTGCTTCTTAGCTCTCTTCCTTTTTTGCGATAAGTAATTCGCTCTTCTAAAAAGTAGTTCTTGAAAATCTGGCCCAACTATTTTGTAATTTCCTATAATTCGTCCATAAATAACTAAACAATTGGGCTGCTGTTTATGGAGTCTCTTCAGAACCTTGATGGGTAACAAACAGAATCAAAAATATGAATGGAATGTTACAACTAATGACAACTCAAAAATTAATAATACGTGCATTGGTGCTTTAACGAGAAGATGAAAATAATTTCATTGAATTGCTTGATAGTATTTCTTTTTCACAGGAATACTCTTCGAATATAATGTGGCAATTACACCACGCACGAAAGCATGCGGAAATCTATTTGTGAAGTTATTATAAATACATGCTGTTCTGTGATACAGTAGGTTCATTCAATCAAACAGATAAACAATGTAAAATAATACCATTATTGATTACAGAACGATATTATTCTTACTTTTACAAAGTCCTGCGTTACACAAGTGTGACCCAAGTCAAGCAGGCTAAAATCTAGGTTGGATTTTCTGATGTTTGTCAAAATAACGACAGTATCCGAAGATAATAAATTGTTATTGGCCATTTTCACAACCGCTATTGAAGTAGCTTTAAGAAATCCTACAGACATATTACATAGAGCAGGACCGTCTAGCCTGAAATATGACAATAAACATAGAAGTTGTCAGAAAATATTTTCTTTTTAAACTTGTCAAAAGATGGTGTAAATGAAAAGAAAATCCATGATTATGTTTACGAACAAACGTGAGTTCATAGTGTTCTATCATAGTGTTCCAGCATAAGTTCAAACATTAACCACCGACGGATCCAGAAAATATGCCAGTGGATGGCCATTCAATATGAAAACATTCATAAATCCTTCATAAAAAAATGAGAAATTCTAATAGAAATACATAATTAATTGATCATATATTATGGTTTGTGCTACCTAAGGCACTCGTGAAAAATTTGGAAACAAAAATTATTTTAACCAAGAGCGCAGATCATCTGAAAGTGAAGGGCCAAAGGCGGTTGCCTCTCGCTTCTTCTCAAGCGTAACTGTCTTAGACATCCCCCTGGATCCACTGATGACATACATATATTTAATAATAGCGTTCTGTGGATATTTGCAGACAATATATCGACTGTGGAAAAGAAAAAGGACGTAACCCACACATATCAAATTTTACATGAGGTACAAAAAACGTGTTTTTATGATTTTGGACCATTTGCAGATTATGAATTATACACAACCTTGAAGTGCACGGATACTTCTAAACTGGTGTTTAATTGACATAATCTAATATTAATCAAAGATATTGTCCAGGAAAAACCTTTATTTCAGTCTTTTTTCATGATTTAAATTTTTTACAAGGTCATCTTTTTCCAACTTAAAAGGTAAATTTACATACTAATTCGACATTTGAAGCTTGCATCCTTTTGATATAACGTGTATCAAGTTTGATACATTGTGATTATCGAAAAAAACCTGTTTTGAAAAAACTGGGTTACGTCCTTTTTCCTTTCCACAGTCGATATGTAAATGTTTTTATTTTACAAGGAATTCATTGTTAAAATAAATAAAGCTGAAAATGGCGGTGAATTTTACTGTTGGTTCTTTCAACTATCATACTCAAAGAAGATGGTGAATATCTATATGATTTATTCGGTGAAATTAAAGAACGCTTGCAAGTCCTGCGACAGACCAATTATACTAGAGTGAAACAAAACATATGTTTTGTTTAGGGATTGCGTATATCTGTATAAGACAACTGTTTAAATATAACTCAATTCTAACCTGTTATTGCTAATATCCAATTCTTGCAGAACATTGTTTAATGCTAATAGTTTTCTCAATTGAATGCCGATTGCATTTCCCATCAGACCATTCCACGACAGATTGAGATGAACAATGGACGTGTTTTTGATCAATGTTTTCAATAGAGGAATCATACCTGATATTTTTGATAAATATATTATACCATGTCATATTATTTTTAGGGAAAATATATATCATTACAAATATTAAATTCATAACTGTACTATTTCACTTGTTGAACTAAGTATGACATGTATAGTGCTTTATTCTATCTTTACTGTGTAACTAATATCCTAAAATATCCTATACTTAGTCCTTAAAGAGTGATGTTAGATATAATATTACAAATTGAGAGAGTTAGAAGCAAAATTAAAAGTAAAATTTTCAATCTATGGACGCAGAATCAAATAGCTACAATTTTTTCGGCTTATAAGCCGATATTTTAGTAGAAAATCAGTGTTTATTGCATAGAAAATTGTTTATTTGAAATTCACTTTAGAAGAAAATTCAGCTCTTTCACTCCAGACGTTTCGTCGAATACGAAAATTCACATGACAAATTTTTTTGCTTAGTACATTTGATGTATTCATTGTGAGTCACAATATTCTACTGTAAGGTATAGCAAACATAAATTAAGTTAATCAGTAATGCTTTTTTGCAGTTTTTCTCAAAATGGCTTACGTCTCTCTCTCTATGGCTCTCATTATGTTTGTGCCCTCATCTGAATTACCTTAAGAGGGTGTTTCTAACACATGCTTTTTTGTTTAATTAACATTCAAAATTCTTTAGAATATAATAAAGTTCCAAAAACATATTTCCTACAGTATGCAGACGTACTAACCGTCCTCGGAATATATATGATTCCACGATAAATCAAGATCGGTTATAGTTTCATTGTGCTGTAGAACTAATGCCAGAATTTGTCCAGATATTACTGTCAGCTTATTGTGGCTGAGGTCGTATCTGAAATTAGCATAAACAATAAATTTAATAATTCATTTAACAACTCAAATAAGTTACAGATAGCTGCTTTTTGATTTTGGATGTTAAACGGTTATTCAGGGAAACCTGATTCCTAATAATTTTATGGCTTCTAAAAAATGAATAGTGAATGCAAGAAATTAATTCGGTAATTTTTATATTACATCCATCAGTAAATTGGTGATTTGGCAGTTCACACCAGCTTGAATCGTGAGAAGAATTTGCTGAAGCTTAAATGTTAGATAAATTTTCATTTTTCAACATCTGTGTCAAATACCTCTTTATTGAACTTTCTGCAATCGCCGGAGCTAAAATGTCTATACCGACATCTCCTAGTTCGTTGTATGATAGTGTGAGCTCCTCGAGACGCTTTGTTTTCAATAATCCTTCAACTAAACGCCGTGCTCCTTGTGGGCCAATCCTGGCATAAAGGAATGAATAAAAGATAAGTTTTCAACAACCTACGTTCATCTCTCAATATTGAGCATGTGAATTCTCACAGAAGGACGTTGACAGAAGGCATTCTTGCAAGCAGCACTTCTTAGTAAGTGGGTCATGTTATCTTATCATACAGTTTAAAGAGAGGAGGAGAGGACTGCTTGTCAATCGCTTTGAATCCTATTTTCGTAGAAATAGTGCGTAGAGTAGAGTTGGTTGAAAACATCACTAACAGTCACATTCACAGATATGTTTATAATATTGATTGAAACATTAGTAACAAGCACAGTTAAGTTGCATTAAGGATTTAAAACTCTGTCAATAATAACTCTGAGAAAATGGCATGTTTCTTTGTTTTGATTCATTTTTTTGCTATAGAAAACAGGTTATCATTTGGACTTTGCTGTCTTTTTGAATTTTGTATTATATATTTTATAAGGCTGTGGATTCAGAGTCGAATCCGTGAATTCAGACTGTTTTAACTGAAGCTGAACTCAATAAAAACTAACATCTTCGAGTCCTTTAAAAAAAATTGTGTATTTAAATCGCTAGGGTCTAAAGGGGCTGCCAAAAAGCCTAAAAAAAAAAAAAGTTGTGTTTTAAGCTATGGTTAGAGACTGAGTTGGAATCCGAGTCGTTTTATTTTTTAACCACTCCACAGCCCTGATTTTCTTCATCTATGATAATTAAAAATAATTTCAATAAATACTATTAAAGAAAACTTAGCAGCTAGTCTATTAATTAATTTCTGTAAACAATTTTTACCTTAGTGTGATATTATTTATATATTACCTGCACCCTGCCAAATGAAGACATCTCAATACACTGTTGTGTAAAATAAGGCCACCAAGATGAAAACATGCGTCCGTTGTGAGCCAATTGTAACTCAAGTCAAAGCTTTCCACGCATTTATTGTTCATTAATACCTCGCACATGGCTTTCATTCCTTTTGAACTAAATCCGCAATACTGTTTGCAAGATGTTTATCATTAAATGACAAATTATAGTAAATGAAATTAAAAACTGTCTATGTCTAGGTTTGTAATCGTAAGCTTTGCAGAGGGTATGCCGTAACACACTGTGTGTAATATTGTATACCCTATATATCGATGGCTTAGGTCTGTAGAGCTGCAACTGGTAATTACTAGTTTTGAGATATGACTGACCAAAGTTTCAATACATCTAATCTGAGTTGTAAAAAAATAATGATTATTGTTTGTCTCCTCTTTTAAATGAATCATTTAATCATTTATCTTGATTCCATTAAAATTTACTGAAGCATTGACAAAACCATAAAATGATATTTCGAGTTGTATTTATATGGAACTGAGAAAATATTGTTTGTATTTCTTTATTTCCATATGCCTATCGAGAGAAAACTAGTAATTGTTCTAGTTGTACTTTTGTGGAGCTATATAAGAGATGTATTCGAATGTAATGGGTAATATAACTCAAAACATCAAATTTTTGACTTATAGTTCTATGGAATTAGGCCAGTGGAGGGGAACCTTTGACTTTATCAAAATATTCACTATTCAAAAAACTATGTGCAAGCGCTTGGAAAAAGAGCGTAATCAACCCATTATATGTTCGACAGTCGAAAAAAAGTGGAGGGGTGTCAACATTTTCTTTACTGCGGCCTTATGTTGAATCAGATGAATGTGACCTTTAGAAATAAAAAGGCTCCCCACCCCTGAACTAGGCTATCGAACTATTAAGAGTATCCTTATATTTCATACCCTCAGGGCGTAACTGAAACAATGATACTTAAATGACATAAGAGACAATTGTTTACAATTATAATTTTTTTTTTGGTTAATAGGATAATATTTTGACCACACCAGAGGGCTTATGCTATTTCTATGAATATGAAACAAAGGATATAAAGCATATATGTACCTTTCTGTACTCTCCTCTTCAACATTGCCCATATGAAGGATATGCAAAAATAATGAATAAAGTGACATCTACAATTTGAATCTTGTTACTAGGGGCGGCTCTTACCTTGAGATCGATAGTTTTTTGTTTTAAGTTTTTATAGAACAGAGTTATCGGACTTGTATTTGTGGAATAGCATATTTTTAAATACTCTTCATCGTCATCATTAGTAATACTTGATTTTTCTAAAAATTAAAATATTTAATATAGAGGTATATTGTGCAAATATCTAATGGTAATCTATACAGATTTCAGGTATGTATTAACCAGAGCCAGAGTTTTTTTTTTAACATGTCCTTCTCCATTATGGAGTATATGCTCTTCTAATGGAGCTTATCTTAATATAATTTCTTCTATGCATGTTATAATAAGGTTAAAAGAAGACTAAGTTGGGTCCCTGGTGTAGTGGTAAAAATCGTTGGCTTCTGTGACGGATCTCTTGGGTTCCAGTCCTAGCATGAACAGAATTCTTCAATTGATTTGTCGATTTCGGTTCAATAGCATGTTTGTGAAGTCTAAAAATTTCTTTCTCACCCTTCTAATCCTAAATAACAGGGCGTAGCGAGTGCAACTAGTTAACCACTAGTTCTGTTTTACACCTATCTTTCTATCCTTGCTCTCTTCGAAAAATAAAGTTTAAGCAATTGATTGATGAGCAGTTCTCGTAGAAAAACTTCCATTTTTTTATCTCCAATAGGAGGCCATATGATCCACATTGAGAGCAGACACGATAAAAAAGACATGGGTTAAAAAAAAGTTAAATGACAGGTCTAGCGCACTGGCTATGCCTAGTTAAATGAATTTTAAGGGCGGGAGGGAATTTAAGACATCATATGCATCCATGCTTTTGACCACAAAGTCGTATGTCGATTGAAACTGTCCACACTGGTGTACATCACAACCGATGCAACATCGACTATTCAGGTACATGACCACTAAAAGAATATCAGTTTTGTTGATTTATGAATTTGTGTTCAAAGGCATCGATGTTTGTCATGTTTTCATTTCTTTCTCACTAATCTGAATTAATTTAACACTCAACATTGTGAATCGACAAGAACATACTGTAATTTTTTAATCTTGTTATTTATCTTTAACATTGTTAATCTATTTTAGAGAATACCTTCATCAAATAGTTCCTGTCTTATTCCTGGATCCTTGACGGGTGGGTAGTTGTAGTATGGGTGATTGAATATTTCACTATTCGAGACTGCTATGTAATTTGTACATAATTCACTACTTGTATCACCTTGTGCAGATCCTACTGAACTACTGATCTGCGATATGGAATGTGAGAATGTATCACTAAATTGGTTAAATGATTTGTTAGCATTCAGAAAGTTATGAAAGGTTGATGAAGCACTTTCTAAATCCAAATCAATTTTATTGGTATCCATTTTATGCACAACATTTATTTAAATTTTGGTTCTGTTGTTTTACATTCCATTTGTTAAATAAAGAAAAATTCGAAAAAGGAACATTATACAAATCAATCAATCTTTTAAATATTAGTAAAGCTTCAAAGAGGTCTCGGGGAGATTCTGAATTCATAATAATGTCACATGAAAAAGGAGAGAATAAAAAACTTCATAAAATATATTGTACTTCTTTTATTTTTAATTTCATCCTACAATAAAAAAATATTCTTTTGCATTGTAAGTACTGAGTACATTAAATTGTTGTTTTACAGCTATTGTCACATTTATTTAAAGACGAATCAACCATATTATTATCATGAGTATTTTATTACAAAATCGTTTCTATAAAAATTCAGTAGAAAAATAATACATCATCATTCATTATTAACTTGTGACAATCATGACCACTACTTCTCTACTATAAAAATATTCCATAAATGTATTTTATTTTATTTACATATTTACAAAATATCAAAATTCAATTTATTTTCCCTACGCTTACACGATTGGCAAGACTTTAGTCATATAATTACTATTGGCAATGAATTCTAATAGGCCTCAATCAAACATAGTTTTTATAAATTATATCAAAATCCTAACACTGAAGCACGGAAACCGTAGCGAATAAAAATACAAATCATATTTCTAAATAATAAATTATTAGTACGCAAATGAGAGCCTTACAAAAAAAATACTACACACATTACCTATAAATTGAGACCAAAAAAATGTGAAACAATATCGCTTTTTTTAATCATAATTTGACAGAAAGTTGTTCTCAGCTTGTTTGTTTATGGTTTCAAGTCTATGGATAATATAAAAAAATAACAAAAGTATTCATGCTAATACATAAAATAAACAGAATTGAATTTAGAAGTATTATCTGTCAGATTTTTAAATTACCGCCAAAATACTTAGAAATATAATTGCTTAGATGTCACAAAACTTTATACTGTAACAGTGACTAAAAAACATCCATACACAGCATTATTTGAGATATTATTAGAATAAAATCATATAACAATAAGAAAAATTGATTTGTTTATTTAATAGACAGTAGGATTTTCAATAGTCAAAACTGTGTATGTTTAGCTTTAGCACCATATATAAAAACTACAAGATGTCCCAATAGAGAATATTATTGAATTTAAAAATTTACAGTGTAGACGAGAATATATTTTCATTATTGCACTGTACATACTTAATTCCCATCTGTGTGAATTAAATAAGGCTACAAATTTTGTATATATTATGTCGGTTATTTATATAAGAATTTTTTTTTATATATTGGTTCACATTTATTTACTTAAAACTAGTCATAATATTGTATTACAAGATAAGCCCAACAAGAAATACTTAGACGATTAAAGTTTAGAGGAAGAGGTAGACGAAGGAATGATAAGACTGTTTTAAACATTTTACAACAGTTTTCATTATAATTGTTCAAGAAATAAATGTTGAACAAATTATAAGTAAATCTATATTGTTTATAGTTTTATGAACGAAATTATGATATTACACATGCTCAGAAAGTTGAAGGGAAATAAATACTAAGATCAAAGTCATTTTGTGGAGATTCGACATTTTGTTTAAGATAATATTTATACATGAAAGAATAGTTTTAATAATTATCTATTTAAACGTAATTAATACTCTACGTTGATTACTTTCAGTTGATTTCATTGATAATTATTGTCAGATGTTTGGTCTGATCGGTTTTAAAGTGAGAATTTGGCATATCAAATAATGGAGTAACAGACAAGGAATGTTTAAGCACTCAACCCCTTATGACCCACACACTAAAGTCACACCAGTGTGCGTAAATGTTTTCATAAAAAATTGAAGATTAGTGGTGGAATTTTTTTTTTTCTATAAATTTCAAAATTAGATTATGTCAATGAAGTCAAAACTATTGACAATGCTTTTAAAAGACAAATAGTATTGCATACCAGAGCTTAAGTGCCATCATTTTTGTTACACTTGACTACTCTGACAGAAACATTTAATTTGTGTTAAGATTTGGAGTGTACCGTTTGTGAATAGTATAATATAATGTTTTAATTTTGTTCTAAAATTCTTAAACGTTGTAATAAATTGTTTGTAACAACCGTAATTAAGGATAAGTAAAAACTGACAGATGCTATGAGTTAAGGTAATTTTACATGGGAATGTATTTTTTTTCAAAACTGTGTACATTTAAATGCATAAGTTAAGTAAGTAAATAATAGGTTTTGCCTTTTTTTGTATTTATAAATTTGCTAGGTGTACAAGACATAATTATAAATATCAATCATAGCTGTTAAAGGGTTAACAATACGAAATAGAAAGAATGAAAATATAATATCTCAGGGCAGTTAAATGTGTCGAACAAGAATAGTGTTCATTTAGAAAATATATGCTGCCTGTGATTATCAATATTCTTTTATAGTATTGCAGCGCACTGCAGACTTTACATTGAATAATATTAATAATAACTAAGTTACGAATTAAATAAGTGTTGGAAACACTAAAATATAATAAACTATAAAATCTGTATAGTACATAAAGTTATAAAAATATCTATTGAATTCCATTTCGTTAACTTAGTATCACACACTTCACATAGTTTGTTTTTTAATGTCACTCTTTACAAAAATAATAAAAATCGCTTCCTAAATTAAATTTACATCATGTTTCATACATATTATTGTTGTTTATTATTATTTTTTCTTAACAACTAATTTATAGTTTCATTTTTCTCAGATTGACCAACTTAATATGTAAGACTTAAACAAAATCATATGTAAATTGCACGCTTAAATTATTTATACAAAATAGATAGCCAGCTTTTTAAGTTTATTTAAACCATTGAGTTGCTTTTTATTTTGCGTTATAAGACCACACAAGAAGTTGGTATATTAGTTTTGATCTACTGAGCGATACTCCGTGCAGATACTATTACATCACCTTAGTGCGAACAATCATTAACTTCAAGGAATAATATATAACAATAAAATAATTAATCGAAATTAGAGATGGATTGTGGATTCCCACAAAGCAGGAAGAGATGGTGATAGAAACTTGTTCACCTCTATAAGATAGCACCTCAATGATTCAAACTGAAGCCATGATATAATGAAAAAAAAACATTTCGTTGTATAATAGTTCCTAATATAAGCAGAACTCGATAAATGCGGCAATCCTAATATTGTGGCAATTCAATATTTTCACATACAACAAAAAAAAAATATCCTTAGAGTAGCAGTGATTGTAAAAGATTGACAACAAAATTGAATGATTAATATTTTTATCGATATAACTGTATTGTTGATTTATAAGAACACAGATTATTGGAATGAGTAATAGATCAAATTTTAATATCCAATTTATTTTGAACACATTATTTAATATTATACAATTTTACACCCAGTAATAATTATTATGAAGGTTATTGTTCTCATTTTGAATGAGTCATTGATAAAGATTATTAACAATAGACAAAACAAACACATATTCCATCAAATATATAGATCAGCTGTATCCAACAAATTAAATATTTAATTTAGATTTGATTTTAAGTAAATGGTTATGTTACAAACAAATGCTGTAAGTTACCCATAAAATATTTCAAGATGTCAACTTTATTGCATTTTTAGACAATTTTTCGCATTCAACAAT
The DNA here is from genome assembly GCA_031772345.1 of Himalopsyche anomala. Taxonomy (NCBI): domain Eukaryota; kingdom Metazoa; phylum Arthropoda; class Insecta; order Trichoptera; family Rhyacophilidae; genus Himalopsyche; species Himalopsyche anomala. The sequence goes on from CM062839.1 coordinate 22,133,252, forward strand.
TGCTGAATTAAATAATATATTTGAGAAATTAAAGAAAATATTGAATGATAATGGAATATTAGGCAACAATAATAGTAAAACAAATTAACATGTTTTCAAAGGTAAGGAGAAAATTAGCATGATTGGCAATGAAAAGAAAGATACAATTCCATAAAACAAAAGCAGAAGAATATAGTGGAAATTATTATTGAGGTACTAGTTAAATGCACTGCATTTTCGAACAAATATCTAAGTAGTAAAAATGCTTCAATCTTCAACATAACTGATTTAAATATTTAATGTAATAAAATACAAACAGAATCAATTCCAATACAAATAAAGTTTGAGTATTAATAAAAAATAAATATTGTAGTTAGGTAATACAATATACAAATTTGCCTTGATCATGGATGTTATAAATCTATAATAATAAATATTACAAAGAATAATGATAGTATTTTAAATGGAATGATATAAGGAGCGTATTAATAAAGACAGAAGGTACGTTATTTCAATACAAACGTCTTTTTGATTCTTACAATTATAAATGTAACTTGAGATTAGAAACAAGCAGAAAATCACATGACAATATTATATTAACCTTTTCGCTTCCCATTACATATATATACCGAATCAAAAGATGGACCCCACACGCCCACTAAGTATACACAAGCAAACTCACTTTCTTATTAACTCTTGATGTTTTAGGTATGAGAAGATTAATACAATTTGGTAACTGGGTAAGAAAAAGGTTAAAGATATGTAAAAGTTGTACAGGGAAATACTTGAGTCTATTAATTTTTTTATTGAGATAATAATTTAAGATTATATTGTGATTGAATGAATAAGAGTATTGTATTATATATAAGAAAATACCAGCTACAATGTAGATTCATTGATAATATAACTTGAAAAATTTTAACGGTGACATTTTATCAATTCTGCATTTCAACTGATGTTTAATAAATAATGTTGAATACGCACAAACAAGATTATTTTTTTAATCAAAAGGTTATTACGAAATTGTGTTTGTGATATAATTACTTTATTATGATTATCATAGGTATATCAATGTGAAATTAATACAATCAATTTTAAGTGATATAATAGATTTTAATGTAATATAAGATGCCAAAACAGTGCTCAAAACATAAAAATGTTTTATTTTGGATGATGTTGGTATTCAAATGTCACTTTTCAATTGAAACAATCATTTTAAAATTATTAAGGCATAGTTGATACAGTTTAAACTGTAATGTTAAGCACAGTTATGTTATCTAAATTTTAGCAAGTGTAAAACATAGAACAATATTAATTTATTTTGCAAGTGTGAAACTCCTCGTGTTTTATAATAATGATACAAAGGTGGCAGTGTCCTCTGTCAACATTTACACAACACTCTCTTTACTCGCGGTTCATGCGAAATCACAGTGTTGTGTTGTAAGTTACATACAGATAAATCAAGATTTAACTCGATGGGTGCCACAGACAAAATATCTCGTAAAATTCGTGCTTAACACGCCAGTTACGAGTAAACTCGTCAATAACTAATTAAATTAATAATTAAAAATTATAGCTGGCGTGATAGGTAATTACGTACTTTTTTCTACGGCAGCTAAAAGGTAAATATACATATGTATTGTAATTTTAATTGTAAATATTACTTGTTCCCACTGTAGAAAATACGTAAATTATGAAGCTATTGATAACATCTTCAATATGGACATTCTTTTCTTCCACTAGTTAGACTCGGCAGTTCAAAAAAATTATTCAATTTGAATAAATTAAAAAAACAAAATGGCTACACCTGTTAAATAACGTGTGCTTAACAGTGCAGTAAATGTAATATATTCAATAAATTGGTCATTTTAATAGTAATTATATTAATTTAATGTGCAGGTAAATAATACCTGACTAAACATTTTTTTTTTACATCTATTCGAATTTCATAAACATTTACTAAATTACTTATGACTTGAATTATGACAAAAAGTCAATACATACGATTAATTCATGGGATATTCAGGAATGTTTTACATCCATAATAAACAAATTTGAATTAAGTCAATAATTGTATGATAAATTTATTGTCAGAGAACTCCCTTAGTGATTGAATTTAATATAAATTATCGATAAAATATATTATTAAATCTGTCACTAAAGGAAATTGTCAACTGTCTCGTGGAATAGCATATCGATTTAAAATAGTACATTACATAAAAACAATTTTAATAGTCACAAATAATATTTAAAAGATCGTGAATTTTACATTAGTGTGAAAACGTGTATGAGTTGAATTGATTTAGTGCAATGTGTCTAAATTTCTAAAACTCAGAGAACTTATGCTGTCGTTTTTTTTTACAGTCACATGTCAGTTTTGAGTTTTTTAATTTCAGAATATAAATATATACATATTCCATTAAGTGGTATGTCAAAATATATTTTATTTCATGGTTTATTTAATCTAAAACAAAAACGTTGGCAAAAACATAATTTGGCAAATAATATAGTCATGTGCTACGTTTAGCATGAAGGAGAGAGCGGCATGGGTGGAATTCCACCTTGCTTCCTGAGTCTTATTAACTTCATCACAGATATTGAGGACCAACACATTCAAGAGGTGTTTTATAGTGATAGCAATAGTGGTAGAGTAGAATTACGTATCTTCAGTGAAATTCCTGACGATATCTCCAAAAAGATAACGTTACAAATGACCAAAAACTGTGAATAAATAGGATGTGCGCTCATAGCTAGAAGGTTACATGAAATGAGTGAACAAAATACTATTTTTAAGCGGAGTGTTATTCCAAGAGGCAGTTAACAATAGAGAAACACCTTAAGTTTTCTTAAGTCAGACCATTGAATACATTTATGTGTCAAAAAAGAATATCAAATAACAATTAAACTAAGACGGTGAGTACTTCCGCTGGAGAACTCCCTCCCCCTCGATCGTTTCCATTCGATGGCATAACGTTCATATTAATCACTCTTTTACCAAAGTCTTTGTGCGACGTGACATCGTCGAACACACCCGCCGTGTTGTTTTTAACGTCGGGATTCTGCGCTTTGTAAAGCAGGATCTGCGACCCCCGATGCCCTCTCGTTCCCGAAGGACTGGAGAGTACCAGACTCTCGGATGAAGCCCCGGCTTCCGACACCGGCCTCTGCTGTTTTCCGCCCGTATCTGTCGATACTTGAGGTCCAGCGCTGCCTCCTTTCAAACAGCTCACACTGCCATTCAACGAGTTAGTCACACTGTCTTCCTTCAACGGATTTGCATACCTAATAAATAAATAATACATTCATTAGTCAAAAACATAATTATTAGAAGCGACACAAAGATATTTAATATATAAAAATGAGAGTATCTAATTTCATAAGGTGAACTTTAACTGAATACGGTGCCGTAACTATAATTTGGTGATCTGCCAACCAACGTTTAACTGCATGGGAAGCTTTCCTTTCCTTCGCCATGAAATATATATTTTTTCTCCACTAAACATATGTCGAGTCCTATGGCACAGCAGTTAGAGTTGTGGGCTTCCGTACCGGATCTCACGGGCTTGAGTCCCAGTACAAACATGATTTTTTCGATTGATTTATCGATTTCTGTTCGAAGGCATGGGTGTTTGTGATGTCTAAAAATTACTTCCCACCCTTCTAATCCTTAATAACTGGGCGTAGCGAGAGCGATTAGTTAACCATTAGTCCCTTCGTATCCTTCTATGTCTACTACTATCATTGACAAAAGAGAGGTTGAGCGACTGAGTAACAAACAGTTCTCGTAGAAAAACTTCTATTGAGATACTTCCATTAGGAGGCCATATGCTTCACATTAGGAGCGGACATGGATAAAAAAAAATACCATGAATATATAATGTAGTGTGTTAGCGATTTACCTTCTGAAGTTCTCTTCATTTTGTAGATTATTAGATTTTTCATCATCATGATGCCTGTGACAGGGATCAGCCGATGTCGGAAGTGGGAGATTACTCAGAGAGCTAGCCAGTCTTCTCTGCCTGAGGAAGTAGACTGCAACGCCTCCGGCGGCAGCGACCGCTGCGACCGCAACACAGACGAGAGCGATTAAATAACCACTGTCTCCGGATGGACGCCCTTCGGAACCTGATAATGCTCCTCCGCCACTGATGACAGCGGTTTCCACTTTCACTTCGATGACTGCTGATGCCAGAGCTGATGCTCCGTCTCGTTTTCGAGTGACTTGCTCTCCTAAGACGCGAACTCCTTCAGCTATTGAGCCGTCCTCCTCGTCTGATAGCGAAGACTGAAAATTAAAAAAAAGCTTATTAATGTTTATGTTCCAATATGTCAGTTAAGCAGATGGCTGTTTTAAATATGTACTGCTTATTGTGTATATCTCAACTACATATTTAAGGCAGAAATAACACTTGAAATTACTAGTCAAAGTCAAATCCTAACTTTCTAAAACCTGCTTTTATTCAAAGAGTTGTTAGGTTAGATTAGGTTAGCTCAGTTAAAGTAAGGTTAGTTTAGGTTAGGCATCCATGCTTTACCTTGAAAAATATATTTTGTTTATTGCTGTCATTATTTAATATTATAACCTTGAACGAAAATAAGTTTAATTGTTTCATAGATGGATTTGGTACTTTGTGGAAAGTTAAGTACTTTGTGGAAATTCATTTCAATATAAAACCAAGATTGATAACGTTATTACTCTAATTTTTGTATCACACCCATATACAAAAGTGTAATAAAACAATTATAATGTTTAATTTTGCAACAATTCTAATTATTTAATCAAAATTCGTTCAATACTCACCAAGGTTACTTCAATAGTGTCATTAGTATCTCTTTTGAGATCGCAGAGCAGTACTAAGGCCGGCGGCGGATTGGCATCAGGCAATACAAGAAGTCGAGCGTGCGCAGAGGCCAGCAGTCCTCGGAGAGTTCGGCAAACTCCTTCCGCACTGCTGCCAACATTCAGAGCGGAGTGAGCTAGCACCAGTGAAACTCGAGCGCATCTGTTTGATAAGGCCGCCTGAAAACAAAACACACAATTAATTGTTGCCTACGTGGAGAAAACAGAGATTTAATTAAAAGTTAAATAATTACACCGACCATGTATAATTATATAAGTGAAATGAGCTACAAGACCTGGTCACTTAAAGTTTTTCAAATATATTTAAAAAATCATGATTGATGAGGACTGATGTCCTAGGATCCATACCACTCTTAAAAAGAGATTGGCATTTCTCGATATGAAGCTTAGAATGCAATATTATATTTAATGGGAACATTTATTTCAACTTGTAACTTTAAAAAAGACCTTGTATTTTTGAATATCGTAAAGAAATATCTAGATTTTATTTAATAACATACCTGATTTGGCCAACAATTCGTTGGAGCAGGCAGCGGCGGTGGTGCAACTCTCCGAGCTTCCACTAATCTGCATTCTCCCATTGGTTCACAAGGGCCTCGAAGACAGGCGTTTTCTCCAACTGGCACACACACCTATTGCAAATTGTTACATGTTAAATTATCTTACGGATGAGAAGTTACATTTCTTGAATTTAAATTACCATGTACTTTTTAACTGTTTTGTGGTGATGATATTATAAAGACAACAAGAGGAGCTCAAGGAAGGACGATTTTGAGAAGTATCAATAACTCAATAACCGCAAACATGCATCACCGAGTGTCGACTTTGATACAAAAGAATATATTTTTAGTTCAGTTGTTTATTTACTGACCTTAAAAATTGATTGATCAAACAAATTGTTAGTTAAAATTCAAAATACAGTACAAATAAGTACAGGTAATTTTTAAGACTATGAATAGTTGATTAAATATCATAAAATGTTTACCTGATTCGTTTTACAGATACTCGACTGTCCTTCCATGCAGTCTGGCAATCCACACCAGATTCGGGTGCAAATTGCCCTCCCCGAGACACATGCGCACGTGTTGCACTGCCACTGCCATGTGGAATTAGGAGGGTGGTATTGACCTCTCCATAAACAGGAGCCACCCACTTCAGCGCCGACAGAACCGCCCACAGGTCCTCCTACAGACCATTCGTCTGAGTCTACCACTGGAAAAAGAAAAACTAATTGATGTACATAGTTTAAATAAGTCTTGAAGTCGAATTATTCATTATTCATTTTCATTGATTATAGTAAATTATTGTCTTACTAAATATCTTACTTTGTTCACAGGCACTTCCTTCTCTCCCCGGCGGACAAAGGCATTGATATCTCGCAATTCCATCGAGGCATGTAGCACCTCTGCCGCAAGGGGATGATGCACACTCGTTGACGTTTATGCGACAGTCAGGGCCAGAGAATCCAGCTGCACACTCGCAGAGGAACCAATTAACACCGTCTACGCATTTTCCTCCATTGTAGCAAGGCTGAAATAGATAAGATTTGATTAATGTTACTGTATGTTAACAAACGATGGTGCATCCATCCTTCTTAATTAAGATAAGTTATCAATTCAAATTACTGCTGCAATTCTAATTGCTGATGTTGTAATTAAAAGTATATGCCATGATTGCTGCATATTAACTTTGAATTTTTATCCGTAAATAAAGATTATTAATTACCTGGGAAACACATTCGTTGATATCATTCTCACAGTCGTTTCCTTCAAAGCCTTCCTTGCAAATACATGAATAGTAGTCTCCCGTATTGACACATGTTGCACCGTTCATACAAGGACTTGACCTGTAAAAGTAAAAACAGTATTACAATAAAAATAATCATCTATATATTAATAGCCGATAAGTTTTGTTTGTTGGCCGAGTGTTGGCTGATTGGTTGTATGTCCACTATTTCGCCTTTTTTCGATGATGTAGAAAAAGCCCTCGTCGAGGGCAACGGGCTGACAGCTAGTTTCTTTACATGATTATATATTTCATAATAATAAAAATAAAGAATGTTACCTGCAAGCTGGCATCTTGGCAATATGGCATGCGGTTCCTCCCCACTGAGGTGGGCATCGGCACGCAAACGTGCTACCGAGGTCCTGGCATGTGCCGCCATTTCTACAAGTTGCATAGTCACAGTGGGAATCTTTCAGGTTGCAGGTTTTGCCTGGAAGTAACAAAAGCATTATTTACTGATAAATATAATATAAGACTACGGCTTAAATCAAATGAGGAAATATTGTTTTTTAAGTTGGAATAAGAGTTATATTGTATGGAGCTATGGATTAGATGTTACTCTAGGGGAATTAATACCTTTCCATCCATCACGACAGACACACGAGAAGTCTGCTACGCCATCAGAGCATGTTCCATTATTTTTACATGGGTTTGGGGCGCATTCATCCATATCTGAAGTAAAAGAAGAAAAAAGTGAATATTTTGACAGGACTAGATATATGGATCATATTGTCAACAATGTGAACTAAGTATCATATCATTTTCAGCATGTGTCACTATATCGACTGTGGAAAGGAAAAAGGATACAACCCACACATTTTACAGGAGGCGCTAAAAACGTATTTTGATGATTTTGTGACATATACAAATTATGAATTATCAATAATTGAATTATCAATAATAATGAATAATCACAATCTTGAAGTGCACGCATTTAAACAAATTGTAATGGGTTTGGGCAGCAAAGAAAAAACAAAATTTAAGGTACGTTCAATCCTCTTTTACATGGGGAATACATTCCATTGAATTCCAGACGTGCAAAAATGATTAAGTGAATTTAGATAAATGAATGATAGGTTATATTGTAAACGTGAAAATAAATAAATCTAGTAGTACTTGTTTATTAAAAATGTTTTTATTATGAAATATTTAGATATACATACATGTTTTATTCATATGTAATTCAAAAGTTATTGCGATCTTAGTCTTTGTTAATTTTAAACCAATTCTTCATATAAACTTAATTTTAAACAACAATATTTTCGCTTTTGATGGCAGAGTATTCTATGAAACGAGCAAGTACTCAAATAGGATTCTTTTTTACCCGTAAAGTATTATTTAATCAATTGAAATACATTTTGATTTTATAATTGTGATGGAAACTTACTTATGTTGCATATATCGCCTTGCCACCCTTCCCTGCATATGCACTGGAACGAATTGATCTTGTCAACGCAGGTTCCTCCATTTTGGCAAGGATTGTATTTGCAGTCGTTGATATCTGAAAAGAAAAACAAATTATAGACATTGTTAGCATTTTGGCTGCCATAGAAAAAGGTACGTTTGTACCTAACATGCTGGCTATAATTGGCAATTATTAATGGCTTGTATTTTTCTGGTTAGAATTTAAATAACACTGGTCAGAATATATCGGTCAGAATAAATAATCATAATTTAAATGAAATTTTAAAAAAAACCTAAACTAACCTACTAATCAAAATTGTTATTAAATATTCTGACCATTTAATATTTTTATTCTGACCGTTTATATTTTTATTCTGACTAAAAATTGATTTAAATTCTGATCATTTAATTTATTTCCATTATTATTTTAATTTTTTATTGATGAGGTAACCCGTGTTGAGCACCAACAATTTGACGAGATATATCGTCTTGGCAGCCATCCAGTTAAGAAATAATAGATTCCTATGAAATGTAGCGGATTTTCAATCCATGAAAGAGTGACATCTATGATGAAAAAATTGTGTGAGAAATAATAGACAAAAAATTTATTGAGAAATTTCGCAAATGTTTATCATTTTTTTAGTCGATGACCAAAATAAACAATATTACAAAGGTGTATTTGTACATCATTCAAAACAAGCTTCTATAATAGCTTTTGTGCCTGGTTGGAACTAAATAAAAGGATTTAAAAAGATTGATCGTGTCCTTTACTGTCGTAATATATTTAAAAGGTAATCATGATAATACAATGTTAATTAAAAGACTATTGAAGTCGTAATAAGAAGGTGTGATCGCTACATTATCGGTATAATTAGCTTATTAAAAATACAGTATCGTAATTACTTTATAACATGCAAAAAAAAATATCAAAGTTGAACGATCTTGGCTCCTTTTTTCACATTTCGTCACAAAATCGTAAATTTTGTAAAAAAATCATCCCGCTTATAACACAGCGAATGATTTTTTTTTAATAAAATGTTAAAGTTGTGATTTTTGAAAAAACTGTTAAAAACATTGCCTGCGGCGCATATTTGCTTTCTAAGAACAACATGGCTCATCTATTACGTACAAATCAATACATAATATTTCTTCTTTTTTAGTTTCACTCAAATCTTACAATGATTTCGCAATATGTCAGAAAATATAAACTTGATGATAATATTGAATTTTCTATGAAATTATACTTCGTGTTCTTTTAAAGATGATTCAAATTGCTTGCGAATCTCCCCTCCCAAAATAAGAGCTAAAAAAGTGTTCGAATTTTCTATTTCAATAAAAAAATAAGGTGCCGACAGAATATAGTTTAAATTGTATAATAGACAATAATTATATAACAACGAGACGATTTACCTACCTAAAAATGCCTTCAATAATTATTATCAATCGAATTACATCTGGTGTTCGTTATAATGATACTCAAATCAAAAAAGCTTCTTAGAGTTAAGTATCTTCTGATTTCGAAGAAAAGTATTATGTGCAAGATTTTTTTATTATTTTACTTTGTGGCTTATGAATTGCTCTCAAACGGAAGTTATTAAAATGGGTACCAGGTAAAAAACATGAATGGTCGTTAAAGTAATTATTTGCGCTGTAAATCAAACGATTAGTGTTGCAAGTAAGCGAGACCGTTACGATGGCGATGTAATAAAAAAACTGTAACTGGCAAGATTTTTTTTTTTTAATTTTCTTACTTTCGTGGCAGTATTTTCCAGCAAATCCTGGATCACACGCGCACTGGAAACCTCCAGCGGGTCGGGCTGCACACCGCCCGTGCTCACCACAGCCCCCGGCACAGGCTTCTGTACCTAGAAAAAGGATACACATTAAATAAAATACACCCAATCCTTTTTTACGCGATTTTTAATTTACGCGATTTTTGTACGGGACCGTTACGTTTTTTCATACATTTTTGATACTTTTTTACGCGAATTTGACACCGATTTATCAAATTATATGAAAATAAGATTTTTCTTACGCGCCACTTTGGAACCAATCGTATCACGTAAAAAAAGTTTTTTTTATTATATATGTCCCGCTCCCAATGTGGAGCATATGGCCTCTTAATGGAGGTAACTTAACAGCAGCTTTTTTCTACGAAAACTGTTTGTTACTCAGTCCTTTTACCTCACTTCTTTTTCAAAGTGAGTAGTAGGGAAACGAGGTTAAGGCTAGAACAGAATTAATTAATCGCTATTGCTACACGCAGTTTATGAAGGTTTACAAGGATGCAAGGAGAGGACACAATGTGAATTGACATCACAAACACCCAGTCTTCGATCACAACTTTGAATTGAATAATTCTCAAAATCACTGTGATCTCACCAGGAATCGATCCCAGACCTGCGCAAGTTGCGTTTTGACGTAATTTCGTAGATCAAATTCAATGTTGTCAAATACCACAATAGTCAATAATATAACATAACCGATCAAATTCAAATCATTGAAAGGATTTAATAGCAGATAGCCGCCGACACCAAAAGATGGCGTGCATTGCACACGTAAAATAAAAATATAAGTATCGCCTCCTCTAAAGGGTTTAGGTACATGACGAAATGAGAGGAATTAAAAGATGGCGGGGTGAACAACCTTGGAGGTTATTTATCTGCAGCTATTTCCCGCGCAGCGTGACGTCTGCAGCCAAAATCGCGGCAACGTGACTCCATACATTACCCGCCGAAGACATCGCACCTACATAACATGAATCACATGCACCTAAATTATACGTCATACGGGTGCCATTAATGAAATTGAGCGGAAGATGAAAGTTGCTTTCAGAAATAATAGGCATAGAAACAGTTCAAATTATTTCAAATCGACAAGAATGTTGGTTTGACAGAATGAAATCGGAGAGTTCTTTTTTCAAAACGAAAGTTGTAGAGATTTATCGAACGGCATTTGTTTTAGAAGCAAAAGAATACTGTTTTTACCAATGAGTGAATTATGATTTTAAAATTAAAATATTGCTTGAATTATATCGTATGTTACCTTTCTTAACATAGTATTCAATGAATCCTGAAAACGCATGATTTTTTTAAAAGAATGACAGTCAATTTTCTGACTATTTTTATTTCTAGGGTGGGTTCAAATCACGGCTGTGAAATCGGGTTAAAAAAACGGCTATGACTCCAAATTGATTTTTTCAATCATTTCCATTCAACTTACATATTATATGTATACCATCAGATCATTCAAGTAACCAAAATAATTCTAGTATATAGTCATTACTTCACTAATCAATATAATGAATAGACTAATAATTTTTAAAAATGGGCCGTAGTCGTTTTTTCCGACACCAACTCCGAATCAATCGCTCTAGTACAAACCGAGTCTTTATCCTTTTCCCGCATGTACCATCAGTATTATTTACGATTCTGTCAGTTGAAGGCTTTAAATTGTTGAAAAATTAAAAAAAACCCCATGCGAATACTGATGGAAATTTTCATAATGTGGCATTACCCAGCCCCTGAACGTCAGTTAGATAGAATATGACGCATGCGTCGCAACCATCTACCAGAAAGTGTTTTTTTTTTATTGAGCCTTTTGATTAATTTTTTCATACTTAAACAAATCTAATTTATTATTTGAATTATGAGATTCTTATTACAAGATCAATAAATAGTCATATAATATTGAAAGCTAAATTTTCTCGAATGTAATCGTTTTTTCAAGCATGTAGTAAAATTTCTTGTCGTTTTTGTATTTTTGAAATCCGCTGTGGAACGACTCGAGTATGGTGTGACCAGCGGTGAATATAATTATTCCCAATACAGGATAATATTTTATTTGTGGTAATTTGTAATACGTCAATGGCATTACACGAGGGTGCTTAGTGTTTTGCGTGAAAGCCTCGCGCCAGTGCAGTTGTGATTCGAAAACGGCGGGTGGCTGACATTCGAGAATTCCAATCTGAACGATACCAACCATTAAATTATTATGGCCTAATGATAAATGTGAAAACGCGATTCGTCGCCGACCCTAAATATTACACGCATATTTAAAAAGTATTCATATAATTTCGAATACAACCTACATTATATTTTTTTAAAAAACTTCGCCGAATGTAGGGATTTAAAGGAAACGACTAAGGATACGTATGATAATATTACCATGGCCGATAAGTTGTGTATTATTACTACCAGGACAGTAAAAAAATTCGGACCGTGGTCAAGCCAGGGACGTGTCTAGTGGCTGGCGAATAAAGCAATCACCCTGGGCGCCAGGACTTTTTAAATATAAAATCTACCCTTTGCCCTAGGCTTCAAATGGCCTCGCCATAGCTTGGGTCGAGTGATCAACGTCGATGGTCTCGGTTATGGGGTTCACGAGTTAGAATACCAGTATTTACAGACAGCTTAATAAATTCTTCGAATGCATGGATGTTTGATATGTCTTAAATTCCCTTCCACACATTCAAACGTAAAAATGGGGCGTAGCGTTAAGCTAACTAGTCCTGGTTTAGCCCTTTCTATTGTATACTAAAAACTTATGCTGAACTCCATAGGAATCCATTTACTCCATATTGGGAGCGGAAATGATTAAAAATATAATAAATATGTACAATATTAGCATCGGCCCAGAATGCTTAATAATGAAACTAAAAACAAGAAAAAGTCGTGATCCATTCATTTATTTGCCGTGGTTTTAAAACAGTAATAAATTCAATGTTTCTTTGGCGGTCTATGACAGATTTATATTTTAAAATTATTTAAATCTTAAAGTGCAAGTCGTCACGTCTTTGTCAATTGTCCCCGGGACAATCCTAGCACAAAACTGAACAACGCACAACGTTCGTTACGCCACGAGAAACGTCTATTGAACGCTTTTTCCGTGGTAGATGGTGGATGGAATTGTGATGTCACATATTCACTCATATTGTTGAACATATTGACTCTTCATGAAGTTTATCACAATACATGTATATCATTTTGTGAAAACTGTTTATTTCTCGGTTGCTCAAACTTTAAGAGAATAGGGATTGAAGGATAAGACTAGGACGGTAATGCTTTAGCTAATCGATCTCGTTACGCCTCATTTTTAGTATCGGATAAGTGGTGGGAGGAAATTTTAGAAATCACAGACCTCCACGTACCTTCGAATAGAAATACATAAATCGATTGAAAAGTCTGTCGACCACGGAACATACAAATTATTTGATTTACGAAAACTTAACTATGACCAAAAAAATCTGGAGAGTCAAGTAAGCTATAAGTAATGGTAGGCTAGAGGGGGCTCGGAGGGGCTCACGCGAGCCTCTTGTTAAATATTACTAACGCCGGAGAGCCCCTTGTTAATCTTAGAGAAAACAATAACCTCAGATCAAATTAGTACATAGCTCATATATATTATCTGATATAGCTTATTAAAAGTTTATTAACCACTCTAAAGCTAACGACCCACCGGTGTGTCGCATACCTACTAACCACACACGCTACCCACCAGTGTGTTGTCATTATTACGACGTCAATAAATATTTTTTAGAGTTTGCATCATTGAAAAAGGGACCGACATCTCTTAAGGACTCACAAAATGAATATTAAGTTTTCCTTTATTAGTTTTTAGAAAATTGATAGCTTACAAGACAAAAAACGTTATTTTTTCTAGCTCTTAACGGGTTAAATAACAATCGATTGCTTATTTAAGTATTGCATGTAATTGCTTAGGAGTGATAAAAAATTAACTCCCTCCACAGTAAACCGAGAATTGCTTTAAGATTAGGCGAGCCCCTTGTTAACGTATTGGCAGCCCATCGCTGGCTATAAGAATTTAAAAGAACATAATATGACAATCCAATTCTCAGAAAAACGCAATGTAACGTCTTTCAATAGCTAACAAAACGTCCGTTACGTTTAATTTGAAGAAAATTAACGCAATTATTATTTAAAGCAGTAAAAACGAAACGCTGCGGACACGAATTATCTGCATTTATTTTGTCTCTTAAAATTATACACCTGAAAATCCCTTCTCATGCAAATGGCGTACGTTTTAAATCAGCGTGTGAAATAATTGGCACTACTGCAAGTACGTGACAGGAGCATGCGCACTGAAACTAGCAACTGTTTGACAGATTTGCGAGACATTTTTCATCTCGTTTTCTTTATCGCGACCAATTTGTATTGGCATTACGTGTAAGCATGAATATTAGTTGAGTAATCACTGCTATATTGCTGGGTATTTATTATAAAACGGACATGACAACATTGTCGGACATTATTTAAAATATAATTTAATATAAGATACATTGAAATTGTATTTTTTTTGTGGTTGTAGGTACGAAAATAAATCGTGGGTAACATTTTGATTCAATAAAAGAATCGAATCTTTCCATTCATTGAGTCTAGAGTCATTTAAATGTTCAATGATTCGGACATAGATTAAGAGTCAGTAGAGATAAAGGAATCACTAATTACCTTCGCAGGGTGGAGAATCACACGGCGCTCTGGGATGAGAACAATTTCTTCCTCGCCATCCTGCAGGACAGTGGCAATAGTAGTCACCCTGTGTGTTGAAACAAGCGGCTGCATTCTCGCATGGGCTTGGTGTGCAGTGGTCTCGATCGTCCTGAAAACATTGTTATGATAAATAAAGGATATTGAATACCTACAGGTTTCAGATTGCACTAGTGGGAACAACTAGGGTATCCAATCCCGGGATTTCGGGATTGATTAATTTTCAATCGGGATCCCGGGAATAGCTCATTGAGGAATTTGAAATCCTCGATTCGCTATACTTTTTCCACGGATTGTATTAGAAACTCGTTTTTTTTTAGCTCACCAAAGAATTTGAAATCCTCAACTTTTGCTGTACTTTTTCCCCAGATTGTCTCAGAAACTTTTTTTTTTTTTAGCTCACCGAGGAATTTGAAATCTTCAATTCGCTATACTTCCACCAAATCGTATCAATTTTCGGGATTTGCTAAAAATTTCTCAATCCCGAAATCCCGGGACCGCGACCATGTCAATCCCGGGATTTCGCGATCAGAAAATTGAACGGGATCCCGGGATTGGATGCCCTAGGCACAACCGTCAGGACGCAAATCGAGTACCCTGAAATAAATGCTGAACGAGCTGAGCTCTTTGCTGTGGTCCGTCCTCATACGGGCCTAATAGGCCACGCTGACCTGATCTAAATCAAGGCCAATTTTGAGGCATTTGATAAATTTGCAACATCATCTGGGGAACGGGATATTCTTGTTTCCTCTTTAAATTCAACGCGGAGTTTAAATTCAATGTTGTCTGTAATCACAACCAATATTCCCTCTAATTTTCCGAAGGTTGTGTGCGCAAAATTCATTGGCTGTGCAACTTTGAGAGAAAATTAAAAAAATTGTGCGCAACATAACGGTATTTAGACCTACTTAACGAAATGGTTACTTTTTATAATGACAATAATTAACAGCACTATATAATGCCAATTAATATATTCTGGTGGTGGTATAGCTGGAGTAACTTTTGTGCGTTCTGTTCTTATGCATGTGCGCGTACACGCGCACAGCTTAGAGGGAACACTGATCACAACCATTTTTTTTAATAAATATTAAATTAAATTGAAAAATATTCGTTCAATACAGAAAATAGACAGAAAAAATTATATAGCGTCAAACAAGCTATAACGTTTCAAAAGTGAAATATATTTTTTGACGTAGTTAAAGGTTTAAATGTTGTTTGTGTAAATGCACATAAAACTGCACATGTCTTATTGGGTTATATACGACCTCTACGGCATATATTTCTTAATGATACTTTTATCATTAAACTGTATATAGAAAAACGCTTTATATGTATACAATTTGTTCAACAGTATCATAAATTATTATGAAGGATTGTAATTAATCTTTTATCAGACCCGGATCTGCCATTTAAAAAAGCAATTTTCCGATTTTACGTTTCATTAAAAACTCGCGTCTTGATTGTTTTGCACAATCTTATTTATGTGTTAAAATATTTATACATTACTAATTTATTAGTGAATTCCATTTATAGATTACTATTTGTTAAAAAAAATATAGATTAAGCAAACCCTAATCATTGCGTCGTTTCAAATTTAAAATATATTGTTGGTCTTATTGTTATTTTTATTAACCATGGTGAAACACCGTTCGGCATTACAACCAATCGTCAAAGCATGCTTATTCTTTTATGAATTTGCTATAAATTTGATTGGATATGGCAATACACGACCGAAAAACTCAAAGGTCCTTTTTATACTTCTATTCAACTGTTGACAAATTTGTCTTGTACAGTTTTCTAGCTTGACAGGTAAGTGAAGCGTTAATGAAATCGTTAATGCAAATTAAAACGTCGCTGTGAAGTGAACGCAACCATTTTCTATGTTCGATATGGTTACCCTTAGAAAAAATACAAATCAAGACAGTATTTGATTATAAAAGTTATTGGATGCAGGTTCGATATAGGTAAATGTAAAATTATTTAGATGATATAATTTTTAGACTGAAAATATAGTAATATAGTTGGAAAAATATTATAGTGCCAAATATCAGTGAATGGTGATAGATGCATTATTGCCAATTTGCCTCTGCGAGATGTGTGCAAAAGCAAAAAATATTAACGGTGGCAAGTGCAGTAACAAAAACTCCCGACTCGAATAGAGTTGTAAAGTTGCAACAATGCCGCCGACAACACCGCTCATTTGAATAACCATAAACAATACCAACGAGGAACTGTGGGCGGGAAATGATTTGAACGCCGAAGGGCTTTTCTTAGTACGGCTACCTTACTTTTATTCAGTGGCTTGCTGGGTATGAAAATAATATAAACAATGACACATAATAAACAAACGATATTACGCCTATTGCTGACGACAAATGGTCGAGTCTTTTTCTTGTAACGTTTTCATTTATGGGCGATTTGTAATAATATAAAACTTTTCACACTATCCAAAAAGCTAAATTATTATTGAAACCAGCCATGTCAGAGTTTTCACATGTCTGATTTCAATATTTGAACCATAGAGTAGTTAATAAAAAACATCTTACTATGAAATTTCATACAAAATACATTAATTTCGGGTGCATAATAAAAAAAAACCTAACCATTTTTTTCATAAAAAAAAATAAGTAACATTCGATTGGTTTAACAATTGTTGTGTATAATTGTAAAAGCATGCTGAAAATTCCACCCCTTCCTTGGAACACTGCGAATAGCTCTCAGATTTAGCGAGCTCTTTGCTAACGTATCGGCAGCCTATAACTGATTAGAGGTTGTTATTATTGAAGGGTGACGGTGTATTATTACTTCCAGTAGCTACGCTACTGTATAAAACACAATCGTCAGTTAGTGGTGGAAAAAAAACTACCACAACACACAGCGTAAAGTAGGTAAAAGGAAACGATGTTATAAACGTCAAGGCGTAAAGTGGGTTTATTGCTGAATGGAAGCTTTAATATCTTTGTAATTGTTGGCCATCTCACATGGCCACCACTAAAACAGACATTAATGCCAATGAAGAAAACAAAAGCCAATCGAAAAGTGTCCATCTTTGTTTCGAGGCCAGGCTACAATTTTCATGGCATTGTTATAAACATTACCCGCAAACAAAGTATGACGATTTCAACATAAGTATACTAGGGCTAATTGGCCGTTGATTTAAAAAATGAAATATAAAAAATACATCAATAGAAATTTGACTAATATCGTCCGGTGAAATCGATTGTGAATTGTTATCATTAAAATTAAAAAAATAAATCATATGGTACAGTATTAGTATTACGTTTTATTTACATAAATACAATGTGTTTCTACCAATAATTGACAGTTAATAGTCTGCTGTGGTCTAGGCTTTTAGGCGGGTCTGGGTTTGATTCCCGGTAAAGTCAATGTAAATTTAGATTATTCAATTTAAATTTGAGAATTAAGACGTGGCTACTTGTAAAGTTAATTAATCTTTTATCGAGCTTTTCTCGTATCAAATTTAATGTTCATCATTCTTTTCTAGATTTCACTAAATTAAAAATCGTATTGTATTTATGTTTGTGATATTGTAAACGTTTTTTTTCTAATATAAGAGTTTTCGGAGGATTTTCGTAGTTGCTTAAGTTTGGATTTGGAGAATAATTACCGCTGTCATTCTGAATCAACCACAGATTACCACTTGTTAATTAAAAGTAGGCCAAAAAACATACAATTCAAATGGTATGTAATACTCTCTAGGTATTATTTTATTTTATCCTATTAAAATCCTCGCGAATAATGTATTCGATTGCTAACAATAAAATTACAATCGCAAATTTATTATCCGCCTGATGGCTGATGTGTAAAAAGATAGCCTTGCAGAGAGAAATAGTATCCAACCAGGAGTCAGCCATCTTTTAGACAAGTGAAATACCGTATTTCCTCGATAATAAGATGTGTGTTTTTCCCTTTTTTGGAGTGTCTGAATTCTGCGAACGTCTTGTATTTTACTGTCATTGGATGCTCTTAATATTGGTATTTAAAGAAATTGTATCCAGGGTTTAAATTTAATTTATATATACGTACAACGGGCGGGAACATTAAAAAATACAAAAAATTACAAGAACAATATTTAAAAAAAACAATAGTTTTATTTAAATATTTTTATCCAAAAACAGTTAGTACTTTTGAAATGAACCCAGTCATTAGGGACATAAAGCATGGTTTTCATACAGTATATAAGTAGGTAACAATTATTATCACGAAATTTACAAAAGAAAACCCTATTTAACTACTTAACGCTATTCTGACGTAGCATATTTTTTTTATTGTGAAAATTGTATTTAAAAACTGCCGAAAAACAATGTCCGCCAAAACTTCAGTTTGGTTTAGCAATTAGTCTAGAACAAGGGTGGGGAACCTTTTGAGGCCGCATTTATTTTTCTGATTCGACATAAGGCTGCAGTAAAAATTTACTACGCAATCTTTGGTCGGAAACAGGAATTTACGGTCAGAATATGTCAGGAATTTACGAATTTACAGAATTGGCCGGAAGGCCGCATCAGAGTAGCTAAAAGGCCGCAGGTTCCCCACGTCTGCACTAGATCTATTAAAAAAATATGAAGAGTAAATAATTATGTACTTTACCATTGGGTATAAGAATAAAAGGTAAAATCGATTTCTGTTTTGCCAAAAAGCCAAAACAAAAGTTTGTACTATTCGTAGTAATCAATGCATTCAAGAGTTAAGCGAGGCCCTGATAACGTATTAGCTGCCCACTGCTGTTTACAGGAATAAACTTCTCTGCTTATGGTACTGAGTACTAATCAGTGAGTAGTAAGTCCATGGATACGATGTTGTGTAAAAAAAGCCCAGTGTATTTTGATCAACTGAATATGTTTAGAATATGTTCGCGATTCGTAGGCAGACAGTTGCCGACGCAAGTATCGCAACGCTTTTCCTAGTGGCTGACACGTTTCATTGTGGCCAACTATTAGGAGTGCTGACAGAGGAATAATGGATGTAAATACAAATCCGGCTGTAATAATTGGACGCGAAGTGTTTGCATCTATACTCGTGAGGTTGGTACACTTCACACAGGGGGCGGGGCCATTACAGATAGATCAGATCTGCAAGGCGCGCGGAGTACCACGGTTTCACAACATCCAGGGGTAAACCAGGCGATGTCGTAAAAGGAAAACAAAACAAAAACAAAAAAGTTAAATTTCAACTGAATGACATCGTTGATTCAAAGTAAACATTTTAGTTAACTCAACTATTGTGCATGTCGTAAAGCAGAGAAATATCTGTACATCTTGAGTGTATACATTTTTAACATTAGTTGTGGCATTGTACGCCAATTAAAATTGTGTGCGACAAAAAAGTATCATTTTTAATAGTTCTGGACCTTCCATGGCAGGAAATAAGATTTCTCTAATCGTAGCTCTGCGATGTTAACATACATTTATATGTATATCGACTGTTGAAAAGAAAAAGAATGTAACCCACACATAATCATCATTCATCTCCATTCAAATCCATCATTTGGATCCCATATGAAAGTTCATACAAGCTGCAAGATATTATTATTTCAAAAAATTTAAATTCTTCCCCTTTGATAATTCCTTAAAGGAATACTACCCCACCAAATTTCTTTTAGGAATGTTATCGTTTCACTCTCTTGAAGCTCGAAGATCTTTTTCAAGCTTAAAGCATTTTTCTCTTCTTCTTCAGGGCCGAGTTAATAATCCTGAAATTCTTATGACTATTAACTTACATGCTACCACTTTATTCTTACGGGGGCGAAACAATGACCAAAGGCTTTTATTTCTAAAAATTTGTTCCTCGCTTAGGACGTATGAGTCGCCAGTTCCAAGGGCCGTTCGACTGATCAACTCATTGTCTAGAGAACTGGACATTTTTGGTGATAGTGTTCGTGAACTGTTAAGTTTTTCTTTTTAATTACTTGATTTTGTTGTATTATGTAGTTTTATTTTTTGTCTCATTATATTTGTCAACTACATGACGAATTGGCGTCAGCTGTAATGTCATGTACTGTAATTTTGATTTTTTTAAACAATAAACACTAACAAATTTTACAGGAGACACAAAAAACGTTAAGATCGCAGTGAATTTGAGAATTATTCAATTCAAAGTTGTGATCGAACAATGGGTGTTTGTGATGTCAATTCACATTATTTCCTCTCCTCCCATCCTTCTGATCCTCAAATGACTGGGTGTAGCAATAGCGATTAATTAACCACTAGTCCTGTTCTAGCCTTATCCTTCTTCCCCTACTACTCACTTTGAAAAGAAGTGAGGTAAAAGAACTGAGTAAGAAACAGTTTTTGTAGAAAAAAACTTATGTTAAGATACCATCATTAAGAGCCCATATGCTCCACATTGGGAACGGGCATGAATAAAAAAAATACAAGCTTTATCGGATTTTATTCGTAACCATGTCGGTTTTGAATTAAATAATAACAAATCAATATGAATTATATTACTTAAAAACGGGTTACCAAATTGAAAAAAGCTGACTTTCGAATGTTGCAGATTTAATTAAAGCATCGGTTTTTCAAAATCGGTTTTTGAAAACCGACAAGCCCTGCTTCTTGATCATCTGTTTTCGGACCGCGAAACTTGCGTTTATTATTCGCGCATGTTCTATTTTATCGACGGCACGTTGTACCAACATCCATAATCGCGCAAGTTTGATATTATTTATTGTTGAATAAATGCAATAAATTACTCGTGCTGTACATTGCAGAAGCGGTTACTCATATATACCTTTATTTGAGTAGCATTTTGTGGGAATAAAAACAAAGTAACAAAACACAACAACCACACAAACACAACATCATTTGAATTGAATTAAATACGTAAAAAAATGAATGCACGGAATCCATTTCGCCTGTCCGAAAATAACAGTTAACCATTTTATTCCATTATCACGATCTGCCTCACTTAAATGTTTTGGAAGCACTAAAATAAACATTTTTTGATGTTTAAGCCACATATATTATTTGTTAATGTGGGACTCGTAAATCAATCAAAGACGGAAAACTGTTGTTTCGGAAATTGCTGCTATTGAAAATAAATAAAATATATGTTTTTTTGTTGTTGCAATAATTGATTAAGTATTTAAAGATACTAGCTGTAAGCCCGTTGACCTCAACGGAGGGATTTTTGTTGCATTTTTAAGTAGTCAGAAAAGTTACTGGCGTGAAAAATAAATGACTAACCTATTTATTGAATAATCCAGAAATTCTGATAGTAAAAGAAATATCTCGGGGCGTATATCGACAACCCTGCCCTGCAGTATTTAAATTGTAAATTATTTATTTTTGGAATAATGTTCTAGTTTGCTAACAACTATTTTTCGTAATAGCAGAAATTTCGTAAGTTATTGAATTTTTGGAATAATGTTTAAGTTTGCTAACAATCATTTTTCCTAGAAGCAGAAATTTTGTAAATTATTTAATCTTTGGAATAATGTTTATGTTTGCTAACAACCATTTTTCTTAGAAGCAGAAATTTCGTAAATTATTTTATTTTTGGTATAATTTTTAAGTTTGCTAACAATTATTTTTCCTATTAGCAGAAATAGACCTCGTAAATTATTGAATTTTTGGAATAATGTTTAAGTTTGCTAACAACCATTTTTCATAGTAGCAAAAATAGTCCTTGTAAATTACTTAATTTTTGGAATAATGTTTAAGTTTGCTAACAACCATTTTTCTTAGAAGCAGAAATTTCGTAAATTATTTTATTTTTGGTATAATTTTTAAGTTTGCTAACAATTATTTTTCATAGTAGCAAAAATAGTCCTTGTAAATTACTTAATTTTTGGAATAATGTTTAAGTTTGCTAACAATTATTTTTCCTATTAGCAGAAATAGACCTCGTAAATTATTTAATTTTTGGAATAATTTTTAAGTTTGCTAACAACCATTTTTCATAGTAGCAAAAATAGACCTCGTAAATTATTTAATTTTTGGAATAATGTTTAAGTTTGCTAACAACCATTTTTCATAGTAGCAAAAATAGTCTTTGTAAATTACTTAATTTTTGGAACAATGTTTAAGTTTGCTAACAACCATTTTTCTTAGAAGCAGAAATTTCGTAAATTATTTTATTTTTGGTATAATTTTTAAGTTTGCTAACAATTATTTTTCCTATTAGCAGAAATAGACCTCGTAAATTATTGAATTTTTGGAATAATGTTTAAGTTTGCTAACAACCATTTTTCATAGTAACAAAAATAGTCCTTGTAAATTGCTTAATTTTTGGAACAATGTTTAAGTTTGCTAACAACCATTTTTCATAGTAGCAAAAATAGTCCTTGTAAATTACTTAATTTTTGGAATAATGTTTAAGTTTGCTAACAATTATTTTTCCTATTAGCAGAAATAGACCTCGTAAATTATTGAATTTTTGGAATAATGTTTAAGTTTGCTAACAACCATTTTTCATAGTAGCAAAAATAGTCCTTATAAATTACTTAATTTTTGGAACAATGTTTAAGTTTGCTAACAACCATTTTTCTTAGAAGTAGAAATTTCGTAAATTATTTTATTTTTGGTATAATGTTTAAGTTTGCTAACAACCATTTTTCATAGTAGCAAAAATAGTCCTTGTAAATTACTTAATTTTTGGAATAATGTTTAAGTTTGCTAACAATTATTTTTCCTATTAGCAGAAATAGACCTCGTAAATTATTGAATTTTTGGAATAATTCAACTGTTTATGTATGCATGTGAAGTATGCGTATTTTGGAATTTTTAGAATAATTTAAATGTGTGCTTAATATATAATATTTAAATTAGATCAATTCTGACAGTTGTGTGTTTGCCCGAGCGGTAACGATCTCAACTCATAATCTACAGGCGATGGTTCGATCGACGGTCGTGGCGTTTTTTTGTATGATAATTCAATTTTTCAGCGACTTGATTTGTTTCGTCAAATAATAAACAGTGTATTGGGAAAATATGTCTTTAATATGAATAAAAATATTGCGTCAGCGGAGCTGGTGAGGAGGGAGGGGGAAGGAAGGGGCAGGGGGAGGGGAAAAACGCGGACAATCATGCAATCATTCGGACATTATCGAGTATTAATATATAGATTATATTGCACGATGACTAATGTGTGATTAGCGGTGGCCGGTGGGCTCCCAATACTTTGATAAGTTGATCGCTTGGTTTCAGAGTTATTTGTGGTATTGTCACTCAAATATATTTATTTATTTTTTAATCCATTTCCTCTCTGAAATATCGAGCATATGATTATTCCCTAATTGAGGCATAACAACAGAAGAATATTTTAGGAGAACTGCTTGTTACTCAGTTTCTCAAAGTTTATTTTTCAAAGAGTGTAACAGCAGTAGGCTGCCAATACGTTAACAAAGGACTCGCTTAATCTCGAAGCAGTTCTCGGTATTCTGAGGAAGGAGTGAATTTTTTTATCACTCATATGCAATTATATCCAATACTTAAATAAGCAATCGATTGTTACTTAATACACTTATTATACGTATTAATATGCAATTTAGCGTAAACTTATCAATCAAAATGGCTAAAAATGTACTACTGTGTATACTGAAGCTATCGAAGATAATATATAAATTGTATTTACGTACCAATTTTATCTAAGAATATTGTTTTCTTTTAAATTAACAAGGGGCTCGTCGGGCTTAGTAAAATTTAACAAAGGGCTCGGGCGAGCCCTCTCCGTCCCATCCCTGGAGTGCAAGGATATAAAGATAGTGCTATGATAGGGCAAGTGGTTAACTAATCGTTTTTGAAGATTGGAAGGGTGTGTGCAAATTTTTGAGCAACACCCACGCCTTCTAACAGATATTGATAAATTGACTGAAAAAATGTTGTTCGTAGTAGGATACGAATCTGTGAAATCCGTAACGGAAGCCAACGACGTTAATATACAATAATATTATGCAACAGTGCACACTATACTGTAATAAGATAATCAATAGATGGAAAATGTCCTACTCTATACATAGTCCGCCGTAGATATCATTATATAAAACTAAATTGTAGTCCGCTACTGATTTTATATGAGAAAATTGTTTTTCCTAATTTAACAGCGATCCGACTTAAATCAAATTCAGCAAAGAGATTCTGAGCGGAGTCTTTCATGCATTCATTTTTAATCCATCAATATAATGTGTTAAAGTTATGGACTGTGTTGTTTTCATTATATCTCACCCACATCCCTTTCGATGTCGAAAGCATGAAATGACTTTGCTTACACCCAGCAGTGGGCTGCCAATATCTTAATAAGGGGCTCGGTAAACCTTATCAATTTTTTGTTATCCATCTCCGATCCTAATGCTGAGCATACAGCCTGCTAATGAAGGTATCTCAACGATAATAAAGGTACGAGACCCGTTTGTTACTTAGTCGCTCAACCTCTCTTTTCCAAAGAGAGTAGTAGGGATAGAATGATAAGGCTTAGACAGGACTAGTGATTAACTAATCGCTCACGTAACGCCCAGTTGAATTAAAGGATCTGAAAAGTGGGAGAGAATTTTTAGACATCACAAACACCCATGCTTTCGAACAGAAAATCGATAAATCAATCGATTTTAAATGCTGTTTCGTACTGCTGGTGAGGGGTGAAGGGTGAAGTCTTGTTTCATAATAAAATTTAACCATCTAAAGAAATTGCATTTATGTGCTAATTTGATCTAGGACGAACGAGTTTCTTATCTTAACAAGGGGCTCGCCAGCCGTGCCGAAATTTAACAAGGGGCTCGCGCGAGCCCCTCCGATCCCCCTCCAGCCCACCCCTGCTTACACCCAGTATTCATCATTATTCTCTTAATTAAATCTCAGTCTAAAACGAAAAGGATACCAATTTGTATAACCTTATCATATTATCATAGATCTCCATGCGATATAAACAATAAATCGATTTCCGATCAGTGAAATCACCAATCGGAGACTCAGACCAATCAAAATGAAAGCCAACTCGGCTACGGCGATCGATAAATGTAACTAATATCTTTAAATATATTATGATTCGCTTTGCAAGCGGATATAATGAAATATACCCATACAGTAGGTGGCCCGGCAATTGGTATCGTGAAAACATGAAGGTGCTTGAATTATCCAAAAATATCTTCACTGTAGGGGGCTCGGGCCCCCGCAGAGTCGACAAATTAATTGGAGGCATTGTCTTATTACCTTTGGGAGTTTCCAGAGGTTAAAACGAGAGTACACATTTTTCGAACCTGCAGGATCCCTAATATTTTAAGGAATTTGTAATATTTCACGTTTTAAATATAAATCATTTAGGCGCTATTATTTGTCGGCCATTAGTTGTATAGATTATTGAACAAGAAGGAATGTTGTTTTCGAAGAAGTGGTCATTTAAAAAGGATTTAATAAATCAGATACTTCGTACATATATGAGGTTAAAAAGCCCTATTTTTATTTCATTACCATTTTAATATGATGTTAAAATATGTAATGAAGGGTGGGCTGGAGAGGGTTCACGCGATCCTCTTGTTAAAATTTACTAAGGCCGCCGAGCCCCTTGTTAATTAAAGAGAAAACAATATTAGTATATAGCTGCGATTTCTGACTCGTATATAATCTACGACATCTAAAGTATACACAGTAGTATATTTTTAGCCATTTGGATTGATAAGTTTACTGTGAACTGCATATTGTTACATATTATAAGTGTATTAAGTAAAAATCGATTGTTTATTTAAGTATTGCATATAATTGCATAGGGGTGATAAAAAAATTCACTCCTTCCCAAGAAAATCGAGAATTGCTTTTAAAGTTGTAAAGCACATAATTTTATTAACTACAACGAGAGATTATTATTCATAAAAGTAAAGGAATACACACGTCCTGAAACGGTATTAATTTGACACAGACTAACGAAAAATCAGAATATAAATATGAATTAGAAAAATAATCAAACGGTTTGTTTTTAAATGTCATTAAATTAGCATTGCTTTTTTCGAACTCTTTGAACCGGGCGATTTAAAAAATAGAACTCGCAAAATTCGAACGCTGCACTTTTGAACCTAACCATTGTCATATAGCCATAAACAATTTATTAAAAAAAAACTACTTGTAAAAAGTATCCGTTACGTTATAGCTGAGAAGGAATCGTTTATTGTCTGTCCAATTGGACTTATCGAATCGGAGAGATCGGTATTTGGGCCCCGCCGACATTTCGATCGACATTTTGTTTATATTGATATGGGTTAACAACAATGGCGGCCGTGCGGACGACACACACAAATGAATAATAACAATATTAAGTTTGATTTGTATTAATGGTGTGCCGATGAAAACGTCAACTTCTGGTATGATAGTGATATATATTGTGTCTATGCGACATTCTTTGGCGTCTTATTCAGGAAAGAAAAATAAATCATTTATAAACCTCAATGAAACATTAAATAACATAAAATGATAATGTGATAAATAAATAAGTTTATTGACAATAAAAAAATGGGATTTTTGTTGGTATGACCTTTTTAAATAAAGTGGAAATAAAGTAGAAAGGAATATTGTGTTTTTTGTTAATAGTAATACTGATAAAAGTCTGCCTCTTCCCTGCAAAACTACGAATAACTCTAGGATTAAGCAGCCCTACAAATAATTAAACAAAATAATTTAGAATTCCCATGGGGGTGGGCAAAATTCTTGGAGTATCTAGTAATTTTCTAACTAAGGCCGTCAAAAACCTAGAAGCAATCTGCCGGTACCGTTTGCGCCGGCATGGTAAATATTTATTAAACATTGGAGGTTTTTCACAGGGAGATAAATCTTTATGGTCTTTAATGTCCGTCGAGTGTATCTTCGTCCGGGTGGGAGAGAGTAGAACACGGCGCAACGGCATCCAGCCGGCAGGTTTTGAGGAAGTCTTCGTCGACGGCCACAATGGGCTGGCGGTATCAAGGCAGCAGATATGCCGAGAGATAGCAGACTGTTTATAATTGAACAACAGAGAACTGATACAACAGAGTCGATAGGAGAAACACGAGGGAGGATCAATAAACAAGTGATAAAAAAAAACTTTTATTTTTTTATTTTCATGACAACATGAACAGAAAATTTGTATCGATTCGCATTTTAACTGGATGGCTGCCACAGACGGGATATCTCGTATTTTTTTTGTGCTTAACATGCCAGCGACAAGTTACCTCGTCAATAACTAATTAAATTGATAATTGCAAATTATAGCCGGCGTGCTAGATACAAACGCACTTTTTTCTACGACAGCCAAAAGGCTGAAAACTGAAAACATATCACCGTTGAAAACATCAATTTACCAATCAAACGAAACTAACCACAAATCTATATTATAGCTCTTATGTTCTGAGCTTGATTTATTTATTTAAATTTAAAAAGTTTACTGCAAATTTACTAAGGACAAATTTAGTCGACCAGGCCATCGTACTTCAATTAAGAAACTGTTCCGGTAAGTAACGTTTGGTAATATAAGTAAAAACGATCAGCATTGATTTATTATTATAATGTGATATAATAAAATTACAAAAAAATGTGTTTTATTTTTATTAATATAACGAACTTGTGCCTTGAATTAACGTTTAATGCCATTTGTGTAGTTGTGTAAAAACAAATTTATTAACATTTTATAGTAACAATAGAAATTGGAAAGTGTGCTTGATTGATTCTAAATCAACAGAGCGATATATGCATATTTGGGTTCTGAAAAATACTCGTGCTTCATTTTTGCAATATGATAAGAACCACTTTTGTGCAGCGAGTAACCTTTTTTGTACATTCACCAGAAAATAGTCATTCACCGAGCGAAATCTTTTTTTTTCACAAAAGTGTGTTTATTTAAGCCCTCTTTTGATAAAAAGCTCGTCTTAATAGAAGATTTTAAATTGTTTTAAATAATAGTGAAGGATTGTCTATAGAGTAATTTTCCAATGATAATTACATGTAATAGTAAAATGTGCGCAATGAAAAGGTAAATAAATAATGCGAAATGAAACTGAAGGTGTTCAAATGTGAACCCCCCTTGCTAAATTACGATACCGCAGAGTAGATAATCACCCGGAGAACATGAAAACCATAAAGAGCGAACATAGACAAGACATGATTGGGGGGTGGGCAGGGGATCATAATTAGCGGATCATGTGCTTGTTATTTGTCAACATCGTCAGCTTGCGGAGCTGCCATAGACCGCGAGAGATCGCATCCGATAACCATAGACATCCCGAACGAGCGGTATAGTTATAAAAATAATAAAAAATATATCGATTGTCTATGACGGCAGAGTTGGTTAACTAGTTTGGTATGAAGACTATCATTATTGGAGAATGATGAGCAATAGGGTTGCCTTGCCTAAATTACCAATACCATCATAATTAAGTGAATTTGAATATTGATAATGTAAATCATAGAAACGAGGTTAAGCGATATTTTACTTTGTATGTAATGGTTTAGTTATTGTAATAATCTTTTTATTTTTGTAAAGTTTAGTGCAGGGTCTTCCAACGTAATTTTTTCTATTACCTCATTTCACTATTGTTCAGAATATAATTACCCAAGACAGTCTACATGGTGTTGAAACTCATTTTTAACATAATATATAGGTATGTATGTAGATACAATTAAAAATGTATTTAAATATATTTTTAACAAACTAATTTGACTGAAAAACTGATGCATCTTTCAATGATGAAAAAATCAGAAGTTTCTGTTAAAAAACAAGAATCTAGCAATGCAACTATCTACTCTCTAGAACTCTTAGCCTCAACAGGAAAGAATTTACCGCCACTAGAAGCCTTAGGCTTAGTGAAATGAAATTTCAAAATGTGTCTTTCGATTTGGCAAAATATATTTTTTTCCGCATTACGCAACATTCTCAAAAATTAAATTCCACTACGCATAATATGACCTTTTATCATATGCAGTGGCGGCCGGTGACAACAATATTAGTTAAGGCAAAGAAAGGTTCACTTATTTATGTAAGAAAATAATATTAATCTATCCTCCGATTCTTAAATTACAAAAAAATCTTCGCTGCTGCTTTCATTCTTAAAGTTTTTATTGTCAGAATTTGATTATCAACCGATTCAAAACGTCTGGTGAAGACCAACATCTTGATCAGGGAGTTCAATGGTTTCACGATTTATGTTTTGCAGCCCTGCAATATTGGAAGCTCGACTTTGACGTTCGAATTAGTCGAGATACTTCGATGACGGTTTTTCTGTTGTCGTTTTTTTTTGTTTTGCCTTTCATTTGTTTCAAGATGGCGGACCCGGAGACCTGCCATGAGCCGGCTCCGGCCGTGATCCGTTGACCTCTCGATCTCTTTGCTCGCCAAACAATACAATGCCGAGGAAAAGTTGGTACAGCGCCGTGACGGCCGATAGTCGGCTATTTTGATCGGGCAGTCATCTCCAATCAAGGGCTGCTGTAACACCTCACATGCCATGATCACACATATTAAATTCAATATTAATTTTTCTAAGCGTAATCCACCACCAACGAGGACATTGATTATTACTTCCAGCCGAGTATTTCATGGTAAAATATTGAAAAATATTTTAAACGTATGTCTTTGTTAAATTTGAATCGTTCAAATTATGTACATTAACACAAGTTTTGTCACTAACGACCCGGGCTTCGCCTTTCAGCATCTTCAGCATTCAAGTGCACGGATGAACTTGAACTGACGCTTAGTTAATGAGTGTATCGTGTTTAAATAAGAAATTAATGTATCACTAGGTTTAAAGCCATTGCTGGCGAAAAGGATTAACCCATGGGAATGCCTACAGATTTGAATGGTGGATAATTTTTAGAATAATATTTATTTTTGTTTGTCGGAGAAATTTTCATGATTATGTTTACTCAGATATAGGGTATAAGAGTGGGGAACTCGGCAGATATACCTGCTCATTCAAAATTGTCTTTGTCTTCCTTTTATGAAGTAAAAGAAAATATTGATACAGGACTAGTAATGTACGAAAAAAATACTTCCGATATGTTGCTGATCCGTAAAGAACCAAGTAAAAAAACGTGTAAAATAGTAATTATTTTAAGAAGACACTATCTGATGATTGGAAGTAATTATTCGATTTTTATTAAACTAATAGCGCTTTCATTCTAAATTATTTTAGTAATATATGACAAAAAAACTATCGTTAGTCAATACTAAAACATTATAATAATATATTAAAAAAAACTTCCGCTTCAGAATCTATCGAAAAATAATATAAAGGATACTTAATATATTTACAAATTAATAGAAGAACATCTGTACTGCAAAACGAGTTTAATTGTAATCTTGTAACACCTTTCAACCAACGATTAGGTGTACAGGATTGCAAATTTATTAAATATATTTCTGCGAAAAATTGTTGATAATGCCTGACATGGAAACGGTATACTTTTAATAAATTCCAAAAATATCTTGCCAGTACAAAAAATAATGCAATAAACAAATAACAAGGACAATTACTTAACCACGACTAAAAATATCACCGCTAATAGCCACCAATAAATTAACCGTATTACAAAATTTTATAATACCTAATAAGATTAAATTTAGATAAAAATTTTAAGACTAATGAGTTTTTTTTGTAGTCACACAGTAAAAACTTCACATCAATTAAAACAACATGCCATTTGATGGAAGCGTGATTTAATTCTACCCATCCGCGATCTGACATAATATTATTTAGGTAAGTTTTGTCGGTCGGTGTTGTCATAAATTAATAAACGTAACTACGCCACATTAATGACGTTTATTGTTTATGGAATCGGAATGGAATTCTAAATTCAAAAAAATAGTGTTGGGACATCTCAATTGCACAATATGTAAAAGTACTACAGATTCATACTTTGTTTATTAATGATGCTAGTTTAATTATTGAGGATTCGATTCGTGATTCATTCATTTCCGATGAATACCCAATTTATATATTTAATATCACATTAAAGTTTCATTCCCCTTTCACTTGATTTGTTGATTAATAAAGCAAAATGTCACAATATCAAATTATTGTTTTTTCGGTTAAAACATGGTTTAAGTATATTTACAGAATTAATCAGCATATTTTTTTATGGTATCTGAAAACTGGTTTTTGCATATCTATATGGTATGTATATAGGTAATGATAAAGAAGTTAATATTTTTTACGAGATACGGTTGGTGAAAACAAATAACAAAATGATATTGAATAATGTAATCATTCCTAAATAAATCGAGCCAGAAGAAGTGTAGATTTCCAGGATTCCCAGATTCCAATGATTACAAATATACTATTTTATGTATGCTGTATTAAGTTTACAGCTCGTTTCAAACGAAGTAAGTACCATAAATTAGTCTAAAATCATTGCACACGTATATTCGATTATAATCTATTTTATTTTAGAAGTCGATATTACCAGTATCCGACTGCATAAGCAATATTATTTTGGGAAATATTTTGGTTCTTTTAATAAATAATCCAGTGTAATTTTTTTAAATTATTGTCTGAGAATTCAGTTTACAAATTTTATCTTTAATACAGAAAGTTTGTTGAACATTGATATACTTCTAGGCGAAAGACTTTCTTTGAGCCTTTTCATTGCATTAGTACATACAAATGAATACAATTTAATGGTAGCGTAATTTGACATCGTTAAGATTTTTTAGTAAATTAAAAAAAAAATGAACACCTGACGATGACTACAAACGAATTAATATAATAATTCAACATTTAACCATATCCGAGAACTCAGATATAATGAGTCGAATCCAATTGATTTTTTGCGAGCATTGTATCAAGTATTGATCAATATATCGTCGATTAATATATTTAAATTAAATTGGCTTCGCGAGCGGTTTCACAAATCATCCGGCAGAGTGATTCCAAACAATGGCCTCTTCATCCGCTTAGTGTAAATTACACCCATTATTATTGAACGCAGTTGACGAATCAGTGAGGCAATGATTGCTTGGACTGAATCGATTCTTTCGAAACGGATTCGATGCGGATCCTTGTAAAATCACTCAAGTAGATAATCAATGGTCATAAAATTAAAACACTACTTTTTTGTAATAATTTCACATATTTTATTGAAAATCACGACTGGTTTCGCTCATCAGGAACAGTATTATCTTATTAAAAAATGATTAAAAGTGAAAATATGTTAAGGTACATTTTTTTAATTTTAAAAGTAAAATTATTTTAAGACTCCAAAGAAATGTAGAATCTTGTTAATTTCATTGGTATTTTAATGACTGTTCTTGGATAAACATACCATTTTTTTTTTTAAAATATTCATTCTGTGCCTTTTTGTATTATTCTTTCCTTTTTCTTTGATCATATTCGCTCCCTATGTGGAGCAAATGGCCGCCACGCGGCTTCTTCATGTTTTCTTGTCTCCCGCCAATTGCTTTGCTTTCTCCCATGATATACCAGCATCCCTCAGATCCGCCGACTACACCCTATGTATAGTACGTCCGGGGCACCGGAATCCCACCGGTCGATAGAAGAGGCAGGCAGGATTGAGGCTTTCCGGAGGCATCCGCAGCACGTGACCCAGCCAGTTCTAACGTCTTTCCATAACCACTGACGTGACTGGGCGCTGTCTTGTACGTTTTCTTATCTCTGAATTCCTCACAAAATAAAACCACCTCACCCTCATTATCCGACGCAAGCATCTCTATTTTATTATAATTATGTCAAATATATTTTATTGCAGTATTTTATTTATCTTATAAATTATTTATGCCGTGTTACCTTAAATGAAAAAAACAACACTAAATACTGTACAATAAAACTATCAAACAAAGACAACATAGAAATATATTACACAGTTCGATATTCAAAAAAATCTGACATTTGAACCAAGATGGCGGTCGACTTCAGCGAAAAAGCCAACGACAGTAAGTATGATGTCTTGAAAGAAAACTTTTGCCGCTCGAAATAATAAATAAATAATTGACGCGGGCTCAATGCATAATTATTATTGCGATTTGCGGATCGGAAAGTAATTACCCAGACAGCCGCGGCCATAAATTTAATGGGTCATGGCGAAATTGTTGTTGTTACGCCAAATGTTTTCCGAAACGAGATTCCTCTATCGGGGTGCAGTTTCCCACGATTAGTTCTTTTTGGTTCGCGAGAATATTAGATTACGGAGTTTATGATTATAAAATTAGTGTCGACATTCTATATTTAATATTATAATGATCATTGACTAACATTTTGATCTGAAACTTTTGCTTGTCTTAAATTAGAAATAGTTCGTATCGATTTCACCGAATAGCCATAAATTTGTAATTATATAGATGATATAAAACTATTTTTTAGGGAGCGTATCGGAAAAAATAAACGTTTTTTTTTCATGTATAAAAAAGTACAACTTCAATAGTAATTACATAATTTCAAATGAAACAACTTTAATGTATAAACTTAGATTAGAAAGATTTTGTGAACATTTTAGAGATGATGTTTTTTTTTATTTAAATAACTATTCATTAAAGCTTACATTTTGTTTTGATTTGGTTCGCAAATTACCGACATAATTTTTTGTAATATCGTTTCTCCTCGAGAAACATTTTTATACATCTAGCTCAGTGATTCGCAACCTATTCAGCAGTATGGCCAATTAATCCATTTTCCGATTGTTCACAGGTTGCAAAGGTTATTGCGAATTATGATCTCTATCGAGTCTAGACATACATAGCTATTTTTTTTGTATAATAACTGCACACCTGATACTTAAATTATAATTTTCTGTGGATTATGCGTTTATATTCATTAAACAAATACAATGTAATTTCTTAGAAAATATCTTACAGGTTTGGAGAAAAGTAATACTAAATTGGATGCCAAGAAAACAATAACCGTAGTGAATCAAATGGTTTTCGCTCTTGTATGTATTATATCATCTCACGTTGATATCGTAATTAATAATTATAAACTTCTGACAGGCAAAAATCAGTAACTTGTTGTCAGGGTCGGCGCCACCATACAGGTGGAATAGGCAACCGCCTAGGGTGCAAACCATTAGGGGCGCATAAACGGAGTGCTAAAATTATTTTTGCAAACCCTAATAATAATTGATAATAGGAAACTACATTTTATTTTATTTTGATGTCAGTATTTGTTTGTTGTAATTATGTATCGTATTCTATGTGATTCGAAAAAGAGAGGTTGAACGACTGAGTAACTAACAATTCACGTAGAAAAACGTCCGTTGAGATACCTCCATTAGAAGGCCATATGCTCCACATTGGGAACGGACATGGATTCAAAAAATATTTATAATGATCTCGAATTGTTTTTTTTCATTATTTCGAAAAAATGGAACAATTTTTTTAAAAGAGGGCGTGTCAATAGCCGTTGCCTAGGGCGTCAAATAATCTCGTGCCGGTCCTGCTTGTTGTAAAACTAAATAATGTTTGTGGTATGTTTTAAAACGAACAATGGATGCAATATAGCATAACTATATCGCCATTCACAGTACTTCTAATGATTGATAGCGCATCGAAACTGTTTCTCGGATAGACGAATCAATAATAATTGTACTGAAATTGAATGCATTTTTGATTGAATGAGAAGTGCATTAAGTGGCGTTGCAACAGAATAATTTGCAAATATTATTCTTACCGCGCTCGTGAGATTTAATAGCTTCTGCCATCTTGTGAGAAATCTATTAAGTAATAATTATTATTCACTCTATTTCGCTAAAATTTCGTGGTGGATTGTTTACTAACACGATGTAAGTACATTTTTACTAATCAAAACTTACATTGTTAAATTAAATTATTGTAAAGATTAATGCATGGCTTTATCAAATACTACAACGCAAACGTTTTTGATGAGTATAAATAATAATGACTTTTGTATACCAACGTTAGTTTGACTAAAAAATGTATTTTCAAATAGCGAATGTCCCATTCAAGTTCACAGCCGTTATCAAAACTTATTTATTAGGTAAAAAAAGACAACTACTAACAATAAATTTTATATCTTAGAATGATTGCTACGAGTGTCTGAGGAGCAATTATAAAAAAAATGGTTGATGTTTGTCGGGTCCGTAGTCCGTCCAGTACGAACAGCATTTTTTCAATTGATTTTCTCAATATTAGATTTTTGAAATGTCACAGTAAAGAACTCAGACCACAATATCCTCAAATTGAGAAGGGATATGGATTTTAAAAAAGTTGCCACGAGTGTCTCAGGAGAAATTATACGAAACTTGGTTGCTATGCACTAAATGTGAATTGTTAGTTTCGAAGATTTTGTAAGATGAGATTGAGTATTCATGTATATTGCACAAAAAAAATGTTATTAAATAATTATATTTAACACGCAAAGATCTGTGCAATATTATTGAACTGCCGATGATGTGAAACTGAAATAGATTTCAAGAATATTCGAGAATTATCGAAGAAATACATGTTTATATTGGAGTTTTACCGAATGAAAGGTAAGTCAATAAGCGGTATTTAACAAGAGATGACTAACCTCGCATTGATATCCCGTGAATCCCACGGGACATATGCAGCGATACGCGTTTACTTGATCGACGCACTCCCCGCCATTTAGACAAGGGCTGGATGCGCAATCGTCGATGTCCGTGGCACAGTCCCGTCCTGCGAAAAAACAACACGATAAGATCAATTGATAATATTATTATTTCATGGAATCCATTTCATACGATCATAGCAGGTAATCTGAAAATGTTTACTATGTGTGAAGCTTGTCCTGACTATTCAAAAAACATATGTATTTTTTTAAACAGAAAAAATATTAATATCGACTTTGGAAAGGAAAAAGAACGTAACCCACACATATCAAATTTTACAGGTGGCACAAAAAACGTGTTTTGATGATTTTGGGCCAATGTCAAAATATGAAATATACACAAACTTTGAAATGCATGGAGACTTCTAAACTTGTGCTTAATTGACATAATCTAATATTTATTAACCTTTTAACTGCCAGCAGGTGTATGTATGGCGGTACCTCGCACGCCACGAGTTTAATTGTAATTATATATATATTTTTTAATTTATCGTTTTTGAAAATGTTTTAAAGTTTATTTGTTAAAACTTATCAAATAAATGAAGAGTGCGCCGATGACGATGCGATTGTGCCGCCATTTATACATAATAACAATGTTAAAATGTTTATGACACATCAGGGTTGTCACAAATTTTGTCATAGAAAATACGCGAACTAAATATTATTTCAAAAGTAATTGTTAATTTGAGTTTAATTTTTAAAATGTACACACACTAAGTTTCAGAAAATTAATAGTCTTCTATAGATAATATGACTGCCACCCCTGAATTTTGCGCCATCTTCATACTCGGAGACAGACTTATTTCAAATTACATTTCAAGTAGTAAAAACGAAAACTGTTTCAATTGTGAGTATAGGACGATATTCCCAATAGATGTCGTTGTGTGTTCGACACAGTTGTATGTTTAACATAATTGATTTACGTTAGTAAAATCCCGTTCAAAGCGTGCGTCCAAAGACGTCATTTTATGTATGATTGGCGTACCGTTCACGGAAATGTTCGCGTCTTAAGACGCTTGTGGCAGCCATCCGGTTAAAGAAATTGACAATGCTCACAATGAGCGAAAAAAAAAATAAGTATACCTGTATAACCCGGCTGACAAGCGCAGTGATAATCGTTGACCAGATCGATGCAGGTCGCGTCATGAAGGCATTGCCCAACGCAGTCGTTGATGTTTCTGTCGCAGTCCCGCCCTGACCAGCCTCTTCTGCACCGACACTGATAACCCCCGGCCAGATTTACGCACGACACTGCGTTTATACATGGTTCTGAAACGCACTCGTCAACGTCTGAAACAGAAATAATATAACTATTATATTATACATATATTGATTTAATTCACGAATTCATAAATCTACACATATCTAGGCAATCGAATAATATAATATACGTGAAAATCAGTTTGTTGTTTGTTCATTATCATGGAATATGACCAGGGCCGGCGCCACAATACAGGCGAAATAGGCAACCATCAGGGGGCGCAGAAATGGAGTATTAAAATTATTTTTTATGTACTCTGATAAAAATAAATAATAGTGCGTCTTATTTTATTTTGATGTTTGTGCTTGTTTGTTGTTATTATGTATAGCATTCTATATGATTCGAAAAAAAAGAGGTTGGGCGACTGAGCAACAGTTCACGTAGAACCACTTATGTTGAGATAACTCTATCAGGAAACCATATGCCGAGTGGCGTAGTGGGGCCAGGTCGGTGACCTGGCACTTGAAAATGAGCCAGGGCGACGTCCGGTCACCTTTATGACTTGTAATTTAATTTTCAAGTACATACACACATAAAAAAAAACAAAAAAATAGGGATGAAATCAATGACCGATTTGGTACCTATTTATTTACCACTACGCCATTGCATATGCTATACATTAGGAAAGTACAAGGATATATAAAAAGAATATTTCTAATGATCCCGAATTGTTTTTTTCAGTATTTCGAAAATAAAATGGGAAGATTTGTTAAAAAAAAAGGGCGCGTCAATAACCGTTGTCTAGAGCGCAAAATAACTTCGCGCCGGCACTGTATATGACATCAAAATAAAGTATTGGCCGAACAATTGTTTGAGCATTTAATGTGCACAGAATTTTAGCTAGTAGATTATAATATATATAATCTCTTATAATGATGATTATATGATATACTAATAAATTGTAACACACCAGTTCGACAAACTTAATTAAAAATTCCTGTTACATATTACACACGCCAACATGGTGAGTGATTATCAAGAATGGATATAGCATAAAAAAATAATAAATCTGGTGTGAACCTATCGCTGTAATTAGAAACAAAATAAACCGATTAATTGTTAATTGTCCAATAAAACGTTTGATCGACTTTATACTCTGCACCAGTAGTCGGCAACATTTTTCAATCGAGACAGCGACATTAAATTTTAAATAAAAGCAAGCAGTGTATAAACTGATTTAATAAATTTATATTATTTATTAGCTTTGAAAATAAGCGATACAATACAGATAAAAAAATAAATAAAATGAGACATTTGCACTGTGCATTCATGTTTAAGTAAAAATTTAGCCGCCTGTGTGGTCGAATGGTCAACGTCGTTGGCTTCGGTTACGGAGGTCACGGATTCGAATCCCAGTACGGACAGTTTTATAAATTGAATTTTCAATCAATTTATGAATTTCTGTTCGAAGGCATGGATATATGTGATGTATTAAATTCCTACCTCCCACCCATCCTATCCTGTAAACGGGGCTTATCGAGAGTGATTAGCTAACCACTAGTCCTGTCCTAGCCCTATACTTCTATTCCTACTCTCTTTGGAAAAAGAGAGGTTGAGCAACTGAGTAACAAACAGTTCTCGTAGAAAACACTTCTGTTGAGATAAACTACATTAGGAGGCCATATACTTCACATTGGGAGCGGACATGGATTAAAAAAAAGAAAAGTTGTATTGGAGTGCGCGTCAACCCGAAATGAGTACTGCACGGCTGCGCGCTCACAGCTTAGAGGAAACGTTGCTACGGACATACATAGCTACACAGTATTAATAAATACCTGCGTGGGATTTTTTTTTTATAAAAAAATAATAATTGACTTGCAAAAAGTTTTCAAACAACTGATCAGCAACTTTTAATCGTTCAATCATATAATTTGCGGTGCCGTTAAAATTTTGGCACTCTTAATTACAACCGGTTAGTTCAACGGCACATTTTATCACTCGCCTCACTACAACCGTCGAATGATTGATTGCATGACATTTGTGATGACCCTTAAATAATCGCGTGATAGGTTTTTTTTTATTTCCAGCGTTTAATCCAGTTAACGTATTCAAATCGAATAACTATCAAGTCAATTAATAATATAATTAGGC
The DNA here is from genome assembly GCA_031772345.1 of Himalopsyche anomala. Classification (NCBI taxonomy): domain Eukaryota; kingdom Metazoa; phylum Arthropoda; class Insecta; order Trichoptera; family Rhyacophilidae; genus Himalopsyche; species Himalopsyche anomala. Next base: position 22,172,650 of record CM062839.1, read on the forward strand.
TCCAGTCTCTTGAATGTAAACGATTCGAGACATAGCAATCAATGCTAGCAAACTTTCAATCGCTTTATCCGTCACTGTTTACTGTTTTTATTATATTTGTCAAGCGCATCGTGCATTGGCGTAATACTATAATTTAGAATTTCGACTAAAGGTGCTTGACGGAATTTCAATTTAAAATTTGAATTGTCTGAACGCTGTACACTTCCATTAATCTTGTCGTTAACGACCCGAATTTCGCCTTTCGGCATCTTCAGGTTTTATTAAATGCACGAATGTACTTACTTGAACAATTTGTATCATATCGACAGTGGAAAAGAAAAAGGACGTAACCCACAGTTTTTCCAAAACAGGTTTTTTTCTATTATCACAATGTATCAAACTTGATACACGTTCTATCAAAAGGATGCAAGTTGCAAATGCAGAATTAGTATCTAAATTTATCTTTTAAGTTTGAAAAATATGACCCTGTAAAAAATTAAAACCAAGAAAAAAGACTGAAATAAAGATTTTTTCTGGATAATTTCTTTAATTAATATTATGTTATGTCAACTAAACACCAGTTTATAAATCTCCGTGCACTTCAAGGTTGTGTATAATTCATAATTTTCATATGGCCCAAAATCATCAAAACACGTTTTTTGCGCCTCCTGTAAAATTTTATATGTGTGGGTTACGTCCTTTTTCCTTTCCACAGTCGATATATATATACAAGCATTACAGTGAATTGCTTATTATAATTATTGTTAACCTAATTGATATGACTGCGCGAATTTTTGACATTAATTAGTTTTAATGAATTAAGTGGGTAGATTATAATTATCGCGTATCTATGAATAAATTATTGGGTATTTTGAAAGTACATAAGTTGCCAGAAGTTAAACATGCAAAAGTGGAAAATAAAATGTGTGGGTCATCCGACTTGTTTATTACTAGAGAATTAAGTGATATCAAGTATTTGAGTTCATAATCATTTAAAGAGGTATAACAACGGGGGAGTTTGGGAGATTTAACTGTTCATTTAAAATTGGAAAACTGTTATTTCTTGATAAATAATTTATGTTCGCATTTTTTTATGTAAAAATTTAATCCCTTCATCTGTATTGAACGAGTGATTCTCAAATAATTAATGATTCGCAAAGGTTAATGTGTCCTTATTCAATCTAAAAGCGGATTTTTTTTGTAAAATGTTCGCAGTCACTACAATGCAATCTATAAATGCCAGATTTTAATTTTTTTATTTAAAAAAATATATATTTGACATTACAGCTTACGTCAATGCGTCAAATATTTTGAAGTTGAAAGATCATACGAGATATACTCGATGAGAAGTTTTGAAAGTCACATGAGATTAACTCAAGGAGAATTGACTTCACAAACACCCATGTCTAAGATCTCAAATTAAAATTGAAAAAAATCCAATTTTACATTGACCTTACCGGGAATCGAACCCAGACACACCTGATCGGTAGAGAAAGCTCTAACCAACTAGACCATAGCGGGCGACAGTTTGACAAAGATTTGTTTTTATAATGAAACTATATATTGTCTTTTTTATTTTACAATAAAATACAAACAATAAAACATTGTTTTGTCGAAAATTTTAAGTAAACACTTTTAATTAAAGATGAATTAATAACCTCTAAAACAAGCATAAACATTTCATGATTTGATTTAAAACACGTGGAACATAATTACGGTACATTCTTTATCGAGTAATCAAAATGACAGACGGGTCATTCCGGTCCAGAAATGCGTTATAAATATTTAATATGTCAGCTTCCATTTAAGGTGGTCGGCAATCACACCAGCTCGAAAACGGTGAGATTCACCTCACAGGCTCTCTTAGTACCCCTTACAGATTCTTTTTGCGCTTATTCTGTGGCCTAGGGTTTGCAATTTACTTTCAAATTTCAATTACCGGTAAATATTTCTCGCAATAACGGTTTACCGGTAACTGAACGGTAAATAAAAAAGTCTTGTATAATGTCATATCGTCGGTTTGCTGCAAAAAGTCATCAATCGACAATTCGGTCAAAACTGAGATATATTAAGCAAAGTATTTTTTTTCTACTTGTGTATAAGTTCCAAAAAGTTACTAAGTGTCTAACGTAAACCAGTATTGTCCAGTGACATACTTTTATAATTTATGTAATCAGCGGTGGGCTGCCAATAGGTTAACAAGGTGCTCGCTTTATATCAATGCCATTCTCGGTGTACCGGGAAAGCAGTGGGTTTTTTTTTATCACTCCGATGGTATTATATGCAATACTTTAATAAGCAATTAATTGTAACTTAATTAACTAACTAATAATATAAAACAATATACAATTTACTTTAAGCTTATCAATGTAAATGGCCAAAAATGTACTACTGTGTATACTGAAGCTGTCCAAGATAATATATGTCAGAATTTGCAGTTATTTGATCTGAGAATATTGTTTTCTGTTAAATCAACAGGGGGCTCGATCGAGCTGATCATAATTCGAGATAAAATATTTGTCAGTAATTACCGGTAAATTTTCCGATTTACCGGTAATATTGTAGTTATGCAAGCCCTACTGAGGCTGCCCTCGTTGCATATATTTCGATTCGAGATTTATTACAAACACTGCTTTAAAAGGATGCAATAAAGTCGTTCGATCGGCAATGGACGCAGAATTATTGCTTTATTAATCTAAATGTGTTGTTATTGTATTCTTACCGAATTGGCAAAGGTCTCCTTCCCAGGCTGGAGGACAGGAACACTGAAAGGCGTTCTCCAAGTCGACGCACGTCCCTCCATTTTGACAAGGTGCCGACGCGCATTCGTCAATATCTGAAACAAAACAAAAGGAAAACATTAGCATAACGTTACGTGATAGATACAAATATTCCAAACAAGAGGCAGAAGATATGCAATTCAAATTTTGTCCCAGTCTGGTGAGAGAAATGGGAATTAAAACCATAGACAAACTTGCATCATCGCTTTATCTAAATTTAAATGCATACCTACATCAGTTTTTTTGAAAATCGAATTCATTCCTATCAAATGATTCGCCAGACTTGAGCGGTTCACAAATTAAAAAATAAATAATATAAATTAATGTACATACTGCAGATTGCAGTGTGGAAAATAGTTAAGGGCTGTGTCTAATAATATTTAGCACACGATTTATCACAATTGTCTTAATTGTACATACGGCAAATGTGTTTAACACGAAAGTGTATTTATGTACCCACTGGAAGTATGTTATAAAACTTTTTTTTTGAATCATATAATTCTTTTTAGGAAGAAAAAAATAATACTGTGAAAATGTACCAGTGGAACCCCCAATTACGCTACCCCGAATTACGCGCTGGCTTGAAATATTCACCGCAAATCCTCCAATTGCACTGTCGAATTCCATTGTCGTTGCTACGAGACGGTCGTCTGTGCGGCGCATACTATCAAATTTTTGCTAGCGTCTGTGTATTCAACACGTGTCAGGCTATACACGTATAGTCGGGCGCCTGTCTATGTGTTGGATTTTGGCGCACTTTGCATTTTATCACTAAGTAACCCCCAATTACGCTGTCCCGACTTTAGTGTAAATGGGGGTTTTACTGTACTGTGAAATTTTTGGCGCAGAAGAAGCGTTTAATATTGTTGATAATGGTTTTTATTAGAATTTCATACATATAAGTTACATCAATTTAATTTCATTTGAGACAATATACCAGGGGTGGGGAACCTTTTCTTCTCTAAAGGCCGCATTCATTTTTCTGATTCGACATAAGGCCGCAGTAAACATTGACTAGGAAATCTTTGTCCGGAAATAGGAATTTACGGTCAGAATATGCCAGGAATTTACGAATTTACGTAAATTTACAGAATTGGCCAGAAGGCCGCACCAGAGTAGCCAAAAGGTCGCAGGTTCCCCACGCCTGAAATATACGGTGCAAAAATTCAAATTATTAATTTGCATCAATCCAACCGAGAATAATCATTATTTCCCAATGTTGCCTTAATTGGAAAAAAAAATATTCGCCACAATTTATTGTGCGAGCATTTTGAATTAAGAATGGAGTCGAAAGATTCTTGTGGTATCTCGTTTAGTGACAGTTCTAAATCAAGATGGTGCGTTCGCCTGAAATTCCAGCAGGTTATTCTCAGATTCGAGCCCGAGACGTGTCAGGCACCTGCAAACCAGCTCGGATACTTAATCAATCCGATACAAGCGCCTGAAAAACGGACGGTGTCAAACTGACATTCAGCTCGGACATTTTCTTCTTTTTCTTTGCCAGTATATTACGTCACTTTTAAGCGGCTTAAATTTATATAATACTAATGAAATAAACACAACTTAAATTGGATTATAAACGATTTACAAACATAATTAAAGAACTTTGTGCTTAATTTAAAATCGTTCATTGTTAATCCTCATTGGAATGCCATTAAAAGGTTTTTTTTAAATAAATAATATACATATTCACCAGATGAATACAGTCAGGGCCGTTTATTATATAAAACCAGTAAGGGGTTTCAAAATTAACATTTATTAATAAATTTGCATAATTCGACTGTCGAAAGGAAAAAGGACGTTACCCACAGTATTTTCAAAACACATTTTTTTTAGATAATCACAATGTAACCAACTTGATACACGTATCATTAAAAGGATGTAAACTGCAAATGCTGAATTAGTATCTAAATGTAGCTTTTATGTTTGAAAAAATATGAGCTTGTGAAAATTGAAACCAATAAGTTTTTAAAATTAATATTAGATTCTGTCAATTTTAAACACCAGTTTAGAAGTCTACGTGCACTTCAAGGTTGTGTATATTAAATAATTTGCATATGGCCGAAAATCTTTAAAACACGTTTTTGTGCCCCCTGTAAAATTTTCTATGTGTGGGTTACGTCCTTTCTCCTTTCCACAGTCGATATAATAAGTCAATAATCACTAGAAAATCTTGAAGCGTTTGGTTTTCTTTTTATACATATTTAAACGTTGTTAAAGATTCTTTTAACCCCCTTCGGTTTCTTTGACGAATAGTTTTTTTATAGATGTCCGCTCCCTAAAGGAATCTTATGGACTTTTAATAATGTTTATCTCATCGTATTTTTTTATACGAGAAATACTTGTACAATTTTCACAAGCTCATCTTTTTTCAAACTTAAAAGCTAAATTTAGATACTAATTCGGAATTTGCAGCATACATCATTTTGATAGAACGTGTATCAAGTAATAAGATACGCTGAAAAGCTGTTTTGAAAAAAACTGTGGGTTACGTCCTTTTTCCTTTCCACAGTTGATATAAATACGATGCGTATTCCACTTCTATAATGAACTTATTATATAAATAATGGCCAGGATCTCCGTTGATGTAGCAAGACAAAAAACAGTTGAAGATTTCGCCCGAAACAAAATAAACCATTCGAATAAAGAACGCTGCGCAGAAGAAAGTGCGCAGAGGTACATGTTAGTGTTGCCCTCGTAAAAAAAAAACAATCCCCGGGCGTTATTTAATCTTAATTATTTCGAATCCGGTATTAAAAAAACCAGTTCATAAAAACGCGCCAAAACCAATACGCGTACGGACAATAAATGTTGTAATTAGCAATGCGTCTGCCAAGGTAAAGTGTGCTTTTATATGTTCCGATGGCGTGGCGGAAGCTGCGATTTTGCCGTGGGTTTCTATAACTTTTATGGCCTTTTAAAAGGGGTTCGTGGTACAATTTTGAAGCGATTAAGGTGTACACCCACCTGAGTTGATAGAGTTTAAGGTCTCGTTTGCCGAGTCTCCGGTGGCGGGGGATACACAGCATTATATAGCTGCTTAAAGTGCTCTGCCGTGATGATTATTCTTTTATTTTTTTTAGTTTATTTTTAAATGTTGCAGTTGTCGTCAAAATAAGTTCTCACAAATGTTTTTGTTAAAATATTAAGAACAACTTTCAACCAAAAAACAACAATTTGAAACTCATCGTAGGAAATATACGATAACTAGCAGAAAGAGATAAAAAGCAATTGATTTGTGGGTACGAAACAGTGACATCTAATAGTGGTGGAAGGCAAGAAGTTGTATTCACCCCTCATAAAGTTGGACAATTAATATATCAATATATATGCATATACAGAATTTTTCAAAAAATATAAAATAACTAAAATGACTTCCCAAGTATATGCCATAGAGATAGTTCAAAAAAGAAAAGAAATCATAAAAAACAATATTTTTTTACAAATATTTTTTTTCTACGTTACAGTTTCCGGTGATTATCTTTACAAATAATAGGAATATTTTTTTTTCAATCCCGATATTATTTAACCGTATTAAAAAATTGCAGAATCTTCATAAGATATTTGTATTATATGAGGAAGGTAGTTAAAACAATCGAGCATCTGCGAGGTGAAGTAAACCAAGTGGTATTTTAGGATAAAATGGGTTAGATGCGTTCTAATATTCTACACGTCTTACAGTGTCTTAAAGTGATTTCAGTAAATGTAAACAGTGTAACATCAAGTAAATAGTGATTGTACTTAAGTTTAACTTCACTACTCGATGTTTAAATACGTAAATTAATCTGATTGTTCTGATGTGAACTAAACATAACTCAAGCGAATTTTTGAGAGCTGGTTAAGTTTAAAAGTTACTGAGAACGCTGTGCAACTGCAACATATTACATTATAAACAATCGGGCAATTAAAATGTGAATTATAATCGTCGAAACTATAAATCAAACGCATTTCAAGTCACGACGGAATTCGGTTCAAATGTTTTTATTATTTACGGGTTCCAACAACAGGCGTTTGTTGAAATTATTATTTCAATAACTTACTTAGAATGAAATTATCATTTAAGAAAGACAAGAATCACGGCCAAGCTCATGTGAGACCAAAAAAATAAAAACTATTTACGATGTATCGTTAATTTAATTATGTTTCGTCACTATTTTGGCAAAAATACAAATACGTATAAAACAAGTAAAAATATGCGAAATTGTAGATTTGAAGTGAATAAAAATAATGGTCTTAATTTTGTAATTGGAATCACATATATTCATTTCTGAAGAGTTTAACGTTATTTAAATAATCTGATCAGTAAACAAATATTTAAAAACGATTTACTCAAAATTTGTGTTTACCATTACGACGATGTTAAAATACTATTTTACGCGACTTTGAAATAACACGGTCTACTAAAAAAAGCATACTATTTTTTCACAAAACACAAACGGATAAATCAAGATACTTATAAAAAGCAAAAGGGTTCATTATATCCTATAACATCAGACGTGTCAGAAATTTCTAGCGATGAAAGAGTCCGATGTCCGGTCCCTCATAAAAGTTAGCATTTACATATAATCAACTGGCGACGAAGAGCATTATTTTTTCTTAATTAAAATATATATTATGAATAATATTTTGTTTAATTTACTTGTTGGGTCTTAATTATTCTCTTTTTTACACGATTTTTTAAATATTTTTTTAATTCAGGAAAACTATAATTTAGGGATCAATCACTTTTTTGCACGGTTTTTTGTAGAACTTATCTACCATGTTAAAAAAGAGTTACGTGCAGAAATTAAATCGGTGGATTGTTAAAAGCTTTTAAAACTTTTGCAGGAATCTGATACAAACGAACAACAAAATAATTTTAAACTGATAGTTTGTTGTCGTTGTAAGCTATGAAGCAAATTGTGCTTGTAAAAAAATATTATATTTAACCAAAAACAGGTTAAAATGAGTACAAAAAAAAAATACCCATTAATGGTTATGTTATAGAATAGAAATACGGATAACTCAATACAAATTTGACGTGGTTTACCATTTCAATATTTATCGGTTCAAAAATTAGTTTGCAATAGACTCGAGACCTTACAACCTTCATAATTATATCAATTAACAATCACTAAATAATTCTCGTAATTGAAATTTAATTGACATTTGTTTTGCCTCCATAATGATTAATCTGAATGTTATCAGTGCAAATAGTCGAGTGTTTTTTTAATGTGTCGTTAAACATACTTATTTACATAATTAAAATCAAACCATAAATATTTTCAATTCTTATTATTAATACATACCATTTGGCACTCAATTAGTGTACTGCCGATTGCTAAATTATATATCAGAACAAGTTACAGGGGCGCTTAAAGGTGTTATAAAATTTTAACGACGAGCATTATCAAGTGATTGTCATTTGATAATTCTCGTCATAAGAGAAACCGGTCCTGATTAGGGTATCCAATCCTTTAATTCCGGGTTCCCGTCCAATTTTGCGATCCCGAAATCTCAGAATCATTATGGTTGCGATCCCGGGAATTCGGGATTGAGAAATTTTGAGCAAATGCCGAAAATTTATAAGATTTTGGAATTGGAACAGCTAAAAATAAACACAAGTAAAAATTTGCAAATAATAAATAAATACAATAAAATTTGGAAAAGAAGATTTCGTTTTGTATTGAAGTAATAAAAATAATAGTACATATTAAAAGTACAATACTAAAACTGCAGTTAAATCATCATTTAGTTATGAATTTTATTTTCGTATCATTATAAATTATTTAAAAAACAATTCCGAGATTATAATTGCATTTGAATTTGAATTAAAACTCGTATCCATTTTAGCTTAATTACACTTCGACGAGTTTTGTAATGACATTTTAGTCAATTTAGTGTCACTTATTCATATTTTGTAATTTTATTTGTAAATTCTTTTCAATGCAAATTTTCGTTTATTGCAGTTGATAACCCTAGTCACGAGCGAAACCGGTCCAGATCTTATTAAATAAATGTGGGAATTAGTACAAATGTGTATTTTATTTTTTAAATATAAATTCTAAAACTAATAATATATTGTTAATATTTAACATATAATAAATATTTATAAATTTTAGAATGGTAATTCATTGTAGTAATAAAGCCTACCATAGAGTGTTTTATAGACTGGACTTTGGAATATTTAGAGCTTAAAGGTTACATCGTTTTCTGATATTAATTATTCATACAAAACAATCGATACATCTTCCAGTTGCAATAAATGATAACAGAGGGCCAACACTATTGCATACTAACTAATATAATAAACGTTTTGTAATGAACGAAATATATATACATATTTTTTTAATACGTAACATCATAAAATAGTAATTTTAAAAAGATCTCCGAGTGCATGAGATTGTTTGAATTCTCGTGAAGTTCACTTGTACCAAAAACAAACACACGATTTACTTATGGGAATCACCTCTAAGTAGGAGCTCAATGGCTTAACAATATCATAAATATTTTAAATGACTAAGATAGTTAAAATGGCTGCCAGCGTTCTATTCTCACGGCTGTCAAACTTCAAAAGATATTAATTTGACATTCAAGTATGTGTTCTACATTTAAAATTTTTATTCGTATTTGGCGGATTGTTATTTTGATATTTTTTCCGGAACCGCTGGAAGATCGTTCTCTTTTTGTTAATGAAGTGGCCGGTGTTCGGAGAATAGGCCAGCAATTCGCTCGCTTACCTATGTCACTTAGCAATTTAACATCGTTGTCAGTTGCCATAACTTAATAAGAGTAATTTGACCGCAGAATAAATATTATTAGTGATGGAAAATACGTGCTTTGTGGTCGCAACCAATTGCAGATGTCATATTAAATAAATTAGTGATAAATTATCACAACTTTTCTACATTTTTCCTATCATAATTTTAGGCAGAAGCTGTCAATCCAATTGTCCCAATTCATATAAGAGATATCACGAAAAAAAACATTGTTGTATTTTTGAATAATTTATTTTGACATCTAGCGTTTCAAAATAATTTTTGGATTACTTATATTGATTTTCGATTTACATATATATAATATATATCCGTGTATAAAAAAAATTGGTGTGTGTCTACATTTCAAACATTAAAATTGTCGATTTTTGATTGAATTGGTATTTACTTGGCAGAACTCCATTAGCAAAGTATTTAGTTCTACATTTTTTTAAAAAAAAATCAGTTGATAGCTATTTCGGCGTATGCTTTCATCAGAACTATGTCATATACAATTAGCATATAATATAAAATTTACATTTATACAATAAGTTAAAATTTTAAATGTATGCAACAGAATGGAATAGAATATAACTCCATAGTCACTCTCTATAATTATAATAACCTATTTTTGAGATATTCTACCATGAATAGAAAATATAAAACCATAGATAGCAATGAGAATATAGTATTAAGAGTTGGTGCAGAAATGTCGCTTCTTAACTCTCGCGGCTCGGAGACTAGAAAAATACTTCTCGGCCGATGGGGGTCTTTTAGGGACCCCAGTGGTTTCCTCATTATTGGCCTTATTCTTATGAATTTCAAAAAAAAAATAGTCTACGGGCTTTAAAATATCTCTCTGCATCATTCCTCATACATTTTTTTATAAAATCCGTGGTTTTTTAATAAATAATCATATTTTAAGTTGCGCGTAAAATATACGTGGTTTCAATGCAAATGTCAATGCGCGACTGGCCTGCTTGCTAAGCGGCGTTCAGCCTATAATCTTACAAACGATCGCTGATAAGCGGGCGCTTATCTCTTATCTTATCGTATTTATATAAACTACAAAAGGTCCAAAAAACTATGATATAAGAATACCTTAATTATAAACATTGTATCACCCATATTAAAATAGATATTTAAGAAAATGTGGGTATTGGGGTCGCATTTCTTGAGCTTAGAACCGGAAAAGTTAATAAAACTAATAATAAATTATTGATTATGATAACGCATATTATTAAAACGGGTTGCCTTTTGTAATAATTTATCTTTTTAATGAGTTTAAACTTGTCAATAAATTGCGATTAGCTATCGAAAGTCCATAATTAAAAGGAAACGATATGCAAATTTTGCAAAGAAGAATTTAATGCAAGATTGTAGTTTAGTGCATTCGAAATTTGAATATTTATGAAAACGAAAAAGGTTGCCATGATATAACGCGAACATTTGAAGTAATTAAATGGGGATTTCTCTATAGTGTATGCACTAAAATACTAATATTTCAATCAAACAGACTTAAAAATATGTATTATTAAACTATATTGTATACATATCCATACTCAAATTTATGACTAACAATAGAATAATTAAAGCATATGATATTTTGTTAGTTCCTATGGCGCAGCGGTTACAGTTGTTGGCTTCCGTGCCGGATCTCACGGGTTCGAGTAACAGTACGAACAGTATTTGTTCGATTGATTTCTTTTTGAAGACATGGGTGATTGTGATGTCAAAAAAATCCCTTCCACCTTCTCGATCCTTAAATAACCGGGCGTAGCGAGACCGATTGGTTAACCACTAGTTTTATACTAGCCTTATCCTTCTATCCCTACTGCTCTTTTTGAAAAACGAGAGGTTGAGCGACTGAGTAACAAAAAGTTTTCATAGAAACAGTCTGTTGAGATACCTCCATTAGAAGGCCATATCTCCACATTGGGAGCAGACATGGTTAAAAAAAATCATGTAATTCGTAAAATTTTAGATACAATTATGAACAATGAACGACGATTGTCAAATACCATGAAGGTAAGTGAAAACAGGTTTAATGTAGATATCTCTGAAAATGCCATGGGAAATAGATTAATGAAAAGGAAGAAAAAAGGTTCATTGTCCATAGAATTTGACCAAAACAAATTATAATATTACAAACAATGAAGACGTCACTTGAAAAATATTTATTGTGGGGAATTTTCCCAAACTGGCAACCCTCAGAGACAGCCGCTCAATTAAGCATTCGAGGTTGCTGGGAAAATTTTATGCAGTCGGCCAAACTTTTGAATATAATTCGATAATAATATGTCGGATAAGTTGGGGCCGTGTGCATTTTTTATCATATTAAAATGTGTCCGCGTCCCGAATTATAATTTCGTTAACCGTTTTGTGCGCCGTCATTGTTTGTAATTGATAATTGGTAGGACTACCTGCCTCCCGTGTGTGTAGTCCTAACCTAACTTTTGACGTGCACCGACTAAATTGACGCCATATTGGTTTGATATAGAGATGAATCAGAAATAATGTTGCTAGGAAGAAAAATATATCTCGTAATTTAATAAGTATAGCCATGACGTACTTTTGCTGCGAAATGATTTAAATTGATGTCATAATTTTAACATGCGGTTACACGATTAATTTGAATGAATAATGCAAAAATTATACTTCGTTATTCAAAGGGACATTTTTCCTGTTGATCAAAAGATTTTTGTAGTAACATAATACATATATTAAGAATGTACAGGGGGAGGCTAGAGGGTGCTTGGAGGGTCTCGCGCGATCCCTTTATTAATTTAAGAGAAAACAATATTCTCAGATCAAATAAGTACATAACTGCAATTTTACTTATGTAATAAATTGCTGAAATAAGATTTAAATTAAATTCCACAGAATAATTAAATGAAAATTATGTGTTTATATTACATTATTATTTTTACATAACTTTTGTAGTGCTGTATAACTAAATAACCATACATTATGATATATACATAGTTTATCTATGCCAGGGATTCACAAAGTGTGTCTCGCGAGATTTATGTTAAATCTACATATTATTTTTTTCTTCACACGTAATATTAAAAATTATCATTAAAATAAAATATCCTCCGACAATAATGAATGGTCTGAAATTTTGATATTTATTAGACAGGCTTCTTTCTTCGGAAGTACCTATATTTGCGAATAAAACATTTTCTTCAAAAATTATTTAAATCAAACATTTGATTAAAATTTACAGACAACCATATAGCATCTGTTTTGCGTATTCAAACATATTTCTTATTTGAGAATAGATTGCAGGATTTAGTTTCAAACGAACAATTGCATTAATCAGATAATAAAAAAATATATTTTTTAGTCCATGTCCGCTCCCAATGTGGAGCATATGGCCTCCTAATGGAGGTATCTCAACGGCAGTTTTTTCTACGAGAACTGTTTGTTACTCAGTCGCTCAACCTCACTTTTTTTTCAAAGTGAGTAATAGGGAAAGAAGAATAAGGCTAAAACAGGACTAGTGGTTAACTAATCGCTATTGCTACACCCAGTTATTAAAGGATCAGAAAGATGGGAAGAGAGTACACAATGTGAATTGATATCACAAACACCCAGTCTTCGATCACAACTTTGAATTGAATAATTCTTAAACTCACTGTGATCTTACCGGGAATCGAACCCAGACATACGTGATCGGTAGAGCAAGCTCTAACCAACGGGGCCACAGCAGGCGACAAAAAAATGTATATTTAGTCGAAATAATCAATATTCACGATGAAGTAATGAATTACAAAAAAGGTGGCCCGCCAAAAATTTTTGATTTTAATATTGTCCCTTTGACGAAAAAGTTTGTGAATGCCTGATCTATACCATCACGATGACAAACAGTTTATCGGTGGTGTTTGGAATAACATATTTCATTTTTGAATCATTTTAACGCTTCGGTGAAAAGGGATGTGCTTTCTTAATAAAAGGGTTTATTTTGAGGGCTTTTGTCTTCTTTTGTTGAGAGACAGTTACAGGTTATTAAAAATTACTGTCAAAAGTGGTGGAGCTGTAAAAAGACTTTTTATTTATCGATGCAGAAGTCATTTTCTTGACCCGTTCATCGCAGTAAATTTGCATTAAAAACTTATTTTTTACACGACTTTGAAATAACGCGGTTTTCGAATTTTTACACGATTTATTTATTTTAACACGATTACCAGATACAAATAGCAAAACATTCAACAACAAAAGACAGTAAAAAATAAACAAAAGGCTTCGTTAGATTCTAATACATTAGACGTGTAAAACATTTCTAGAGACGAAAGCGATTTATGTCCAGTCCCTCGTAAAAGTCTTAATATATAATCGAGTAACAATGAATAGTATAGACTCGGCGGTATTCTTGTGGAAGTTAATTTTTAATATAAAATATATATTTAATGAATTTATTATTCTACTTGTTGTGTAACAATATGTGACTCGTGTTTCGCTTATTCGATAGGCACAATCAGACATAATGTCCGACATTTATGTCTGATAATGATAATAAGTTATCAAAATCAATTTTATATAAATAGTATTATTTTTTTAAAAATTAAAATTCACATAATGAATAATATTTTATGTTATTTACTTGTTGGGTCTTCATTACACATTCTCTTTTTAAGAAACATAGTTTTTTTATTCAGGAAACAATCTTCATTTTTTTTTATGATTTTTATCATTTTTGTAATCTAACATGTATAAAAAAGTTAAGTGAATTATGAACGTCAAAAATGGTCAAACGAAAATAAATGTTAATATTACTAAATATTTTAATACGATGAAAAGCTTCCCTATTCTATTATTTATAAATGTCTGAATTGCATCTTTCCGCTGTAATACGTCAAGCAAGCCACATTTCCATGTGCATTATTGGCTATCATTCATCTATGAGTGACTTATGGTAAGTCTTCACGCGAATGAACAAGCGAGAAGTGAACTTAGTCTGTTTTAAATGGCTTAACATTGCAATAGATCACTAATGTATTGAACAATACATGTTCATTTATACACATTTCAATCACGTAAAGAAAGTCCTACAGTTATTGGATTTTATATCATTATTTTTTACTTTTAGAAAGTAGTGGAAGATTACTTAATAAATTCATTTACATATTCTAACTATTATTTTATCATAGATTGAAATAAAATTTCCGATATTATAACTATTAAAAACTAAAACAATCTAGTATGGAAGCGTCAAAAATAAGAGCGAGGAGCGATGGGGTACAAAGCAGGACCTCCAATCCTGAAATCCCGGGATTTTGATATTTATATTCCCGGGATTTCGGAATTGAGTAAATATGAGAAAGTTACGCGAGGGCTAAAGAAAAAGGTCTCAATTTTTTGCATCATGGAAATTCCGCGAATTCCTGTGTTTTTGAAATTGGAAATCTTAGAAGAGCTAAAAAAAAAAGTTCTCGCGTTTCATTTTGGGAATTCCGTAAATTCCTGTGTTTTTGGATTCGAAAACACTGGAAAGAGCTAATAAAAAGGTCTTTCAATTTAGGGAATTTTGTAAATTCCAGGATTTCAAAATCGCCGATCTAAAATTTATACACGATTTTATTACGAATCACTGTTGGAAAAAATGTTATTCACGAAATCCCGAGATCGCAAAAAGTATCCGGAATCGGATGTCTTAGAACAAAGTGACCCCAGACAAATTTGCGTAATATTTGCATTGCATTGATTAATATCAGCTAGATATTATTGGTATTTAGCGAATGGTTGAAATAAGAAAAAAAAATGTGAATTTACACCACAGAAACACGAAGGTTAATTATTATAAACGTATGTATTAACTCACTAGATAATCTTCGAAATTTGAATTATACTCCACAATATTCATTGCTGTACGTATTCTAGAATAGTATCGCATTATGAAATATACATACGAAATACGAGAGTGTGGTACCTTATAGGTTAAGAGCAGTAAGTCAGAGCGCTAGGCGTCGGAAATATCGCTGGGTAACATACATTAGAGCATGTTACAGATGCGGCCGGCAAGAATTATTGTCCGGACAGGAATATAAATATGTAATTTCATGTCGACAGTCGGAAAATGTTACGAATCGGATTCAGAATATGGCGTGTAAGTACCACAAACGCGGCGCGATGTAAAGCTGTACGAGTGTTTGGATCTCACTGTAATGCGAGCACACTGTACGCGGCCTGCGGACGGGATGCTGAGTGCAATAGATTCAGAAGTTGCCAAGCGATAGAAAAATTGTTGTTTATCATACAATAAAAGAATATAACAGAATTATCCAAAATTTTATTGTGTAATATAATTTAAGATTTCGACTAAAGTTGCTAGGTGGAATTTCAATATAAAATTTGAATCGTTCAAATTATATACATGCACACAAGTTTTGTCACTAATGACCCGGGTTTTGCCTTTCGGGATCTTCAGGCGTTGTCAAGTGCACGAATGAACTTGACAACGCCTGAACTTGACGCTTCACCTTGATGGTTGTACACGGCGGTGAGCTGCCAATACGTTAACAAGGGGCTCGCTTAATCTCCAAGCAATTCTCGGTGTTTCGGGGAAGGAGTGAATTTTTAAACACTCCTATGCAGTTATATGCAATATTTGAATAAGCAATCAATTGTCACTTAATACACTTATAATGTGTAAAAATATGCAATTCACCGTAAACTCAATCAATGTAAATGGCTAAACATGTACTACTGTGTATACTGAAGCTGTCGTAGATAATATATACGTCAGAAATTGCAGTTATGTACCAATTTGATCTGAGAATATTGTTTTCTCTTAATTTAACAAGGGGCTCGCCAGCCTTAGTAAAAATCAACAAGGAGCTGGTTGTAATCAACTGGTTGTACCACCGGCAATAGGATGAGTTGTATCTTCTTGAAATCAATGAATTCTACTCAATTTTCATGTATGCTGATTTCTTGGTTTCGTACTTCTGTAGTTGATCTCGTTTGTTGAACATGGTTGAATGCTGAAAAGACGACATTTCAAGACAGCGCAGCATGGTGGACACTTTTCCTGCGAGATTGTAGAAAATTGAAATAGTGCTGGGCCAGATGCCCGGCTCCAGATAACCGACGTCATTTTCTTCGGCAGGATCGCTTCCTTGTTGGTACTTTGATTTGTTAACGTTGATATCAAAATATGTAATATAAGAGGCACGTGGATTCGTTGCAATATTGCGCAAATTTCGCAAATGTTTGCTTGAGTTTTACTCAAGCAAACATTTGTGAAAGTAGTTGTATGAGGATGCCTCTGAAAGAGGCGAAACACGTGTCACATTTTGTAACACAATACGTGGAATAATCTAAGTTATTTTTATTTTATATTAAAATGAACTTCCACAAAGTTACCGCCGAATCCATCGAAATTATGAATTTTTAAATTAATCTTCTGGGTATGTAAAGTAAAAACAAATACTACGTATTCACAAATTATCCTATAGGTCATATATGAGGATTAATTGCGTTAAATAGAATATTAACAATTCAAACTTTTGCTAAAACCACTAAGGAATAATATTTCGATATATGTATTCAACCAATTTCAAGAATGACATCTTGTATTTGAGTTTTC
The DNA here is from genome assembly GCA_031772345.1 of Himalopsyche anomala. Lineage (NCBI taxonomy): Eukaryota > Metazoa > Arthropoda > Insecta > Trichoptera > Rhyacophilidae > Himalopsyche > Himalopsyche anomala. The sequence continues at coordinate 22,189,734 of CM062839.1, forward strand.
AATGTGATAATTTAAAATAAAGTACAGTTTACAGTACAAAGAATCGGTGTTGCAGACACTGCCATGTTACTTGTCGTGTGGACACTGCATGGACGCTTGTATGCAATGCGAGAAATCTCAAAACTTGCTTTCAATTTATGTTGCGTTTAGAATAACAATGATACACTGCGTCGGTTTCCTTCTTTCACCAAAACACACACAGTCCAACAAAAGCACTCGTAAATTTTATAATACGCTGAAATTGCTTTCTAAAAACTATAATACTGTACAAGCGTGTGATTCTCAAATAACGTAGTAAAATAGAACTGATAAAAGAACAATGCTGTATTAATTTAGTCAATTCGAACACTCTGTCATGTCAAAAGGTTGTAATGTTCGAATTTCAAATCTGTCCATGAAGAATAAATTCAGTGTGACCAAGTTATTGATCAAAATATCCCAATGTAAATTATTGTTGATGGCCTACCTATTTTTATCCTATAACAAAAATAAAATTGATTGTAATCAATATAATAAAAATAAATTAAGTAAACGTAAGTAAATTCACGAGCCTATTTAATTTAAATACTATTTATAACAATCAACAGTGTTTTATAGTATATACGTATTCAAATACAATATTTTTTCTTCTATTTAAATGTATTTTTGGTAAAGATGTTATTGTCCAATTTAATAAAAATATTATGATTTAAAAAGTGGACGCATTGGCGTCCTTAGATAGAAAATTAATTAGAATTTAATTAAAAGTTAAGAGAAAAAAGGTCTGATAAAATCTGGCTGTTAATAAATCCGTCTGAAATAAACAGTTTTAGGCATTTTTGTTTATTATTCATTTACTACAGTTAAACAAAATTCTTATTAGTGTTATTAAAAATAATTAAAAATACAATTTGAGTATGCAACCTTCCAATTCGTTCAAACTCAAAATAAATACCATTATATTTGCCTATATTCTTAAATTCACAGTTTGATAAAAAAAATCTAATAATATTTTTATAAATTCTTGAGATTTTCATGCAAATTATTAAAGGTACCAACCAAAAACGGTTTTTACGGAATATATTATAACATAAACTATCCACCGAAAGTTAAATAAAAAAAAATATAAACTACAGCATTAAAATCCTGCGCACGCCAATGATGCAAATGGATGCGTTAGCCGAGTCGTAAATATGTCCGTAATAGTCGATAGCGTAAAATAAACTCATATTTATCGTCTATTTAATAGAAACACTGTAAGCGGTTAAAAGAAGCTAACTCTATATAGCGTTTAACCTACGTTTAAAAAAAGTTTAGGAAAAATGTTACAAATACATCACGGGATTCCTTAGCCTAAATTGTGCAACTGTTTGAAAAATTTTTAAGATTTTTTTTTAATTAATATGGTTATTTTTTTTCATACTATATTGTTCATTATACTGTATTGCTTAAAGCAGCGATTTCCAACCTGGGAGAGAGGCGCGAACAGTGCAAAAAAATATTTATTTACCCTTTAAAACAGTGATGCACAACCTTTACCTTCTAGCGGGCCGCATAAACAAATTGTCGTGGGTTCGGGCCGCAAAGAAGAAAATTATTTAAAGTACGCTCGATCCTTTTTTATACAGAACAAATGTACGATTCATGTAAAACAGCCTTAAAATCGTGTAAAAAAGATCAAGTGAATAATAGGTAACATTATATTATTTTGACCGTGTTATTTCGAAAATAAATAAGCCATTCAAAAAAAAGGATTATGTGTACTTGCTTATTAAAAATCGTTTAATTGTTTCATTTATATGAAATTCATAAATTAATGTATGCTTGGTCTTTGTTATTTTTTACTATTTTTTTTAATTTGACATAATATTTGTAAACCTGTTTCTATGAATCGATTTATTCTCCTTCATTGAAGAAAAGGCTTGCTTACATTTGTTTAATAAATGTTTTACGTAAAAAAAATGTCTGAGAATGAGATTTAAGGGCCGCCACAAAATTCAAAAAGGACCGCGGATTGTGCATCACTGCTTTTAAGCGTGTCTTTATTGCTATATGAAATAAAGGACGGGGAGGCGCGAAGATATTTTTTCTTCAAAGGGAGGCGTAGTTACATAAAGGTTGGAAACCACTGGGTTAAAGGGAAAAAAATCAAGCGAATAATTAAATACAGAATAAGATTGAAGAGTACCTGGGCTTTAAATTGATTTAACGTAATAAAAAGAATCTCAATCAAACAATATGATCTAGTTTAGTTTTGCTTATGGAAGAAATGTTTCTAACTGATGTATTGAAAATAGACATGTTGAATTAGCTGTATTTTGTTTTTTATGAATACAGTTTATTTTCATCAAGAATGGACAGTTTAATTAAAGAAATAAAAGCCAATTATGATTAAGGAAAACTATTTTATTTATCCTAAAAATAGTGTGATAATTGGTATCCTAAAAACAGGACATACAAGGAACGATTAGCGCCTTAATCAGCGGTGGGCTGCCAATATCTTAACAAGGGGCTCGGTAAATTTTATCCATTTTTTATCCATGTCCGCTCCCCATGTTGAGTATATGGCCTCCTAATGAAGGTATCTCAACGAAAGTTATTTTTCTACGAGAGCTGCTTGTTACATAGTCGCTCTACCTCTCTTTTCCAAAGAGAGTAGTAGGGATAAAATGATAAGCATAAGACAGGACTAGTGATTAACTAATAGTAGCGCCCAGTTGAATTGAAAAATCGGAAGAGTGGGAGGCAATCTTAAGACATCACAAACACCCATTCCTTCGAACATAAAACAGATAAATCGATCGAAAAAATGAAACGATAACTAATTTTCAAATTTATCCATCTACAGAAATTGCAGTTATGTGATGATTTGATCTAAGACGAATGATTTTCTTATCTTAACAAAGGGCTCGCCGGCCGCGTTGAAATTTAACAAGGGGCTCGCGCGAGCCCCCCCGAGCCCATCCCTGGTCTTAATTGAACTTATAACATTGCTAACGTCATATCTGTGTAGTCTACGAAGAGAGAGGCTGAGTGACGGACTCACAAAAACTCATCTTAATAAAATAACTCCTTAACTACTAACTTAAAATAAAGATGCTCCATTACCAATAGGTGTCTGAATGTGGAGTCGATGCGGTAAAAAAAGCATAAATGCGGATTTTTAATTTATTTAAATACACACTTTTCTGAATATAAGGAAACAAACATGATGTTTACATACATGTATAGTCATCATTCAAAATCTTTCGTGCGGCAATTAACATTTTTTTACAATAATTATGAATAGAATCTAATGATATTGTTGAAATAACATATTGTGATTTGTAGGACTGGGTAAAAATCGACTCAAATTGTCCATGTTAGTATCATACAAATTTATTCTAAACTCTTCCGAGTTCACCAGGCGACAAAATAATAACATGAAATGGGTGATAAAAAAAATCATCGTCATTGTGCGGCTTTTAACGCGCATGCGCAAGGATTTAGTGTTTTTGGTCGTCATGTTTGAAAACTATCCAGATATTAAATATAATAAATACACAGTTGTAGTAGATTCAGGGGCGTCCCAAGAGCATAGGCGAGGGGGCTGCTGCGTAGAAGCGGCAAATGTTCACAGATTTTTTTAAATCACTAAACATTTTTGACACGAATTTGGTTTCAAATAAATACGATGCCTTTGATAATTAATTCTAAGCCACTAGAGATCAACTTGAAGATAATCCACATAAAAAGACAACAGTGTCCGAGATTGCAAGTCTTAATTGAAAAAGAAGCTAAATTTTATATTGAATATATCGAAACGCGAAAACCCATCTGATTACTAGACCACGTATGCCGTATCAGAGCGAGAAGACGGCGGTCTTTTGCTAAATAAATGTGTTATTCTAAGCCTTAAAAGTACTTCGTGACTTCAAAAAGATTAACGATAACTTAATTAGAAATAAAATAAGTAACGACTGTATTAAAACTATCGATGGTTAAAAAAAACATAGCAATCGAATGAACATGTTTTGATTTTGAAGACCTGCTTTGTTATTCTGTGTTGTATGCAACGGAATGTCTTTCTCAATAATTGTTATCAAATAAGCTTGTCTCATTCATCCTCAGTTTACTTACAAAAAATCAACTTCTCGTTCAAATGAATGAGTTTATCTCTTTTTTACACGCTAATCGGAAAGAGAGGGCATATTTGAGTGAGATGGTTTATTGCGGTATTATGATCAATTTTAGGGGAATCGGGTGTTATTAGAACCACATAAATTATACGATTTCGTTTGGTAATAGTGCATTCAAAAATAAATCCCATATTGAAACGTCAGAAGTGAATGAAAATCAGAAGGATTAAGGATTTTTCTTGTCATCACCAACGATGTATGGTTGGTTAGATTCATTTTTTTTTTGTCATTGTTAAGATTTAAAGATTTAGAATAAATTTTGATATAAGGTGCATTGGTATACAAAACAATTTTTAAATAACCATGAATGGTATATAAAAAATAAATATATATGATTTTTTAAATTAGTATTTTTATTACTGAAAACTTTGACTTAAACATGTGGTGCCGATAGTTGACCAAATATATACGCTTTTAAAATGTAGCAGCTACATACGCCAAACGAATACGTCTCAAAATAGTAGCTGGCTGGTATATCCTAGGCCATTGCTCCTGAGACTCTCCCAGTTATCACGTTTTATGAAACTCAAAGTTAGTTTGTATATTTTGACACGTCAACTAGTAGAGTTGTAATGATTAGCTAGATAATTCTAAGTACAGTATGTCATATAAAACAAAACAAATGTATGTTAGTATTTTGTTTGGTATTTTGATATTTAAAATTTAATTTACTACTTTGTTTTATACACTATACTTTGAAAGTTAATGAGTACGTAATGTTTGATTACTGAAATGTGTTCAACAATGAATAATCAGATTATTGAATCCATGAAAACAATAAAAAAGTAAGTCTCAAAATATGTGGAAGGCGGTATATCTTGAACGATTGCTCCTGAGACTCTTCCAGCAACGAAAAATGCACATAAACTAATTTAACGTTTGCCACTCTACTCATCTTATGACTATTAGTATTTTCTGCCAGTTCTACAGTGGTTAAAGCACTTTGGCGTAATTCCTTTTTGTTCGTAGCGTCTACGGGTTTGAATCCCTGTACGGACAATTTCATAAAATAAATTGATCAAATTATGAGTTGTGTTCATAGACACGGATGTATGTTATGCTTACATACCTCCCCATAAAATCATAAAAAAATGGAAAGCGATTAGCTGAATATCAGTCTTTTTAGAGTGTTCACTGTCAATACTTGGTGAAAATGCATTATATTAATAAAAACACAATATTCCTTTGTACTTTATTCCACTTTATTTAAAAGGTCAGGACCGGTTTCGCTCATTGTGAGCATTGTCAACTGATAAGAAAAATATATAAACAGTGCTATTTATACAAAAATAAATTGAAATAAAAGTTGTAAACAACAATTGACATTGAAAAGAATTTACAAATTACAGTATAAGTGACTCTATAACTACACAAAATTAAAATGTTTAACAGTTCTAACATATAATTAAAAAATCATCAAAGATTAATAAATTTTAAGTATTGACTGATGGTAATTTTATAAACATAATAAAAATTTGGGAATAATTATATCACTTTGTTAAGTATAACTTTCCATCAAGTATTGACAGTGAACACCCTAAAAATGAAATGCATTATATATATACTTATGAATATTAATTCCACTTTTATTTAATAAGATCGGGACCGGTTTTGCTCATGACGAGTATTATCAACTTGCATTATCATTTGACAATGCTCGCGTAAGGTTTGCTAAAAGTGTTTCCCAGTCATTACCAAAAGCATCATTCTAGCCAAGCACTATACACAAAGAGAGTTCAGTCGATTAACTACCTGTGAGTAATCGTAAAAATAGCTTCTGTTAAGATGATGTATTATAAGATAGCAGCGGTGGGCTACCAATATCTTAACAAGGGGGTCGGTAAATCTTATCCATTTATTTGTATCCATTTTCACTCCCAATGTGGAGCATATGACCTCCTAATGGAGGTATTTCAACATTTTTTTTTCTACGAGAACTGTTCGTTACTCAGTCGCTCTACCTTTCTTTTCCAAAGAGAGTAGTAAGGATAGAATGATAAGGCTAAGACAGGACTAGTGATGAACTCGAACCCATATGGTCCGGCACGGAAGCCCACAACACTGAATGAAAAAATGAATTGGCTACTAAGTCTTGTTTCTTAATAAAATTTAACCATCTATAGAGATTGCATTTATGTGCTGATTTGATCTAAGACGATAATTTTCTTATCTTAACAAGGGACTCGCCGACCGCGCTGAAATTTAACAAGGGGATCGCGCGAGCCAGCCCCCCCACCCCACCCCTGTAAGGTAGTATTTCATAAATTGGGTTTGCATTGCTAAATATTTATTAAGAGCGTCTTACTCGTTAAGGAATTGTGACCTCCAACACACGAATGCTTTTCCTTTTTTATAAATACCGTTAAATTAATATTTATAAATATGCATCAAAATAAAATAACGCACCTCTGAACTTGTCACGGCAAGAAAAATCTTGAGATGTAGTTTAACTGGAAAATGGGCTACGTAGAATTCTCACTTCAAACAAAACGACAATGACTCTCAAAATGTTTTTAGTTACACAGATCGATGTCTTGCGTTTGCTTAAAATGTAGATACGATATATTTGCTTAGCAGGAAAAACAAGTCAATTAATATTGATTTGACTTCTGCAACGTGAGTCACATAAAATCTAAATTGAGTGTTTATGCGAAACTGATTGTTAATCAGTCAGTTATCCTATCTTTTCAGAATATTAAGATTGAAAACAAATCATGCATTCGAGGACAATCGGTTCCACGATTCTTCCACACACGTATTCTCCGTACAAGAAAACTCTTGAATTTGCATTTACTTTCGGTAGAATTCCATTGTAATAAGGTTAAGGTCTTATTTTCTGCCGCCGTTGTGGTCGAGTGGTCAACGTTGTTGGCTTCGGCTACGGAGGGCCCGGGTTTAAATCCCGGTACGGACAGTTTTATAAATTGATTTTTAAATCTATTTATGAATTTCTGTTCAAAGGCATGGATGTATGTGATATCTTGAATTCCCCCCTCTCACCCATCCTATCCTATGAACGGGGGCGTATAGAGAGCGATTAGCTTACCACTAATCCTTTCCTACCCCTATCCTTCTATCCCTACTCTCTTTGGAAAAAGAGAGATTGAGCAACTGAGTAACAAGCAGTTCTCGTAGAAACACTTCTGTTGAGATAAACTCCATTAGGAGTCCATATGCTCCACATTGGGAGCGGACATGGTTTAAAAAAAAAGGTTAAAAATATCAAAGTATTACATTTTTGTGTCTACATTTTTTTATATAAAAATAGTTTATAGCTATGACATCGTCAGATAAACTAGTTTTATATAAAAAAAATGCAGAACTAAATACTAAAGATATTTTTAACCATATCTCGTATCTATTATCTACTGAATATTCCGTACATTTTAATATTTTAAGTATGCATTTGAGATTATAATCAAGACTGTCCATAATTTTTAAACGTGTTGGCAATATATTATATAACATAAAAATATTATTTCATTTTTTGATTGTCCGCAACCGGTAAAGTATTTGACACACTTGACATTAAATAGTAAAATAAAACAGCAACTTTAATGTTATTACATTTTTTAAATATTCGAAATATTTTGTGTCTGAAGTTTTTATGTACGGAAATTTCTGGGTACGAAATATGTGCGGAATAATCCGTTTAATTTGGATATCAATAAAAGGATATTTTAATACTAGGATTCGAACACTTATCTTGCAAATTATTAGATAGTATACCTGCATGCTTATGGTGGTTTGCGCAAATTCTGAAAGTATATCAATATCGCGCTTTATGAATATTCGTATTTGGGAAGTCATAAATGTACTTGGTAAAAACATCGGTCTTGCACGGTGGTGGTGGGACAGCCAGCTTGTACACACTCAAACAATAAAATATGCAAAAAACTACATATGACCTCGCAAGGAAGACAAATCGTCAGTAGGAAAACTGCAATATTATTATTTTAAGGTCATCTCAGTTTGATGTTTTCTGGAATTTTCGATCGTAGTTTTTTTATTCAAATATTCTTTTGGGCAACTGCCCGCTGCCTCTTGCTTATTTGCCGAGTTGTTTTCAAACAAAACAAAAATCACTTAGAACCAATGTTTGCCGATGAGCCTCTCTTCCACTCCACTGTCCAAATTTTTAAATAAAGCCAGACACTTTAAATAATATTCAGACGCTCTGTATATAAAATTATTAAAAATATGTAGCTAATGTAATTATAGATTGAATTGGTATTTACTTGGCAGAATTCCATTGTAATAAGGTAAACAATTTTTTAATTTAAAGACTCATCATAAAGAAAATCAATTGCTCAACCTTCCTCTTTTTTCAGAGAGATCGGATAGAAAGAAAGGACTAGGACAGGACTAGTGGTCAATTCATCGCTCTCGCTTTGAAGGATGGAATGATTTTTTTAGATATCACAAACACTTATGCATTCGAACAGAAATCAATTGAAGAACATGCTGTTCGTACTGGGACTCGAATCTATGAGATCCGTAATGGAAGCCTCGTCTTCATCTGAGTGAAAAGTGTCAACGACGTGCTACGACGAATTAAAACAAAAAAAAATATTGATTTGAAACATTAAAAATGACAAAGAAAAAAGGTGCCGGAACGCCGTTCGACCGCGTTACATGGGAAAAAGCGCTGGAGTATTCAAATGAGAATGCAATTATCTATGATTTAAATATGGCGTTGAATTAAAATAGTGACAGCTTTAATATTTCAATTGTGCCTCTCGGTTGATAAGGCCTGCCTTATAAGAAATGTCCTCGATTTGACAATCAAGACTGAGGTCCTTCCACCACGGTCGAGGGGTGGTCAAGTGGTTCCCGGTTTGATTCTCAAGTAGGGGCACGACTTTTTAAATTGATTTAGAATGACTTTAAGAATATTTAAACGACGTTGTTTTGTTACCCATTGCACTTGATAATATTGAGAATTGAACAAAGCAACGATATTTCGTTGTCCTTTCACGACTGGCTTGTGTTTTAAATTAGTCTTATTTTAGAAATAAACTCTTTGAATGTTGAATATTGTTTTGTCCGCTCCCAATGTGGAGCGTATAAACTCCTAATGGAGGTATCTCAACGGATTTTTTTTTCTACGAGAACTGTTTCTTAGTCAGTCGCACAACCTTTCTTTTCACTAAGAGAGTAGTAGGGATATGAGGATATAACAAGTAGTTACCTAATCTCTTTCACTACGCCCTGATATTAAAATTGGAATAGTGGAAGAGAATTTTTAGGCATTAAAACACCCATGCCTTTGAACAGAAATCGATAAAAGATTTACACCATCATTGAATTTATTTCGATTGAAATTTGCTATACCTAATGTAAGTATTTTTTTAAATATAACTATCAGTGATAGTATTACCTTATTTTACCCTTTTTAAGCACTGTCACCTGCTATGGCTCAGTTGGTTAGAGCTTGCTCTACCGATCCCGCAGGTCTGTGCTCGAATCCCGGTCAGATCACAGTGAATTTGAGAATTATTCAATTCAAAGTTGTGATCGAAGACTGGGTGTTTGTGATGTCAATTCACATTATCTACTCTCCTCCCATCCTTCTGATTATTTAATAACTGGGTGTAGCAATAGCGATTAGTCAACCACTAGTCCTGTTCAAGCATCATCCTTCTTTCCCTACTCAGATTGAGGTTGAGCGACTGAGTAAAAAACAGTTCTCGTAGAAAAAACTCCTGTTGAGACACCTCCATTAGGAGGTGCACATTAAGAGCGGACATGGATAAAAAAGCATAAAATTCCGACTTTTATTTTGTAATTTACAACTTAATTTCAATTGACGTAAACGTTTGTTTTGTCGATGATGATTCTCAAAGTGGAATAACAAAGTTTTTAAATGTGATTTTATATTTAAAAAAACAACTTCTATAACGTTACCGTCGAATGAATCTACAATATTGAATAACACTTAATAATTATACGTGTTTTATCAACTTTAGTGATCAGTAATATGCAGTTATTGACTTCGACTTTGAATAATATAATATATATTTATTATAATATGATATTATATTTGTGTATACATAATAATCAGAAAGCATAAACTAAGTTTATGTGCTTGTATATTTGTAAGAAGTAAGTAAGTATGACATTGTTTGCAACGAACAAGCAGTTGATTGCCCAATGAAAGGGTTTGTTCAGGTGTTGCCCCTCTCCCCTCGCTTATTTCATCTTGTTCCGACACTGCCTTTCTAAGCCGAAGATTCTCATTTTTGAATAACTGAAAAGTTTTTATTACTTCTTGTTATGTTCTTCTGTGATACTCAAATTAGTAAATAATAATTGAATGTAATAATAATTAAATTTGAATTAAACAGTGTGAGATGAAAGACATTTATTATGGGAGCAAATTAAATGGTCAGAATTTAAATATGAACGGTCAGAATATTTTTTACGAATTTTGGCTAGTTTAGGTTAGGTTTTTTTAATTTAATTTAATTTAAATTATAACTACTTATTCTGACAGATATATTATGACCATTTAATACAAATTCTGACCTATGTAATATAAATTATGACCGGAAAAATACGAGCCATAAGGTATTCTCAGTTAATATTATACTAAAAAAAAAAACTTTTTGTTCTAATTCTCATATTTATGTATTAAGATTAGGAACGGTTTCACTCAAACTTGTGTTGTGTATAAATAGCTCTGTAACAATATATACTTGTATCAATTGAAAATACTCGTATGGAATGTGAAATTAGTACAACATATTGTTTTATAAGATTTTTACCTTCTCACTTCGAGCTGATCAGTTCCATTTAAAAAAATCGGCGCATTAACGTGGCGTCGTGAAAGCGATTAGCTAACCACTAGTCTAGTAAAAACCATTTCCTTTCTATCCATACTCTCTTCGAAAAAAAAAGAGGTTGAGTAACTGAGTAACAATCAGTTCTTGTGAGTTGAGTTTCCTTCAGTAGGAGACAATGTTCCCTCTAAGGCAAGAGGTTAGCTGCGCGGAAATTTCAAAAGCTCCGCATACCGATCAAATATTAATTGAACAACCGTCGTGTAGTGCGCGCCAACCCGGAATGAGTGCGAGGGGGCTTCCCAACTGCTGCGCCACCGCGCACGCGCGCAGCTTAGAGGAAAACTCCTACTAGGAGACCATATGCTCCACATTAGGAAATGTGTATTTCTTTTGCTTGTGATGTGTAGAGAAATTGGAGAATACATCTAGTATTATATAAGATAAAATATATTCTTCACGTAAAAAAAGTGATAGTTACAAAAACAAGAAAGTTTGACAACAACAATGGCTTAGTTTTAACGACCGTACATCGTATTTTTGTTTATCGAGTCCACACGCGCTGCGTACCTACTAACTTGTTGTTTGCATACCAAAGGCCCAGGTTCGACTCCGAGAGAGACATCTTCGATTTCAGACAACGTACTTAACTCTCTAAAAACTCAACTATTATTCTGTTGCTTGAACATGTTCGATGCAGGGCTGTAAACGTTTTTCGAAATTGATTTTTACAAAACTCGATCGATTATTTGACATGAGGCGTCTAAAAACAAATACCAATGAGTCCACGTTTAATTTTTTTTACAAGTCAAATAATAACTTTATTCTCAATTGAAAAAAAAGGTGGGAAAGATAATTAGTCAATTATGCTTGTAACTAAAGTAGTAAAACGTATAAAACTTCGCTGACTACTAATATTCTTAAGTGGACTTATTGGTTTCGTAATTGAAAAACCACTGTGACGAAAAAGATGCTATTTTTTGATCCTCGATATATTTTTTAATTTAAATTAATGGATGACGATAATCAAATATATGTGCAATTAAATAAAATACGCTTATAAACACAAACTATAAAGAATAATACAATATTCATTTGTACTTATTTAGCCACCTGTGTGGTCGAGTGGTCAACGTCGTTGGCTACCGCTACGGAGGTCACGGGTTCGAATCCCAGTACGGGCAGTTTTATAAATTGATTTTTCAATCGATTTATGAATTTCTGTTCAAAGGCATGGATGTATGTAATGTCTTGAATTCCCCCCTCCCACCCATCCTATCCTATGTACGGGGCGTATCGAGAGCGATTAGCTAACTACTAGTCCTGTCCTAGCCCTTTCCTTCTATTCCTACTCTTTTTGAAAAAAGAGGTTGAGCAACTGAGTAACAAACAGTTCTCGCAGAAACACTTCTGTTGAGATAAACTCCATTAGGAGTCCATATGCTCCACATTGGGAGCGGACATGGTAAAAAAAACTTATTTATACTTTTATTTACCAAGATCAGGACCAGTTGGTAAATAAAAGTGGAAATAATTAGAAAGGAATATTGTGCATTTTATTGTGAATATTGAATATTGGTCTCTCGACTCCGACGCTGACTCTACAGTCCTGCCCTGGCTTCACGCGACAAGATAACGAAAAACACATATATGACTTTTTTTATGTAAAAAATGAAAAGTGTGTTATCAAAACATTATTATTCATTTTATTTAAGTAACACGTTTTCTTTATGTTTCTGTGCTTCGTATTTTAATAAGCTATCGCTTAAGTGCGGCGGCGTAGATGTACTATACCACGGGTTCCCAACCTGGGGGTCGCGAAGGGTTTCCTGGGGGGTCGTCAACTTTTTAGATTTTAACAATATAGCAAATCGAGGATTTGAAATTCCCCGGTGAGCTGAAAAAGAAAAAAGAGCTCTGGAGACAATCTGGGCAAAAAGTAAATCGAGGATTTCAAATTCCTTGTCGCTAGAGTCACATGGCTTTTATAAAAACCCGAAAAAGGTAATTAAAAACAAGCGAGTAAATAATTCCACTTACTTATTTCACATGTGTCACCAGCCCATCCAGGGGCGCACTTGCAGCAAAACCCCTGTGGCGTTCTCCGGCATCTGCCGCCGTGTCTGCATGGTGCTGGGGCGCAAGGGTTTTCGACGACTTCGCAGTTGGCTCCGGAGAATCCTTCAGCGCATGAGCAGCGGTACTGGTCAGGTGCTGTGTTCTCGCAGGTTCCTCCATTGTTGCATGGTTCGTGGGTTCCACAGTAGTTCAAATCTGCAAGACGAATATTCAATCAAATTGGAGGACTAAAAATATAAAGTACCTATAACATATTTAAAAAAAGTTTGAACCTACTTTTAAAAAAAAAGTTTTAACATTTTTGAACTTATATTGAATCTGAATCGTTCAAATTATGTACATTCATAAAAAAATTTGTCACTAACTAATATTGATATTCCACCAAGCACCTTCAGTCGAAATTATATTGAATCATGAATATTTTTTATGTTTATTATAGCATTCCTATATGTAAGTAAATCAGAAAGAATAAAACAAAATTACATTTTAAAAAAATGAAACGAGTTTTTAAAGCATTACATGGATGCGTCTTAGCACAAAACTATAATTTGAGATTTATACACACGTTTTTGTCAATAACGACTGGGGTTTCGCCTTCCAGCATCTTTAGGCGTTCAAACGTACAGATGAACTTGATCTGACGCTTGATAAATACGTGCATCGTGTGATGTATATGATAATATAATAAATATTTTTTTAATCACTAAGTTAAAAGCTGTTATTGATTTACTTATTATGTATTATCATATGTATAACCTTATTCAAAGGAACAAGCTATGTTTGCACGAAAAAAATAAAACCAACAACTGATACGTAAATACATTGTTTTCACATATTCAAGTGATTTACAAAAAAATCCGAAACTGTATAACATGCGGCAATAAAACTCGAAGTACTGATTAAAAGAGGAATATTCTCTATTATTTTTTCTCATACTATAATGAAGAAAGATATATCCTCAAATTTTGAGCCAATATTTCCCACTAGGGTAAAAGTTATTATGATTTAAACAATACCAGAATTTTATCTTGAGAATTTATCCCGTTGCGAATGTGTTAATGACGTTCATTTAGTTGGGAAAGTAATCACACAAAAAATACCATATCTGTATGTCGTTAAAAGATTTAAAAAATGGGAATGTCTACTGATTTAAACGGTAAATCATGTTAAAAACTGTATTATTTTGGTATGATGATTTTTGTCAACCTATATGTGACACGGTTTCTCAACATTTTAAGATTCGACACTTCCCACATGGATCGAATTTTTTTTTAACTTTTCGAGCTGAAAGTTTTCTCTTATTAAAATTGGTTTGGACATAAACTTTGATTATTAACAATTCATTGAAATCTTGTTTTCACGTGCCCGGAACATTCCGCTGTTCGCGTATTTTGTTTTAAAATCCTAGTGTATTTTAGTTCTCTTAGAGAATTGGGTGTATTCCTAAAAAAATCCATTTAGAGAATAATTTACGTTTTTATTCAATAAATAGGTTTGCGATTGATTTTTCACGCCAGTAAATTTTCTGATTACTTAAAAATGCAACAAAAATCCCCCCCCGTTGAGGGCAACGAGCTTACAGCTAGTAATTATTATTTACAAATATAAATCAGTGGAATAAAACAGAGGAAACGAAAAGGGAGTCGCCAGTCATTGATTATATTGTGCTTATTACAAGTAAAATAATATACAATCTTGAGAGATTATTTTTCTTTCTAATATAATACCAAACGCAAGACGTAGAGCTCGAATCCTTCTCGCCATATAAACTTGTTCATAAAAGCTTTGTATTAAAATTCCGACCGCGTCCTCTCGCGTCGGCCGTCCCAAATGGACATTATCACATTTCTGAAAAGCTAAACGATGCTCCGGGGGCCGTGGGTGGCAACTTAATGACATCTTTTACATATTCTTTCAATCATCACACCACACGAGGATACAACACTGAGAATTTACGAGAGAAAAAGCGGACGTTTCGTACGCGTGTGCTACTGTTAAGAAAAATACACGTGATTTAGCAGTTTCATATTCCGCGTAATGTATTCCATTATTTCGTTTACAGCAACGGAAGTCAACTTAAAAAGTGTATATTATTATTGTTGATTATTTGTTGGTAAATGGAGATGCGCTCTTGATGCCCTTTAGGCAGCGGTGGGCTGGCAATACGCTAACAAGGAACTAAAGGACAATGTTTGCTATAATCGAAACTGGTCCTGATCTTCATAAATAAAAGTGGAAATAAATACAATGGAATATTGCGTTCTATTAAATATTGATAAGATTGATTATTTGTTGGGAAATGACGCTAGGCGTTAATTAGACTTCTAATCGAACGGTGAATATATTTGGCTTTGGTTACCTTGTAAACGTTTTCGATTCCCAGAACATAACGTTTCATAAATTGGATTTTCAATAGCTTTATGGATTTGCGTTCAAATGCTTAACAGAGAAAAGATACTAAAAATAAAATCTTTCCAGCGCTGAACTAATCATTCATTTCTAAATACTTTATAAGGAGTTTGAGTGCTTCACATTGGAAGCAGACATGATTGGACAACAGTGACTTCAATGTCTGATTTTAAGATTTTAATTCCAGTCATCGCTTAAAACAGCAATATTAACATTAAGAATTATTTGAAAAAACTCTTTTTAACTCACATTATTATTCGACTGTGGAAAGAAAAAAATACGTGAACTTGATACACGTTCTATCAAAAGGAATGTAAGCTGCAAATGCCGAATAAGTATCTAAATTAAACTTTTAAGTTTGAAAAAAGATGAGCTTGTAAAAAATTAAAACCAAGAAAAAACACTGAAAAAAGGATTTTCCTAGAAAATTTCTTCAATTAATATTGTAATATGTCAATTAAACACCAGCTTCGAAGTCTCCGTGCACTTCAAGGTTGTGTTTATTTCATAATTTGCTTATGGCGTAAAATCTTCAAAACACGTTTTGTGTGCCTCCTGTAAAATTTGCTATGTTTGGGTTACGTCCTTTTTCCTTTCCACAGTCGATATCTTTATCAACGTACATACAATCCATTATAACTAAAATGATTATCACGTCCTCGTAATAGAAAATGAAATAAATTGATATCAGACGCTGGTTTTTTTTTTCAAACGAATCAATCGCGATGTTATTTATTACGTCACGAGGGATCGGTGTTAGGTGTTTGCTTCTCGTAGCCAAATCACGTATACACCAACTTATCTGCCTGTCTTAGAGATCTGCCTAATACTTACGGGTCTGCCTGTAGTCGCGTCTGACTTCATCCAACCGTGAAATTGCATAAACGTTGAAATTGCTGGAGGGCAGGGTCAGAGCAGTGCTTTATATTGCCGATAAATTATTTTCGAACTATTCTTCTACTAATATTTATTCATATAATTTAAAATTTCGACTGAAGGTGCTTGGTGGAATTTCAATATTAAATTTGAATCGTTCAAATTATGTACACTCCCACAGATTTTGTCACTTACGACCCGGGTTTCGCCTTTCGGCATCTTTAGGCGTTCAAGTGCACGGATGAACTTGAACTGACAGTCAGTTCAAGTCTGTCAGTTCAAGTTCAAGTTCAACTGTCAGATCAAGTTCATCCGTGCACTTGAACGCCTGAAGATGCCGAAAGGCGAAACCCGGTTCGTAAGAGACAAAATCTGTGGGAGTGTACATAATTTGAACGATTCAAATTTAATATTTATTCACCTTACAAAAAAATCAGTTTCGTCACTATTAATATATCTACACGCATATAATCTAGCTCAGGAGTGGGGAACCTTTTCTCGTCTAAAGGCCGCAGTAAACACTGACTAAGAAATCTTTGGCCGGAAACAATTTCATGCCTATTTATGAAGCTCAGAAATTTGCGGATTTCCCGAATTCCCAAAGGATTCAGACATCCAAAATCCCAAGAGTTTATGGATTTACCAAAAAAAGTTGTTTTATAATATTTCGAATTCAAAATCTCAGGAATTTACAAATTTACAATCGTCGGTTTCAGTATTAAATGGATATACAAAATTCATATCAGGTAATTAGATATATAAAATTGCGCTATTGGTTGAGTGCCTCTCCTGCTGAAAGAATCCAGTCGTGATAATTTTAGATAGTTGTACTAACTATTCTTGATTTAGATTTAAAAACATGAAAAATATTTATAATTCTTTCAAAGAAATTGTGGACGAAGGACCTACAAACATTTTTTTTAACCATGTCCGCTCCCAATATGGAGCATATGGACTCCTAATGGAGTTTATCTCAACAGAAATGTTTCTACGAGAACTGATTGTTACTCAGTTGCTCAACCTCTCTTTTTCCAAAGAGAATAGGAATAGAAGGAAAGGTCTAGGACAGAACTAGTGGTTAGCTAATCGCTCTCGATACGGCCTGTTCATAGGATAGGATGAGTGGGAGGGGGAAGACATCACATACATCCATGCCTTTGAACAGAAATTCATAAATCAATTGAAAAATCAATTTATAAAACTGCCCGTACTGGGATTCGAACCCGTGCCCTCCGTAGCGGTAGCCAACGACGTTAACCACTCGACCACACAGGCGGCAATATATAGTTTAATTTTTAATTTTATTAACATAAAATATAGTTTAATTTTTAATGATTGTCATATTAACCGTAATCTAAGGAACCGCAGTACAACTTTAAGTCTCTATTAATATAAAATCGATTTCCTTAATTAATCATTAATTAGTTAACCACTAGTCCTGTTCTTGTCCAATTCTTCTATCTATACTACTGTCTTAAAAAAGAGAGGTTGGGCAACTGAGTAACAAAGAGTTTCCGTAGAAAAGAACTCTTAAAATACCTCCAATAGTAGGCTATATTATTCTCTAAATTGGGAGTAGACATGGATTAAAAAAATATTAATCAAAAATAATATTTTTAAATATTTGAGTCTTAGTTATGACTCATTTATCCCGGAGCTTTGGGGCAATCAATCATTGTTCAAGTGACAGCTGCGGCCCTGGTCAAGAATACCTCCGGTAGATTGGAGTTCTTCAACTCTAATGCGATAAATTGGTACCAAATGGTGACTAAGTGGTTTAGGAAGAAGCCTGCCATACATTAAACTTTTTATTTTGCGTTTTTTTATGTGAGTAGACAATAAAAAGGCAAGGTAACCATTCTTGTACAAGTCTACGCGTGAAATTTAATTAAAATCATTTTAATGAAACCTACAGAGAATAAATAAATGCTCCGTTTAGTGCAAAGGTTCAAAATTTTCCACCCTGAGGGTGTAGGGTAGAAGAATCAAATTTTAATCCTGTAAAATTACTTGTTTTTACATTTTTAGAGTAAATTTGTTGTATCTGAGAGATGTATAAATATGCAATTTTTTGCAAACCAGGCTTGTTTCAAATTAGGTGAAAGATGAACCATGAATGTAATTTAGTAAATAAAAATACATCGGATTACGTTTATGCCACTGGTACCTAATTGGTGTTTTCGCCGACAACATTGAATAAGTATACACGCATATGATTGAAATTGCATGTAAAAAAACTTTTTTTTTTGAATTGTGACTCATTGTGTTATGTGACCGCTCTGGATACTTCATGTCTTCATGTGATGGGTATGTTTGTAAGCATTAAAAAATACATATTCTCTGAGTAATGCTTATAACGATCAAATTCAGTCGGTACTATCTTCCTCGTAATAACCAAGTTCGACTGTATATGTACAGTGAAAACCCGACTCTACATTTTCCAAGGGACCGTAATAAATAAACGAATAATGCGGGAAACCGATAATGCGGAAAAACTTCAAATAATACCAAAAAATGTTTAATTTTCAAATAAATTCCATATAACTTGAATATAACTTAAGATATCTTAAATACACACTATTTGTAGTTTTGTACTTAAATTTTGACAAACATCCTTCAAACTCGCGTTCTTTTCTAGGATAACTTTTTGCTACATACATATGTCGACTCGTTTTTCCCCTAGACTTTTTCAATGCCTTGAATTGTTTTCAGTTTCTCAGTTAGATTTCTAGTTTTCTTCATTTAAGCATTATAGTTTTGACTTTTGTGTTAGAAAAAAATCGCGCAACCAGATGCGATGTAAAACTATTTATGAACGAATAAAAAAATATATGTAACAAAAACGGTCAATCGGGATAGTAATTGGGACAGGACGATACTATTAAGATAATAGATCAAGGAAATCGGTAAATCGGTGAACTATTAACGTTGAATTATTAAACATTGTTATTACGGTGTCTTGGTCGAGTAAAAAATAAACGATCGATGCAAAATAACGAAGATAGTGAGAACGGAAGATTGGGGTTGCCCTGAAAAAAACAAGATGCGAGGCAAGACTATTTATGAGAAACATTCAACGAAAACGGTCAATCGAGATAATATTTGTGACGGGAACAAAGTATTTAAACTATAGATCGAGGAAAACGGTAAATTGGGGAACGATTAATGCGGGATTATTTTACATTGTTCTTATAAGTATTTGGCTGGGACTATGAAAAATAAACGATCCATGCGGGAAAACGAACAATGCGAGAACGGTAGATCGAGGTTCCACTAAATATAAATTTATAATATTCTGCGATATTTTTTTGTAATTGAAAAAAATATAATTATTAATTAAAATATTAACTCACCTAATAATATACCAATATTAATTATAATATCATATTATCTATGAGGCCATTCTCAATGCTACCGATTTGACCGACATAATATATGTATATTGCAAGACGTAATTATTATCTCATCAGTTTGCATTGATATCGATCTGCAAAGATAGTATTGCAACACTTGAAATAACTCAAATTATTTATGGTCCATAAATCAGCGGCATGTTTTATTACGGTTATTAGTATCAGGTACTTTCCCATTAGCTAGTATCGTGTAACAAAGAGATTTATCGGCGAGAATGCATAATGGGATAGCTAGTTATTTGCGCACAAAGAAAATCGGGTTATTTTAGTGCTAACTGGATATATGTGAAGAAAAGACACAATATTCATTTGAACTTTATTTCCACTTTATTTTTAAAATGCCGGTTTTGCTCATGGTGAGCATTGTCAACAGATAAGAAATATAATTGAACAGTGCTATTTATACAAAAAACAAATTGAAATGAAAAGACTTTGAAAACTACAGTAGAAATGACTATAATTACACAAAATTAAAATGTTTAATACCTCATAATATAATTTAAAAATCATTAGAACAATAAAAGTTAAAGTGGTGGCTAATGGTGGTGGTCCAGTTGCTTAGAGCTTGCTCTACCGATCACGCAGGTCTGGGTTCAATTCCCAGTAAGATCAAAGTGAATTTAAAAATTATTCAGTTCAAGTTGTGAACTAAGACTGGGTGTTTGTGATGTCAATCCACATCATTTCCTCTACTCCCATCCTTCTGACCCTTTAATAACTGGGTGCAGCAATAGCGATTAGTTAACCACTTGTTCTGTTCTAAACTTATCCTTCTTTCCCTACTACTCACTTTAAAAAAAAGTGAGGTTGAGCTACTGAGTAACAAGCAGTTCTCTTAAAAAAACGTCTGTTGAGATACCTCCATTAGGAGGCCATATGCTCCACATCGGGAGCGGACATGGAATAATAATAATAAAAAAATCCTTTGTACTTTATTCCACTTTGTACTTTGTCAACTGATTGTCAGCATTGTCAGTTGACAAAACTAGCAATGAGCAAAACCGGTCCTGACCTTTTAAATAAAGTGGAGTAAAGTACAAAAGAATATTGTGTTTTTATTAATATAATACCTTTCCACCAAGTATTGACAGTGAACACCTTAAAAGTGATCAAGGAGTAATAAAGTTAAAGTGGTGACTAATAATGGTAATTTCAAACATGGTTATAATTTCGGAAATTTTAACAAAGTGATCTAAAATGCTACATTACTAAAGTTATTACCTTCATTATAATTGAACCGCTTTAAGGAGAATTTATTGATTAATGAAAACACAATATTCCTTTGGACTTTATTCCACTTTATTTAAAATGTCAAGACCGGTTCCACTCATTGCGAGCATTGTCAACTGATGTTGAGCTGAATAAATGATGCTACAAACGCGAATTTGTTAAAAACTTTAAGATGTTCTAGATATTTATAATTCGTTCTAGTTTTCATTACTTTTTGCGGTGGATTTAGAAAGTAAACTGATGTTATAATTACACCACCATTCGAAAATGTCAAAATTCGCTGATTTTTGTTTTGGTTCCGGGGTTCTCCGTTGAAAAGATACCAACCAGGTCGTAATAACTCTCGGTGCAAGATTTCGTTACGTTGATGCCGCACCTGGGGACACCTGTGGAGGCATCGCCCACATTTTGACGGACCGAAAACAAGGTATTCGGAAAAGCAATGCATATACGAAGTAGCCAGATGTTTTATGACGTACAGCGTACATACGAACAACAGAATCTTAGAACAATCACGGTCTGAATTAAAGACATGTGATATAACTTGCCCCGTAGAAGGTGCAGTTAATATGTTTTTACTTTACTGCTAAAAATTGAATATACTAAATTTATGCTATTTTAAACCATGAAAACCAAATTATTGGAAATTGAATCGTTCAAATTATGAACACTCCCACAGATTTTGTCACTAAAGACCCGGGTTTCGCCTTTCGGTATCTTCAGGCGTTCAAGTGCACGGATGAACTTGAACTGACTATTATTGATATTATTGAACTGACTATCTTGATATGAATTATTGGAGTTAAACAAAATTCAATGAAGTAAAAAGAGTGTTACTATAAAAAAAAATCCGAAAATGTTCTCGCAAGTGACTAAAATTATAGAACAAATTATAATGCAACAGTTACAGTCAGTGACGGCCGGTCAATGTGGCATTGGATCAATGGACCCTTTGTATATGCAGAGGCGGTTATATTTCATGAAATAATATTCAAACATTACATCTATACCAGGGGTGGGGAACCTTTTCTTCTCTAAAGTCCGCATTTATTTTTCTGATTAGACATAAGGCCGCAGTAAACATTGACTAGGAAATCTTTGGTCGGAAACAGGAATTTACGGTTAGAATATGTCAGAAAATTACAAATTTACATAAATTTACAGAATTACAGAATTGGGCAGAAGGCCGCACTAGAGTAGCTAAAAGGCCGTAGGTTCCCCACGCCTGATCTATACTATTCCTTCATTTAAAATTCTTCATGTATTTATTATCTTTATGTAGTATTGTAATGACTTATTTTAAACACCGTGTGTTTATGAAGTGTCTGTTTATTTATTTTTGCAAGTAATGCCTGTCCGGGTTTAAAGGCGATCCCAGACGAATTGTATTGACGGAGATCGAAAGTGTAATGTTGTAGTAACACTGCAAGCTGGACGCTCACTCGGCGGTCTTCAAGCAAACGTGCCAGCGGTTCCAAACACCACAACACCCAAAGACGCGCAAAAATATACAGTAGTGCACACCACCAAGTATTGAAAGATTTATTCTGTAAAATTCTTATGCAAAAAGTAAGCACAAATATCGTTGTTACGCTGCGAAATACACCCTGTTATATTATCGTAAAGTAGTAGGAAGAAGAGGTTAATACAACACTGAGTTTCACCAAGAAATCAAATACAAACGAATATTCGAACATTCGAATATGTTTAGATATTTTTTGACATTCGAATATTCGAAAGTTGAATAAATTATTCGAACATTATTTGATAGTTTTCGCAGACAGAACTGTAAATTAAATGTATGTAAAATACAATTTCTATCTACTTATGATATAGTTCAATCTTGGCACAGTCATTTGGTGTATTTATTCACAAGTCGACACAACCGAAAATTTAACCGATCGGCCATTTGGTGACGAAAAAGGTTAACTTATTTTTTAAAAATGCGGCGTTGTACGAATATCAAGATTATTTTGTTAACTCTAAAAAAATTTTTTTTTTTGTACAATCAAGTACAATTCTTCAACTTTTGAGTTGCTGCTCGAGTAGGGCAAATAAGGTATTTTCGGTTTTTATATATCGAATTTGGAAAGTAAAAAGGACTTAACCCACAGCTTTTTCAAAACAGCTTTTTTCGATAATCACATTGTATCAAACTTGATACACGTTCTATCAAAAGGATGCAATCTGCAAATGCCAAGTTAATATCTAAATTTAGCTTTTAAATTTGAAAAAGATGACCTTGCAAAAAATTAAAACCAAGAAAAAAGACTGAAATAAAGATTTTTCCCAGACATTGTTTTAAATTAATATTAGATTATGCCAATTTAAACACCAGCTTAGAAGTCTCCGTGCACTTCAAGGTTGTGTATAATTCATAATTTGCAAATAGCCCAAAATCATCAAAATACATTTTTTGCGCCTCCTGTAAGATTTGATATGTGTGAGTTACGTCTTTTTTCCTTTCAACAGTCGATATGTAGATTCAAAGCATGAATTATGACAATTTAATGAAAGAATGA
Source organism: Himalopsyche anomala (assembly GCA_031772345.1). Lineage (NCBI taxonomy): Eukaryota > Metazoa > Arthropoda > Insecta > Trichoptera > Rhyacophilidae > Himalopsyche > Himalopsyche anomala. The sequence goes on from CM062839.1 coordinate 22,213,202, forward strand.
TTCCAAGATATGACTGTATCAGAAATTGATAAGAGGATAGTCACCGTTGGACGTACAGACTTATTTATAATTTATAAGCTTATATGTTTGAATATTCGAATGTCTCCACCGAACGAAGTCCGAAAAATAAACACACTTGGCAACCACTGACAAAAAAATAAATAAAAACCTTTCTCTTTTCAAGGGAGCGTGAACGGTCGAAATGGATGACCAAAAAAAACACCCAGATACTATTATACTCAATTGATTTGAATTAATGTTACGGCAATTAGAACAATTTATCGGTTGAAGGTTATATGTACAAAAAAAACAACAGTTTCTCTTTCATAATAATGATCGCACTTGTTTTATGAATAATGTGTTACGGTCAAATACCAAATCGGACATTTCATACACGTCGAGATAATCATTGATAACTGTTAATGCATATTTAAACAAATGGTACCGCTTGTGTTATACAACGATTTGTTTTAGATTGATTGGTTCAGAATTGGCATGGTAAAAATATATTACAAATAAGACATGGATAAAAAAAAAAATTTAATCGAGTAATTAGTCTTTCGATAGCTATTTTTTAATTACGACAACACCATTAGTAAATTTATAAAACAAAAAACATTAAATATTTATTGTATATTTTAAAAGTAATAATGCCTACATATGTATATGCATTGAAAAGTGATGATTTCATATAATGAGATGAAAAATAGTATTTTAGTTAAAAAAATATTTTATACAATATGGTTGATAACTATTTCGGGTTTATGCCTCATCAGAACTGACATTATGTTTAAAATAAAATTAATTTAGCCGCCTGTGTGGTCGAGTGGTCAACGTCGTTGGCTTCGGTTACGAAGGGCACGGCTTCAAATCCCGGTGCGGACAGTTTTATAAATTGATTTTTCGATCGATTTATGAATTTCTGTTCGTTGGCATGGATGTATGTGATGTCTTTAATTCCCCACTCTCACTTATCCTATCCTATGAACGGGCGTATTGAGAGCGATTAGCTTATCACTAGTCCTGTCCTAGCCCTTTCCTTCTATCCCTACTCTCTTTGGAAAAAATAGAGTTTGGGCAACTGAGTAACAAGCAGTTCTCGTAGAAACACTTCTGTTGAGATAAACTGCATTAGGAGTCCATATGCTCCACATTGGGAGCGGACATGGTTAAAAAAAAACATATCTATATACATACTAGCTTAGAAGAAATACGCAATACATTATTTCATCCACTCAAAAATTCTAATTTATATTTCTTAATGTAGTATTTATGTTTAATCGATTGACTTAAGTGTTTCTCGGAACGATTACAAATATGAGATTATTTAAAGCTAATTACTTTTAATATTAAATGATTATTTATTATAAGTTAAATAAGCGTCTTGAAAGGGTTATAGCAACGGTGATTGCTTGATATTTGTTTGGTCATTAACGATGTCATTGGCTTAATTATGTTTATTAATTTCATGTTTTTATAGTATATTTACTACTAAGATGGAAACAGATAGGCGCTGAAATAAAATTTATGATGTTGTCAACTGCTGTATTTTTATAACAAATATCTGTTATTTTTTTTACATTAAAGTGTTAATCAGAAGATACTAGTTGTGAGTGCAAAAACACCTTTGGTGCAGGTTATGTGAAAGTCGGTTCGTGGCTAAGATTTTAGTTCTATCCACTCAATTAGTTTTAGTTTTAAAAGGCGCCAAAGACGCCTCAGACACAGGTGCAGTAATCCTGGAGCCAGCCCTGGTGACAGTCATACATTTTTCTCCGAATTCATTAAAAGTTATTAAAAAAATCAAAATATAAAAATGTTCATTCGGACATTTGAAACATTCATTGTGTAATAAAATCACCATACACGCCTTTACAGTTTAACTACTCGGCGACGGTGATTCATTATTATCATATACTTGGAAAAAATCGTCTGAAGGTAACACTTACAGGAAGTTAGTTTTCAACAAAGATTTTTTATGGAACAAAAGAGAGTTTTAATTTGAATCGTTCAAATTATGTACATTCCCACAGATTTTGTCACTAACGACCCGGGTTTCGCCTTTCGGCATCTTCAGGCGTTCAAGTGCACGGATGAACTTGAACTGACGCTTAGTAAATGAGTGTTTCGTGTTTATATATTAAATAAATGTATCACTGAGTCTAAAGCCATTGCTGGCGAAAAGGATAAGCTCATGGGAATACCCAAAGATTTGAGTAGTGAGTGGTTTTAAGAATTATATTTATTTGTTTGTCGGCAAAGGTTTTATCATTATATTTATATAGGGTATAGAAGTGGAGATCCCGGTAGGCTTAATATTTCATTTAAAATCGTAAGGCTATGCAGCTGTGCCCTATTGATTTCTAAAATTTCCTACATAATTTGAACGATTCAAATTTAATATTGAAATTCCACCAAGCACGTTCAGTCGAAATCTTAAATTAAAAAAAAGATAGTTTGATTTTAAAACATCAGCTGATAAGCTTCAGAACATAAAGCCCTATGATTCTTCATTCATATATTATGTTAAAGAGTCATTTTATTCAAGCAAGCTACCTTTGTTTCTGACCCCGTCAAAAATAATAAGTCCCTCTGTAGAAAATATTGTGACCTATCATTAATTAACTAACCGTAATTCAAGCATAAGAATATGTCGATAACAATAAATTCACAAGGTTATAATGGATTCCAATGAACAAATATATATTATAGATCATTTGAAATAAAGGTTACTTTTAAAAACACATTACGAGAGTTGAATCGAAAGATCAATGTTTTTTTGTTTGATTCCCCATTGAAAATAAAATAGTAATTTGTATAAGAAATTGTTTATACAATAGAATGAATAAAGTTTTATTAAAATAATGTAACCGGATACGTTTAAATAAAATTGAATACAATGATTAAGCACTGCATTGTAGCGAATTTACTTATTAAAGAATGAGGTAACAAATATGTAATGCAGTTTCTGTCAGAGCATTGAATTGGTAATAATAGGAAATAATGTTTTATAATAAAAGACATTACAAAGTTGTAATAACATCCATGTAAAAATACATACAAATCCATTAATTTATGTATAATTAATATGTAAAAGTTTCCGACAAGTTTTTTTGTCACAAAAAAACAATGATATACTCTGCTGAATTAGTGGCAAATATATCCAAAAGTTTCTCGAATATTAAGAAACTAATTAATTATATTGTATCTCTATTATTTTTGAAATTATTCCATACCAGGGCATCCAATTCCGTAACCTTTTTATGAACCCATGATTTCAGGATTCACAATCATTTATCAGTGTGGAATAGGGTCTCAAAACCATTTATTCCAGTTATTAAATTAAGAGATTCCAGAATTTTTGTCAGCTCGAAGTGACGAATTGATAAATTTTACATTTATTGAAAAACACCAGATTGCTTATCGTTCTTCTAAACACTGGAGTCATATTATAATTGTAATTTGAATTAAGATGTTAGAGTGAATAACATGATGCATTTTGTATCTGTTCGGAGCCAGTTTATATAGCTGAGAAAAATGTAAGTTTAATCATAGTTCTGACGATGGCGAAAGCCGAAAAAGCTATGAACTAATAAATATAAAAACTGTAGTACTGAATATGTTGCTATTTTTATCCTATTATAATGGAGTTCTACCAAATAAATGCCAAATCAATAAATAAAAAGAAAAATGTGAGACTTCTATTTAGTTCTGTATTTTGATATATGCCCTATTCCAAAATGATAAAATATTTGCAATGTTGCTTATATGAGTGTTAAATTTAAAAAAAAATCCTATAATTTAATTCAGGATTTTTTTTAATACGTAAATAACATTCGCCGTCTGTGTGGTCGAGTGGTCAACATCTTTGACTACCGCTACGGAGGGCACGGGTTCGAATCCCAGTAAAGGCAGTTTTATAAGTTGATTTTTCAATCGATTAATGAATTTCTGTTCAAAGGCATGGGTGTATTTGATGTCTGAAATTCCTCCCTCCCACCCATCCTATCTTATAAACGGGGCGTATCGAGAGCGATTAGCTAACCACTAGTCCTGTCCTAGCCCTTTTCTTCTATTCCTACTCTCTTTGGAAAAAGAGAGGTTGAGCAACTGAGTAACAAGCAGTTCTCGTAGAAACATTTCTGTTGAGATAAACTCCATTAGGAGTCCATATGCTCCATATTAGGAGCGGATATGGTAAAAAAATAGCATTATACGTTTTTAACTGTATGTGAATGAGCACACAAATATTCGATACCGAATTAGTTTATAATATTGTTTCAGACTTAATGTATTGTATTGCCAAAACGACGTCAATTTTTTGCATCGTGTCAAAAATGATGCAGATGTCATTTTTTACGATATAAACGTTTTGATATATATCACAGCAAATAACTTTTTGCATAAAAGATCTGAATTGATTTGCATTATTGATAAAAAAAAACAGAGATTAACAGAATCGATCATAGACTACAACCGAACATAATGCTTAATAACACAATACGATGATTTATGCGCGTGGTATACAATATCTATTATAGCGTTAGTTTTTTAATACATTTGCACAAGTGTTTTTTACTATTGTGTTGATCTATTTTCATTGAACCTAGGCTCGACAGATGCACCCTTCAGCCACAACATGCACCGCCTAATGTAACCGATATATCACTTTTTTTTATCAATTAACAAAGCCTCAAGCGCTATTATATGGATGGCGTAGATTTGTAGGGATGAACTGCGCGGAAAGGGGTGATTACGTAGGAGTCTCCAAGGGGTTGTTTAATACAGTTTATGATTTGACGATAAGAATGTTTTGATTGTATCTATTGAAAATTTTATATGTAATAGAGTTTGTTAACCTTTGCTAATGTTTTATGTGTGTAGTACATATTTCCATCACCATAACTACTATCTACTGCTACTATAGTTTAAGATACAAAAGCTTTAACCCTTCTTCTCATAAGCTTTAAGTGACAGGAGTCAGATTTGTATATTCGTAAACTTTTATTATCTTTTTTCAAACTATTTCTTCGAGTTAAAGAGCTTTTAGTCTGCTTTCGCCTTTGGTGAACATTTTTATTTTAAAATTTTGATTGTTGCTTTTTCCATATTTTTTTAAACGTTAAATATTACTAATATTACTTATATATTTATATAAAGCTTGAGTGAAAACTGCACAAGTTATTATATCATTTCATATGCACATCTTTTTCCATGAAATTTTGAAAATAAACAGAGCGCAATTGAACAGCCTTCCGATTTTAAATGAAATACTAACCATGCCGGGATCTCCACTCCTATACCTTATATAAATATAATCATAAAACCTTTTCCGACAAACAAATAAATATAATTCTTAAAACTACTCACTACTCAAATCTGTGGGCATTCCCATGAGCTTATCCTTTTCGCCAGCAATGGATTTAAACTCAATGATACATTCATTTCTTTTACTAAGCGTTCTACTACGAAACATTAATTTACTAAGCGTCAGTTCAAGTTCATCCGTGCACTTGAACGCCTGAAGATGCCGAAAAGCGAAACCCGGGTCGTTAGTGACAAAATATGTGAGAATGTACATAACTTGAACGATTCAAATGCACATATTTGTTGAGTATAATGAGATAATGATATCATCAAATTATTATAAATAAATGATCATAAAATATATCGCATGGTGTTTGTAAGTAACCGTATACTGTGCTTTGAAAACAGATGCCTGTGCCAAAAACTAAGAGCACAATGGTTTGACTTTGTCAGGAACTCGGACAAAACAGCCCTTTATCTCTAGCCTCACGTCCAAAGTGAAGAAATGACGAAGGACCCGAAATGCCTGAATTCTGCCTGTCCCTTTTATAAACCGGATTGATTCCATCATCATGGAAGGCCACTGATTCCTATCTAAATAATTTACTCGGTGGAGCTACAAGGAGGAAGACTTTATGACATGGAAGGAAGCAACAAGATCGGCAAAGATTAGATAATCTTGAAGCAATCATGTGTTGACCGTACGCTTCGGCTAGGAAGCGAACCAGTAAGTTATTCGGAAAAAACTAGCTACTGAAGGCTCAAATCAAAACATTGAAAGTGTAGCTTTCTGCTTAAAACGACAATTCTTAAAATAGTATAACAAATTTTAAGCCATTTTTCTTCACCAGGTTATAAATTAGAATATTTAAGCTTTCATAAGAAAAAAGACGATTTATCATTTATTAATTTTATGAAATATCCGTCTTAAATTTCTATTCTTTGATATATTCCACGTCTTTTAACATTAACTAAATATTTATGTACTTAAATATTGTGAGGTTATTTAAGAGATGTAATTACAATTTCCAGCATTTCCGATATATGTTATCATTCATACCATACCGCTGAGTACCACCCCTCTAGGCACGTTGATGTGTCGAACAGGGGTGTTTTGTAGCACCCTCCAGTTAATTTATGCCACATTGTTGTATTTATTTATACTGGCCAAAACGCCGCAATGATCCGATCATTGAACGGCAGATGTACTCAAACAGATGTACAGGTTTTGATTTAATATTTTATTTTGTTAAAATTTTATAAAATAAGTTATTTAAACGTATTAAAATTGTGTCTTTAAAATAAACATTTTTCAAAACCATATTAGTGAGCGAAACCGGTGCAGACCTTTTAAATAAAGTGAATTAAAGTGAAATAAAGTACAAAGGAACATTGTGTTTTTATTAATGTAATGCCTTTTCACCAAGTATTGACAGTAAACACTCTAAAAGTGATGATTTCAATTACTGTTGATGCATAACGATTTATTAGTGTTTTTATTCATGTCCTCTCCTAATATAGAGCATATGGAGATTTAATTAAGGTATCGTATCTTAACAGAAGTTTTCTGCGAGAACTGTTTGTTACTCAGTCGCTCAACCTCTCTTTTACAAAGAGAGTGGTAGGGATGGAAGGATAAGACTAGGACAGGACTAGTGGTTAACTAATCGCTCTCGCTACACGTAGTTATTTAAGAACCGGAAGATGGTAAGGAATTTTTAGACATCATAAATACCTATGCCTGAGAATAGAAATCGATTAAAAAAATACTGTTCGAACCGGGACTCGAACCCGTGAGATCTGGCACAGAACGCAACTAAGCTAGCTGCTGCGCTATAGAGCCAAAGATAGTTTATCAAGAATTAAGAATTGATTGTAAGTCAGTGGCTGACCCTCACTGTAAAGATATACGTGATATAAAGTTTATCACTCCCTCTATGCTACATTTTCAGAATCGAAATGTACAAGATGGGTTGAGATGTTCATGCCCTTGAATACGAATAAATAAAAGTATCCAACAGACTATCCGACCCCACTCGGTTACGGCGTCTGGCCAAAATACTTTACTTTAAATAAAAATGTCAAAAGTTGAACATGTGATTATTCGGCATGCTTTTACAACCCCTGGCCATTGTAACGTTTAAACGCGGAACATTGCTGCGTAGAGGGTAGATTTCTCAATCGAATGAAAGGTGGACAGATTCTACTGTTTGCGAATTTATCTAGGTTAGTGGCTTAACTATCCCTTTGTTACAAATACCCCCGAGGACCATAAATAATTGAGAGCTTTTTTAAGCCATACTCTCTGAAGTGCTGTTCAAAATTCAATACATGTAAATGAATATTGATCACTAGAAGATTTTGGTTATATTGCATCAGTTTATTATTATATTAAATAATGCCAACAGCTCATAAGGTAATTATATGGTCAGTATTAAAATAATTGTGAATTAAGATGTTAGTTTTCGTATTGTGTATATTGTTTGTTACTTGCAAATAAATTTTAATCTAAGATTTTGACTGATGGTGTTTGATTGTATTTCAATATCAATTTTCAATCATCAAAATACACCGACAACTATAATACATGATATATGTAAAATAAAATTTTGTTATTCCACTTGTTGTGTAACAAAATGTGACAAACAGTTCGCCTCTTTAAGAAATATCATCAGACATAACATCGCAAAGTTTTCGAATAAACTAAAAATTGACTTTTATTCTTATTTATAAATAAAAAAAGAAAGCCATAATTTACACTTTTTATCAATGTCCGTTTTCAATGTGGAGCATATGGCCTCCTAATGGAGGTATCTCAACTGAAGTTTTTTTTTTCTACGAGAACTGTTTTTCTCTAGGGAAAGAAGGGTAAGGCTAGAACTTGACTGGTGGTTAACTAATCGCTATTGCTACACCCAGTTATTAAAGGATCAGAAAGATGAAAGGAGAGGAAAATGTTGTGAATTGACATCACAGACACCCAGATCAACACTTTGAATTGAATAATTCTCAAATTCACTGTGACCTTACCGGGAATCGAACCCAGACCTCCGTGATCGGTAGAGCAAGCTCTAAACAATTGGGCTACAGCAGACGACAAACCTTTGTTCACCCTTTTCTACTGGATTGATAAACAATTTAAAAATCAAAATGCCGAAGTAATCTATCTAATAAATAGTAAAAGGCTTAAGTAAATTAATATATGTATTAAAAAAAAGGTTACATTAGTAAACAAGATAGGCGAATCAGCATTGTTGGACATCAATTAAACCAATTTGCGTATTTTTTTTAAATTTCTAAGCAATATATTCCCATAATTAACAGCTTTACACTATTTGTATTTCTTTTCGTCGGTATCTTAAAAAAACGGATTTCACCAAAATAATATTAAATGAACAAATGTATTCAAACTAACTAATGATTTCGAAAAAAATCAAACTGTCGCTTACCGTTAATAAAGGTTATTAAATAAATAATCTTTTATTGATTTATAACCAGTGCTCTTAACTCTAGTTTTCAATTCTAATTTATAAATAAGCAAATGACTTCCTAAGTTTTTTTTACAAGAACTGCTTGTTACTAAGAGTAAGGATAAAAGTATATAGCTAAAACAGAACTAGTAGTTAAATAATCACTCTCGCTTTTCCCCGACAATTTTACGATTGAAAAGTGGTTGGATGCTTTTTAGATATCACAAACACCCATGCCTTCGAACATACATAGATAAATCGATTGAATACAATGCTGTTCGTACTGGGGACTCTGGGAATCTATGAAATCAGCCGTGGAAGACTTTTTATTTTCTGCGCGAACAACGATTAATTTATTTTAAAGATAGTAAAGTAAAAATAAAATTTTGCGAATATTGATTTGAAACAGTAAAATGTTTAAGAAAATACGGTGCCGGAACGCCGTTCCACCGCATTACACGAGACAAAAGCATCGTTGATTACTAAAAATCTGACAGATTTTTATATAGGATAACGGGTGGCGTATTGTTATTATTAAAATATGAAGTCTGGGGTGATAAATTATTTTTATCTCCTTAGGGATTTGAGCTTTTTTAGGAGTGTCAACCATGTGTTGTTATATTAACGCAAAATTGCACAGAATTATATTTTTTTTGATTACAATATGAAGTGGAATTGAGCCGGCTTAAGTCCTAATTTATAAAACTCTATAAATAAGATGTTTCCTATTTGTTATAAACCGTCAAAGAATTAAATTATTATTGGAAATTCTGTTACGGATATAATTTTTACTGAAACACTACTTAAATTTTTGTTCAACTTTTATTCGAATAACATATTTTTTTTTACACTTTAAAAAATCACTTATCTTATAAACAAATAATAATGACGTGAGTATCAAGAGGTCTCTACTGAGCTTGACGACCGTTCGATTTGAACATTGATTTTAACTGAAGTGTAAGGAATCGAATATATAATTATTTGTCCGTTGAAAAGTTATTGTCGCATTGAAATTGTATACAATATATACTGCAATCAAATAGGACAAATTTTTATTATGTAATTTCAGGGGCAATCAACATTTCACAGTGGTTGATTTAGCGTATCCATTACAATCCAAAGTAATAAAAATAATAAAAGATTTTTAGTACTTTTTCCACATAAAATTTATTTGATAATGCTCGCGATGAGCGAAACCAGTCCTGATCAAAGAATATTTTATGTGGAAAAAGTACTAAAAATCTTTTATTATTTTTATTATAATGCCATTCTACCAAGTATTGACAGTGAACACAATAAAAGTGAACAATTCAAAGTCTCGCGATTGACAAACAAGTGACTAACTATTATATTATATATAAGACTGATAGTAAGGGTGGGGAACCTTTTATGTCGGAAAATCGTATATATTTAAATAAAATCTAAAACTTTATTGAAATAGTTTTAAATAATCACTACTATTTTGTAAAAAATAAATGCAAAACAATAAAAAAAGGATTTCGTCAAAAACCGTACATAAAGAAGCAAAATGTAAATATGTAATTGAATGATCTGATATTGTCTTCAAACTATATTTTTTGCACACTGTAAACATGCTAATCAATGTTGCCATGCACTATATCAAAAAAGTTTTCGAATTAAAACGCCGTTTATGAAGATATCGACAACGGTATTAGCTGCCGACAAGTAATTAGTAATTACAAAAGCAATATGTAGATTAATTTTCGTAATATTACCTACTAAATCATGCTAACGTGTGATTATATATTTAGATTATAATCGCTAATTAATAAATACGGTGGAGTTTGGTTTTTTTTATTTGCATACAAAAGATTACTTAAAATAAATTTCGCACGAAAAAACTCGGCGATGGTCTTACAAAACAAAATAACAGATAATTAAATTTTGTATTATATTTTACGGTAAGTAAACCGACGTTATTGATATTAATTGGATTATGTTTATATTTAAAAGATTTGAACTTTGGATGAGTTCGAAAACAAAAGAATAGTGCAGTCGAAGCAAATTATATTTGAAATAGTGAGTGATTAAAAACACCGTTTCAACTATAGAGTTTTTAATATCTCAGAAATGGGCTGGAGTGGGCTCGAAGTGGCTCGCACGAGCACCTTGTTAAATTTTACTAAGGCCGGCGAGCCCCTTGTTAATTTAAGAGAAAAGAATATTATCAGATCAAATGACTATATATCTGCAATTTGTGATTTATATATTGTTGATATTGATTTATATAGCGTTGCATCAACCCCCTATTCCTACCACTTCACGATGTTATAACAGGGTGTACGTAACAGGTTAAACTGTTGGAAAATATATTACTATTCTGATATACGTCCTAATTGATCCAACTCATTAGATAATCATTTTTTAATGTAAATGTCATTTGTATTACCATTATCGTTTGTTTGTTTTTATATCGTCCTCTCCTTGCTTCCCATTTTTATTTGATTTTTATTATAATATATCGGAATAGTAAAATTAAAATCATTCGTACAAAAATTTGCGAAAGTAGTTGTCTGAGGATGCCTCTGAAAGAGGCGAAACACGTGTCACATTTTGTAACACAATACGTGGAATAATCTAAGTTATTTTTATTTTACATTAAAATGAACTTCCACAAAGTTACCGCCGAATCCATCGAAAGTATTAAAATGCATTACTTTTCTGCTCGCGTTTTCCATTAGAAGTAAAAAGAAAAACGGATGACTGGTAACATTATTATTATATTAAAACACGTTTCAATAGCAAGTCGTAAACTTTTATGTCTGAATATTAATTATATAAAAGCTCGCGATGGAGATTAAAGATTCGGAAAAGAATGCTATTAGCCTCCACCACTGGTGGGATGATGGTTATTAAGAAAATATAATGGTTATAATAATAAATAATGTGAAAATTGATGAAAAATATTTAAATGGACTCATATGCAACTTTTATTGATGGCAATGTTTTTTTAGAATTTTATTTTTTGTAAAAAACGTTGAATCATAATTATAAGCTGAATCTTTGGGGATAAAAATTGTTGAAAGTAAAGTCACAATGAAAACAAATTTAATTTATTTGCAAAAATACTTATCATTAAAGATGTATATTTTATTAAAACTGTAATATCTCAAATCCGCAAAAATATAGTCCCACGCAATTTAATTTAAGAATGCAAATCATATGACATACTTTGTGGCTTATATTTATTCTATAATAATCAGAGATGGGCTGGAAGGGGCTCAGAGAAGCTTGGGCGAGCCCCTTGTTCAAGAAAAAAATCTCAGATCAACAGTAATTGTTGTAGATGGTTTATATGACTTAAGTAGTTGCATTTGGAAATTTTTCGTATAATACATTTATTTTGGGTGCATACTAAAAGATATCATGAGTTTTTTTAAATTTATGTAGCGGTATATTTTTAAATAATAAAAGTATATTAAGTAAAATTCGATTGATTTCATAATTATTGTGAATCATCCCATAAGAGTGATAAAAATACAACACCGCGAATATCTCTCAGGTTAACCGAGCCCCTTTTTAACATTTTGGCAGCCGATTATAATGAACATATTCTTGGTGACAATAAATAAAAATCAAATCAATTCTCATTATCTAATTAGCGGCCATGTAGAATCAATACATAAACTTGTTCAAGGAATGGTGAAATGTTTATTATATGTAAGTAAATTATTTACATTTGTATCGACAGAGTTATCTTGCCGATATTACAATCATCACGAAAAAACCATTAATTTAGCAACGTGGATGCGAACCGGTCACCGATGGATTCAACAAGCGTGATTTATTCAACATCGTTATTAAAACACTGTCCTATCGTGTCTCCGCTAATTAAGTCAATTAACAATAAATTGCCTTTAAAGAAAATCGAGATCAAAGGCCGATTAACTTAATTGATTCGTATATTCAAATGCAGAATGAAATCGATTAATTATTTTGTGCCCATATATAAAATCTTGCCAAAAAACAGTACGTTGTATTTAATGCATAATTGCTTTGGTTAAAACATGGTTGAATTAGATAATTTGTTTGAGTTTTATTATTAACTTTTAAATAGTAGAAAAAGCAATGTTTTTTAAATATATATAACTCATTTAAACCAAGAATTAAAAGTTTAAAGTATTAAATTGCAATCTTTGTATATGTTTTATATCTAGATTTAATTTTAATATCAAAACACACTTGTTAACCGTTGGTAAGTGTTGTAAAAAAACTGTGAAACATGTAGAACAAAAAATAATGCAGAAATACAAGATTAAGTTAATAGTAAGACGGGAGTTTTTGAATGGATTTTGCTAAGCTTTGGAGATTGCAATAAGGAACATTTTCATTTCACCAAAAAGCTATCTTTTTTACGTAACGTTTTTCCTTGAACGAGGTGATTGATATCTTTGATATTATATTTTATAAACATTGTGATTTTTTATAAGTATAATGCAATTTGAATTGTATTAAAAAAACTTCATATATTTATGTATGACATGGCATATGTCATCAATTATACCAGCGACTCTTGTATAATTAGGGAGTATCATTTAGAATTCAGAATCAATTAATTTACAAATTTTAATAAATTTTAATCAGTCAAAATGATCGTAGTATTAATTCATAAATATTGAAAAAAAACTTATTGATATATAAAATAAGTGGCTAGAAAAATAACAGCATACAATCAATAGCAGTTTATCGCCACATCAATTGACCGCATTAATAATATATAGCCTACAAATGATAGCATATACGAGATGTATATCCTATCTGGTGGTGGATGATGAGACAAGACTTACCTTGGTCACAGAGTATTCCTCCCCAATTGGTGTCACATATGCACTGCCACGAAGATCCGTTGCAATATCCATGCTTGCATCCGGGATAGGGTTGACATTGGTCGCAAAACTCCCCTCGCCATCCGGGGCGGCATCTGTAAAAAACAAACAAGTATTATATTTAATATGTAACGGACAAAGTATTTCAATTTTAATTGTAATATCAAATCGACTGTGTACTGCAGTGGTCGACAACCTTTTGGAAGAGTGTTATTGGTGGCTTCCTTGGTTTAATTAAATAAGTAATTTGTAAAAAAAATATCATAATTTCTTGACGGGTAACTCAAAATGTCGAAGTGGGTAATTCAATTACCCGCGGGTATTAAGTTGCTGACCACTGGTGTACTGCTTTGAGCTTAGTCAAATTCTGTGCAGTAACTATTATATATTAATACAATCTCATTGATTATGAAGAAAAGATTTTAATTTTGGTATTCAAATATTCTTTTATTCGTTTGCTGTTACAGTCTCTCCTGGACATGTTGAAAATCACCAACTCAGGCATAGGTTTTTTTTTACAACGGTGGCACGTTGTAGAAGTTGATTTATTACTTTTTGCAAGACCAGCGTATGATAATCTAGTTTATCAAAACTGAAGGGATTGTGCCAAATTTGAATTAAAGTTATACCAATCACCTTCAGTCGAAGAGATGTGTAAATTTATCCAGGACTCGATGTTATTTTTGCAACGACCTTCCCATCAAGGATTAATGGTAAACAACATTCCAATGTCCCATGTGAATTATCACATTTCCTTTGCATACACATTTTTTTTATTTTTCCTAGTACATTGAATTGAAGTGAAATTCTACGAATCTTTGTCACCGTAAATTCGTAAGGATCTGCCCCCAGAATGACAATGAACGATTCTGTTAATTTCACTCTTTATCGACATGACGGATCTCGTTCGAGGCATTTACCTTGTTTCCTCCGAGCGCCAACTAACTATTTGCATATTGTAAGTATATGAGCAATATATATAGTTTTTTTTATAAAATATATACACTGTTGATTGTGGCAACTTTTCCAAATACTGCCAATTTTTCCCAGTAGAACTGCGGAAAATTACTTTTAATTAAATTACCTGTCCAAAAATCGAATGCAATTTTCCGTTTAGGTTAGTTAATTAATTTAAATTGAATTTAAACTCTTTTAATGATTTTTTAATAGCTTAACAGACAAGTAATATATGATTATTTGTGTGAGTCAACTTTTAATGATACTGCTCACTGGTTCAAAACTTTTTGAATATAATGAAAAATAACACAGATATTTATGTGAAATCTCAGGGTTTGAATAAATTTGGATGACGAGAATCATATATATTGTTTTTTTTTGTTGACATTATGTTATATAAAATGTACTAATTGAATATATGTATATATAAAAATAAGTATAATTCTACCTACGAGGTTTTTGACATCCGCTGAATCTTTTGGAACTAGGGCCGCAAATCCAAAAAAAAGGTTTAAAATGTTTTCATTTTGGGAATTCCGCAAATTCATGGGTTGTTGAAAAAACAAATCTTGAAGGAGCTAAAAAAAGGTGTAGCGTCTTTTTATATTAGAAAACCCGTTAATTCCTAAGATTTAAAAATCACCGAGAAAAAAATTTTCAATCTCGAATTTTTACACGATTTTATGGTGAATGTTCTTAACCTTTTAACTGCCAGCAGGTGTATGTATGGCGGTACCCCGCACGCCACGAGTTTAATTGCAATTATATATTTTTTTAAATTTATCGTTTTTGAAAATGTTTTAAAGTTTATTTGTTAAAACTTACCAAATAAATGAAGAGTGCGCCGATGACGATGCGATTGTGCCGCCATTTATACATAATAACAATGTTAAAATGTTTATGACACATCAGGGTTGTCACAAATTTTGTCATAGAAAATACGCGAACTAAATATTAATTCAAAAGTAATTGTTTATTTGAGTTTATTTGAGGAAGCCCGTAGTATAAACTGTGATAATATGACTACCACCCCTGAATTTTGCGCCATCTTCATACTCGGAGACAGACTTATTTCAAATTACATTTCAAGTAGTAAAAACGAAAACTGTTTCAATTGTGAGTATAGGACGATATTCCCAATAGATGTCGTTGTGTGTTCGACACAGTTGTATGTTTAACATAATTGATTTACGTTAGTAAAATCCCGTTCAAAGCGTGCGTCCGAAGACGTCATTTTATGTATGATTGGCGTACCGTTCACGGAAATGTTCGCGCCTTAAGACGCTTGTGGCAGCCATCCGGTTAATTGAAAATTTGTCAATCCCGAAATACCAGGATCGCAAACTATTCGGAACTCATAACCGTGTCAGTAAAGGACATACTGTATCTGTTTTTTATATGTGTCTTAATAAAATGTGGACGTACGAGGAGTATGTTATAGTGTATTCATCCAAAACGAATAAAACATAATTATAACAAAACACAGCACATAAAAAATCTACGAATCTACTAATCTATCTAAATATTAAATAAAGCGGAATGAAATACAAAGGAATATTGTGTTTTTATTAATACAATGCCTTTCCACCAAGTATTGACAGTGAACACTCTAAAAGTGATTAATCTACGGATTGATTTGAAAAAATTTAAGTAATATCAGTATTTGTGATATAGTTGTTACAGTTGTTCCTAACAGATCTTGTGCTTTAACAATTAAGCTTTTGTAGAAACAGCGCGTGGTTAGTTACATCTTCAAAACTCATAAAGTTAACTGCCTTATCATATTAATTAAAAACCTGATGTTTCAAAGTTTAACGAGTATTACGACTAAAACGGAAAAAAGGCACCCCTATCTTATTAAGATTTAATAACAACTGTAAATGACTATGGGATTCCGGCTGTCGTGGGCTGATGGCGGTGGAATTCCGGCGTCCCGAACGTCCGTCGGGTACTATCCATAGGATGTATTCGGCGGAACTGAGGGATGCTGGCATGTCATGGGAGGAAGCAAAGCTATTGGCTGGAGATAGGGAAACATGGAAGTGCCGCGTGGCAGCCATATGCTCCACATAGGGAGCGAACATGGCCAAAGAAGAAAATAATAAATGACTATTGATTCAGACAACCTGACACTTAAATATGTTCATCCTCTGTGATTAGTTCATGTGATTGGATTAGATTAATAACAAGTTCAAATTGATATTGACGGCTTGGTCGATGAATGAGCGTGCAAAAAAAAATCTTTTATTATTTGCTTGCATTATGTTGATTCCAGACATTAGCCATATATTGCAGTAATTGAATCAGTAAAGTTAAAAGGCAGTCGTTGCACCTTCAGTGGTAGGAAAGATTAGTATGACAAGAGGGATTTGAAGGATATGCAGATTAATTCAAAATGACTCGACGTATTGTGTCACTAACAGTGGCACGTGCTTCAAAATAACATATCGACTGTGTAAAGGAAAATTAACGTAACCCACACATATCAAATATTACAGGAGCCAAACAAAACGTGTTTTGATGATTTTGGGCCATATGCAAATGATGAATTATACACAACCAAGTTCTACCAAGTAAATGCTAATTAATGAATACATCTCTAAGCAACCAATATTAATTTTATTGTATTTATTAAAATGCACACAGTTTTTTGATAATTTTAACATTTTTTTTTCATGACTTGATAACACAAAAATGATCCTATGACACTGAAAGTGATTATTGTTATTGTACCCTGTTTTCAAGACTTTTCAATACTTCAAGTCAGGGGTGGGCTAGAGAGGGCTCGGAGGGGCTCACGCGAGCCCCTTTTTAAATTAGGCGAAAACAATATTCTCAGATCAAATAAGTAAATAAATGCAATTTCTGACTTACATATTATCTACGATTATGGTAAATTGCATATTGTTAACAATCGATTGTTTGTTTAAGTATGGAATACAATTAATTGCTTAAAAGTGATAAAAATTCCACTCCTTCCGAACACCGCGAAGAGCTTTGAGATTAAGTGAGCCCATTGTTAAAGTATTGGCAGCCCATCGCTGCTTCAAGTGGTAAATAAACGTAACATACTCTAATAAGTAACATCATCTGTGTAAGTGAAATATGCTTCTTCATTGGTATTTTGTTTGATCTTTTAAAGTCGTATTTATTGCAATAGTGACCCCATGTTAGAAAACCAATCACGACTCCACTGGTAATCATTTACGCGAGTTGTTTTAATTGGCACATAGGTATAAAGTGATTTAATTATTGGCAATCAAATATTTCAGAGATTGTCTTCGATGGTGATACGTTTGATGTTTTATTGATTTAACCATGTATATGCGATCATTAAAGTTGTTTTAATAACAATTAGGCACTCAATTAAATGTTTAATGATTTGTTGCAAATGAGAACAATTAAAAAGTTCAGCTAAGTATATAAAAAAATAGTTGAGTAAAAAATACGGAAATGATTATACTTGGTTAATGAGTTTTTAAATTAAAGTAAGATTTAAAAAAAATACACCGCTTAAATTTATTTATTTTTATACGCACGCATTAAATAAAGCGAATTAAAAAATAAATTATTAAAAAATATGACTTTGTTTGCTGTGTTCTCAAAGTTTGACAATTCTCTGTAGGTATTGAAAGTTTGGTGTTTTGATTATTGTTTAAAATTCTTTTCCACCAATCTGATAGAGAATGATTACTTTATAACTTAGTCTTATTAACCATATTCTTATTATTCGTATTCTGTTAGAAAGATTGAACAACAAAATATCAATCAGTTCTCGTAGAATATCATTTATTAAAATAACTTACATTGTAAGTAAATTGGTTGCACATTAGTAGGGCATGGTAAAAAAAAATATTACTGTTTTGATAGTTATCAAATAATTTTATTTGAATTCAAAAGTAAAATGTATCAAGCGAACATAAGTTTTATAGGGTAAAAAAATAGCTAGTAACATAGTAAAATGAATTATCATTTTTGGTACAGAAATAAAATTATTAGGAGCACAGAAATACCATAGGAGAATTCTATATTTTGAATTGTTAGAACATTATAAATTTGTGCTAATGTAGTTAAGTATTAGGCTCACATAAATTTCATTCATATAACTCTCGTCTCTGGAGAGTTGAGGTGAAATGCGTGATACAAGAATATTTATCTTATTTATTGCAGTTAACTGTTTCATCATAGATAAGTATTTTTAATAACGCAACAAGGAAGTATGGAGAGCTGCGCAAGTTT
The DNA here is from genome assembly GCA_031772345.1 of Himalopsyche anomala. Taxonomy (NCBI): domain Eukaryota; kingdom Metazoa; phylum Arthropoda; class Insecta; order Trichoptera; family Rhyacophilidae; genus Himalopsyche; species Himalopsyche anomala. The sequence continues at coordinate 22,232,022 of CM062839.1, forward strand.
CTGAATTAATTACGCGACTCCGCCATTATTCTCATTGTGAGAATCGATCCACCCTAAATGGATATATCTCGATAAAATTGAATTGAATCAAGAGCCAAGCGCCAATAGACGTGGATATTTATCGCCGCGTTAGATAGTGGGACGGCTCGATCTATTATTTTTGTTTTATGGCCGACGGAAATTTTCGCAAACTGTTTTAGATGGAGCGGACGTGCGTGGCCATTTTCTAGACCGTGAGTGCGTTCTGTTCGCCTGATACTTTTTCTCACATTCCCGTACCAAATTTATTATATTTTTAAATCGCGCCATTTTGAATTAATGAGACTTGGATATTGAAGCTAGGGTATCCAATCCTGGAGCTTTTTTGTGATCCCGAGATTTCGGGATTGACTATTTTTCAATCCCGGGATTGAACACTCGAAATCATGTATAAATTGGGATTTGGAATTGACAAAAACTTTTGGTCTGCGATTAGGAAATCATACAATTTTAAAAAAAAATCATTTTCAATTTCAAAAACCCAGAAATTTACAAATTTTCCCAATGGATTTGCTAAGAATATTCTGATTTCTGGGATTGGTACGGTCTCGATCCCGAAATTTCGGGATCACAATATTGGAAACCCTAATTGCAGCAGAAGCTATTTATAATAAGAGCACTAGTTGCTCTAATTTGATTGCCCTAAGACTAGTCTTGACCCAAAATTTGCTGATATAAGAATTGCGAGTAAGCTTCTTACACTGATTACACCTGATTTTATTATCAGCGAAACCAGTCTTGATCATGCAAAATTGATGTGGAACTATGATTAAGAGTATTTTATTTTTTTTAAATATAATGTCTTACCACCAAGTATTGTCAGTGAGCATGTAAAAAGTATTCTTATCTAGTATATTCAACAATAAATATTCAATAAGAAATATGATATCTTCTACCGTTCTTCCTTATTTCAAAAATTAATAGTATTTAATATTTTTGATGTTTTTCAATATAAAGGTGAAAATGCAGATGGCTTTTTAGTATTTTTTTTTCAATTTATACATGACTAGCTGTAAGCCCTTTGACCTTAACGGGGGGATTTTTGTTGCATTTTTAAGTAATCAGAAAATTTACTGGCGTGAAAAATAAATTACAAACGTATTTATTGAATAAGCCAGAAATTCTAAGAGTTAAAGAAATATATCGACAGCTCTGCCCTGCAGTATTTAAATTGTATATAATATATTTTTTAGAATAATTGAAATGTTTAAGTTTGCTAACAAATATATTTGGGGGAGAGGAAATCGGGGACCGACAGACAGACAGACAGACAGATTACATTATCGACTATTAATATATAAATAACTACAGCAGTTTCCACTGCAATCTGTATATATTTACTTGGTAGAACTTCTTTGTAATACGGTAAAATAGCAAAGTATTTAATTATCCCGAAATAGCCATCAACTGAAATTAAAAACATTGCTATTTTTTTACCGTGTTACAAAAGAGTTTTACCAAGTAAATGCCGTTTCAATCAATGTATATTAATCAGTAAAATTAATACATTTTTTAATAAATCGGTGCAGAGACGAATGGAAATATATTAACGACAGGGACACGTCATTAAGACTGTGCGTAGGTCCTTGCATACAAAATAAAATCAATATTGTCAAAATAATTTCTCACGATAGATCGCTGTATAAATAGTTGTTATTATTCAACTCGCGTCGTTGTCCGAGTACCGGGCATGAATGGGGGAACGTTAGAAGGTTTTGCAATTAACTTCCTTCCATCGTGATTTATAATAAACAATCCACTCACAGTAATTAACAATATTATACGAGCGCATAGGCAGTTGTGGACGCCATTTATTTACGACTTAATGCCTTTGTGAAAGTAAATGACATCTAAACTAAAGGCGGATTGAAACGTTTAAATTGAACGAGGTGAGTTATAATATTGAGGAAGTATACCATTCGTTACGTAAATTCTATCTATGTGTTGCCTGCTGTAGCCCAGTTGGTTAGAGCTTACTCTACTGATCACGCAGGTCTGTGCTCGATTCCCGGTCAGATCACAGTGAATTTGAGAATTATTCAATTCAAAGTTGTGATCGAATACTGGGTATTTGTGATGACAACTCAAATCATTTCCTCTCCTCCCATCCTTCTGATCATTTAATAACTAGGTGTAGCAATAGCGATTAGTCAACCACTAGTCATGTTACCTTATTATTCTTTCCCTAATACTCACTTTGAAAAAAAGTGAGGTTGAGCGACTGAGTAACAAACAGTTCTCGTAGAAAAAAAAATCTGTTCAGATACCTCCATTAAGAGGCCATATGCTCCACATTAGGAGCGGACATGGATAAAAGAATAAAATATATAGAAATGTTTTAGATAATTTAATTCCCGAGTGTCGTTTTATAAGCCTGCATATACTTGTTCTGAAAGTGTCAAAGCACTCTGGCTCTGGGACTAATCGAGATTAAATAAATAAACGTAAATTCTATCACTCCACCAAATGTTTTGAACATTCATCGCAAACCTTTTGAGATGAAAGAAAAAGAATAATTACTATCAAACTAATGCAAAAGGGCATATTTTACCCTAACATAATTGTGGGGTTATAATGCAAAACGTACTATTTCCAAAACTTGAACTTTTTAGTAGAGTCAAATACTATAACGAATAAAACAAACAAAATAAAATTTGCATACAAATATGATATTATATATATCGACTGTAGAAATGGAAAAGAACGTAACCCACAGTTTTTTCAAAACAGTTTTTTTTTCCGATTATCACAATGTATCCAACTTGATACACGTTCTGTCAAAAGGATGTAAACTGCAAATGCCGAATTAGTATCTAAATTTAGCTTTTAAGTTTGAAAAAAGATGAGCTTGTGAAAATTTAAACCATGAAAAAAGACTGAAATAGAGGTTTTTTCTAGACAATTTCTTAAATTAATATTATATTATGTCAATTAAACACCAATTTAGAAGTTTTCGTGCACTTTTTACTGACGATTCATTTTTTGTTAATGATTTAATTAATTTCCAATAACTCTAAGCTGTTTATTTCAACCCTTTATGATTTACTAAATGGACTATTTCAACAGTTTTATTTTTATTGAAATTATGCTCATTTTATAATAAATGATTTGAAAATATAGAGAAGATATTATAATGGATACTTGTTCTTATATTAATGTTTCTACCTGTCTGCCTTTTATGAGTTCGTTTGTTATTTATTTCATTATTTTTTTAAAGCTAATTAATCATATTCAAAGACAAATAATACCTTAATTTAAAATACTAAAGTGGCCATATAAAAAAAATGAAAATAGTGTAAACTCTCATTTTCAAAATGTAGTGGCGCGATGACAGTCGGATTTTTTTTATGAATTTCCTCGGCTGTTAAAAATTTAATGCGCTTAAGGGCCTGTAAAATTATTTAACGTAATATAAAAATTGCCGTCGACAAGAATGCGACGCGATAACGCGATTGCTGGCCGTTTGCGGAGAATTAATAACAGCCATAAACATCGATATTTAAATGTCAAAATGGCGACGTTCGGTGCTTACCGAGAAGAGAGTTTCGCGCGTGCCTCACATTCAAATTCGAATTTAGAACGCTGGACGTTCGTACTGAGATACAATCCACAGTACATAAATGAACAGGCATATTGACGTTTTAGCCCGTAAACTGTGTTTATAATAAGCTCTTAAATGGGAATTGATGAAATAGAAGCAATATAATGAATCAAATTAAATTGAAAAATGATTTAACAAAACTTTAGACATCTGACATTGTGATTTCTTAAATGATTACATTAAATTTACTTACAATTTTCTCTTCATTTTAGTTAAATTATAATGTTATTTAGTGCATGTTTAATATAAAATTATTATCATAATATTGTTAGCGGATGTTGCAATTCGGCTAGACCTTGATGTTTGTTCGAAGATTTTTTATTGAATTTAAAGATTTTAAAAAGCAAACTAAAAATAGCAATTGTTGTAACTTCAGAATTTATGAATATGTTGCGGTGGGAAATAACATATTATAAATATAACAGTTATTCTATCATTTACGATCAGTAAAATTATTTTACAGTCAAACTGAGATAGCTTTTCAATCTTCTTTGCTATATTGATTCAGTTACTGATGTTTTACGACTAGAGCAATACTATTAAATACATGTATTTATTATTAACATCTTCCACTGCTGGATTAAGAACTAATCGAGATTCATTAGTAAAATAAAATTCAAGCTAGTATATTAATAACTGATAGACAAAATAGATTTTTTATCATTATCGTACCCAATTTTATTTAAATACACAGTCAGATAATTTGTTTGTAAAAATACTTTTATTTAATTTCTACATTCTAATAAAAAAAAAATCGATTTATTGCGAAGGCATACATGTTTGTGATGTTTTAAAATCCTTACCACTCTTTCAATACTAAAAAAAAAGAACATAGCGAGAGCGATTAGCTAACCACTGGTTTTGTACTAGCCTTGTCCTTTCTATCCCTACTATATTTGAAAAAAGAAAGGTTAAACAATTGACTTACAAGTAACACAGTTCTCGTATTTTTTTCCTGTCGAAATACCTTTTTTACAAGGCCATATACTTTATATTGGGGACAGGCATGGATTCAAAAATATATGAAATAATCAGATTCAGTTTTATTTCTGATATAAATTTGTAAAATAATTATTGCAATTTTCGCATTTTTTTATTATTTATAGATAAAAATACTTTTCTAACAGAATTTGAGAGTTATCATATCAAAATTGATAGTTAAATTAACTGCAGAAATCAAAAAATTAGTTAGTCACTGATTTTTAAGTGTATGTATATATATTATGTTGTCGCCTGCCGTAGCCCAGTTGTTTAGAGCTTGCTCTACCGATCACGCAGGTCTGGGTTCGACTCCCGGTAAGATCACAGTGCATTTGGGATTTATTCAACTCAAAGTTGCGATCGAAGTGATATAAATTTCACATTATTTCCTCTTCTCCCATCCTTCTTATCCTTTAATAACTGGGTGTAGCGATAGCGATTAGTTAACAACTAGTCCTGTTCTAGCCTTATCCTTCTTTCCCTGCTGCTCACTTTGAAAAAAAAGTGAGGTTGAGCGACTGAGTAACAAATAAGTTCTCTAAGAAAAAAAAATGTTGAGATACCTCCATTAGGAGGCCATTTTCTCCACATTGGGAGCGGAAATGGATAAAGAGTTATGTAAAAATGCATTTTTCCTTGAACCATGAATAAAATAGCGTGGGAAAAAAGTAAATAATTAATGCAACGTAGCGTGATAAAAAAATACTTTAACAGGAGCGCATAAAAACATTTCAAAAAGAGAGACATTGTTTATTTATTAGAAAGTCACACAAAAATGTACCGACATCTCTTGCTGGATTCCTGGTAAGATAATTTTCATTTACCCAAGTAAATACAAAGCGGAAAATGTTAGCGGGCATTCCAGTTATTCGAATCGCACCTGTAAATTAACATGTTCTCCTGGTATTTAATTCCACTCATTTATCAGGGGGACAGAAAACATGCAAAGCAATTGAGGTAGAATTTTTGTGATAGTTAAGATGTTTGTTCATTAACTATTGAATTCGAATTAAGTTTCATCATAATAAAAAACTGCTACATACAAAATTTAATCAATTAACAAGTCTGATTATTAGAATCCACAATAGATGTCGCGATATAATCTTTGTAGCGTTTTTTAAATAAATATTTTGAGGTTATATAACCTGGTACGGGTTGATTCACGAATTTTCCACATATTGCTTTTAATTAAATGAAAATTTTAACAAAGACATATACACTACTAAAGTTTACTCCAGGGCAACAGCGATCGTAAACTCACATCTTCAAATGATTTAATAAAACAGTCAACAATTTATATCAAGCTTTTAAAAATTAGAATCATGAAAATACTGATAGCTAAACGGAAACCTTTGCTTTATATTTATTATAGATGCCGAGTATCAATATATATTGTAATAAGTATTTAAATAAATAATTTAAAATGGCTCTTTATTTAAATTTGAATCGTTCAAATTATGTACACTCCCACAGATTTTGTCACTAACGACCCGGGTTTCGCCTTTCGGCATCTTCAGGCGTTCAAGCGCACGGATGAACTTGAACTGACGGGTCGTTAGTGACAAAATCTGTGGGAGTGTACATAATTTAAACGATTCAAATTTAATATTGAAATTCCACCAAGCACCTTCAGTCGAAATCTTAAAAAAAGGCTCTTTATTTGTGAGAAACCGGTTCTGTTCATAAAATACACATTGTGTTTATTATTTCTTATTTTTCTCTTTTCATCGCGGTTGTAAGCAATAAACTATATAAAACTATGAGCATATGGACCCCTAATGGAGTTTATCTCAACAGATCTGTTTCTACGAGAACTGCTTGTTATTCAGTTGCTCAACTTCTCTTTTTCCAAAGAGAGTAGTAAAATAAGTATAGGGCTAGGACAGGACTAGTGGTTAGCTTAATGCTCTCGATACGCCCCATTCATATAATAGGAAGGGTGGGAGGGGGGAATTCAAGACATCACATACATCCGAATGCCTTCGAATTCATAGAAATTCATAAACTGATTGAAAAATCAATTTATAAAACTGTCGTCCGTGACCGAAGCCAACGACGTTGACCACTCGACCACACAGGCGAGTTTAAGTATTCCGATTATATTTGTTTTTAAAAACAAAAGAATTGTGTGTGAATTATGCCATTATTGTAACGACTGTATACCGCTGCGTTCAGCGTTACTAAATTATATATTAAAACGGAGATAATTCAAAATCACTTGACCAAAATGTCACGGCCTCCGCTCACCCGTCGCGGACGTCAAAAGACAATGAGGTAGTTTTTTTTAATATCCCACATCGAAAGAGTTAAAACGAATTGTTGCCAGATCGAAGCTTTAATGTGACTCGAATTAACGATTAAATCTGGACGGCCACGTATAATTGTCGATAAACGGCCTTAAATGCGCAATAATTCAGTGTTGCCAGGGACACAAAGGAATTAATTACAATACTACGGGCAGATATCGATACAAATCCAGCGGCGCAACGTAATAACACCGAATTTACGCCATTTTTAACTACTATTATAGTATAATGCCACCTGTGTGTTCGAGTGGTCAACGTCGTTGGCTTCGGTCACGGAAGTCACGGGGTCGAATCCCGGTACGGACAGTTTTATAAATTGATTTTTCAATCGAATTTCTGTTCGAAGACATCCTATCCTATAAACGGGGCGTATCGAGAGCTATTAGTTAACCACTAGTCCTGTCCTAGTTATATCCTTCTATTTCTACTCTCTTTGGTAAAAGATAAGTTGAGCAACTGAGTAACAAGCAGTTCTCGTAGAAACACTTATGTTGAGATAAACTCCATTAGGAGTCCAAGTGCTACACATTGGGAGAGGACATGGTGAAAAAAACTGGATACTATATTAAAACAGTGTATTAATTAAATCAAAAACCTTATCTTAAAGTTCTTATTTTAATTCATGTCCGCTCCCAATGCGGAACATATGGCCTTCTAATGAAAGTATCTCAAAATAAAAATTGTGATTTAGAGTTGATATGTGTCGTAGAATGATATTATTTATAATGATATAATGTAACAAATCAAAAAAAAAAAAAAATAGTGTCGCCTAAGTTCACTACACGAATATTTTTTGTGTGAAAAATGGACTATGTGAAAAAGGGGTGGTAATTAGAATTTATAAAGGAGTCACTTTTATTCGAATGGAATAAGTTGGGTTAATTGCTTTCTACAACTTAGATTCGTTCATTTGAGTCACACCACTCCAAATCGAAGCTTAATCTATATATTAATACTCGATAATGTCCGTCCGTCTGAATGATTGTCCGCGATTTTCCCTCCCCCTCCTCCGCCCCAGCCCCGCTGTCACCATTTTTTTATTCATACCAAATACATACTTTTTTCGTTTGTATATGGTCGCGATTTCGCCTTTTCGATGACGTCAAGAAACACGGTCCTCCTCCCCCCCCCCCCCAATCCTGCTCCGCTGTCGCCATTAATTATTTTTTTATTCATACTAAAGACATATTTTCCAAATACACTGTTTATTATTTGACGAAACAAATCAAATAGCTGAAAAAATTTCATACAAAAAAACGCCGCGACCGTGGATCGAACACAGAACTCTGGATTACCAGTCGAGCTCTCTATCAACTGAGCTAACGTCATAAATATCAAGGCGATAAAAATAGTGTATTTAAAATAAAAATTTGAAAATGGAACGATATTTGCGATTCCTACTGACTTCGATTGTTTGTATAAAAGATTCAAAAATGGAATATTGTCAAATAATGAATGACAAGGTAAATTTATGCTCAAATAGTAATATAAATAAAGTAAGCGAAATAGTTTGATAGATTGGGGTCAACGAGATTAAAATACGGCAAAGTGAGCTAAGTTAGGATGATGGGAAAAAGTGAACTGAACCCACCCTTTTTATTGCATAATTTCAATCATTTTTTCTCTAAAATACATTGTTTATGCTTTCGATGGATTCGTCGGTAACTTTTTGGAAGTTCATTTGAATATAAAATAAAAAATAACTTAGATTATTCCACGTATTGTGCTACAAACTGTGACACGTGTTTCGCCTCTTTCAGAGGCATCCTCAGACAGACTTACTTTTACTTACTGAAAGTAAGTCTGTCTGAGGATGTCCTGAGCGTTTTTTTTTGGTTTATAACATTTTTTTTTTTTGAAAACTTTCTTTTTAAATCACATTACATCTTGATCGTATGAAAATAAATGCTATCAAAATAACAAAATCCGATTGACTAGCCAAGTAAGTTTTTCAAAAAATAAATATAAGACGCAATTATTTCAAGATTTGTTTTTAATCTAGATACATACGTGGTATAGTTAGTTGTTGGCGAAAGCATAGTTTCAGTATGATTAGTAAAATAACATCAGTAAAAATCATTATATATATTCTAAAAAACAAGTTCTATTTGGAGAATAAGTCAAAATTTTGATAATTTTGTTTTGATAAAATGTCCAATTAATTTATAATATTTTGCATGTGAAAATTGCATTTTTTATATAAATATAATTTAATTCTTTGCCCATTTATTTTCCGACTTTTTTCTCACATTCCATTGAAGTGAAAAAAAAGTTCAATAGATATTAAATTATTCTAAAAATTAGAATATTAGATTATTCTAAAAATTCCAAAATCTATATATTAATAGTCGATAAAATAATCACTTTTCACAAATCACAATTAACAATTCACAATTCACAAATGTGTGCGTACTGATGTCCTCGGGTCTTATTCTTTTTCTACGAAATATTTTTGTTAGCATACTTGAAAATTAGTTGAATAAAATATATATACTACGAAAAATGATTGTTAGCAACCTTGAACATTATTCCAAAAATTTAATAATTTACAATTTAAAAACTGCAGGGCTGTCGATATATGCGCCGAGATCGATTTATGCTACTATGAAAAATGATTGTTAGCAAACTTGAACATTATTCCAAAGATATAATAATTTACGAAATTTCTGCTACTTCGAAAAATAGTTGTTAGCAAACATAAACATTATTCCAAAAATTAGGTAATTTACGAGGTCTATTTCTGCTAATAGGAAAAATAATTGTTAGCAAACTTAACATTATTTCAAAAATTAAATAATTTACAATTTAAATACTACAGGGCAGGGCTGTCGATATACGCCCCGATATATTTATTTTATTTTAAGAATCTCTGGCTTATTCAATAAATAGGTTTGTAATTTTCTGACTACTTAAAAATGCAACAAAAATCCCCCCGTTGAGGTCAACGGGCTTACAGCTAGTTCTTATTGAATTATTATTACTTTATCTAGTATTGACAAAGCACGTTTTCAATTCAATTCAAATTGGATTCTCCGCAAGTCATTTATTTTTTCGCTCTTTGGTTTTTATTTATCTGTATAAGCGAACGAGTGGTTCTAGTTTCTTAAAAAATAATATTTAGTTATCTTAGGATTCAATTGTTCGCATTTGTCATAATTTGTGTAAAAGCTATATTATTTATGCATTTACGATTGCCACTGTGTTGGAATACATAAAATAAAGCTAGAGGAAGCGAAGGGGCAGGCCAGCCAACCTGTTGCACGTTTAATTGAATTTTTAGTGCAGAATTATTCCGGGAATGTTCATTCCGACAACAACAACACTTGTGCAAAATACTATTAGAGAACTCCCTAACTGTTTTACAACAAAATTCTGGACGTGTTTTTCTTATTTTACCGCTTCTGTATGCCGAGAGATTATGCGAACTTTTTTACCCGAAAACAAGAAACCAACAAAATAACTGTGAGCGATAAAATAAACAACGATTTATTTTCCACTGTTTTAAAATAGTGCTCGTTGAGTTGTATACACTTAATAAAAAGACGGATGGAGTTAAAAACGGAAATATAAATATATATATATTTTTTGTATTGTAACATACGTTTGATATTTGCTGATATAATACACAATTTTGTAGTATAATATATTAACCCCTGTTTTTTCAGAAGTATCTGACCAACATTAGAGTAATAAATGACGAAGCTTGAACTTTTTACTTAACATATTATAGGCGGGAAACGTAAAAATACGTTTATCGTGTACTGTCAATTTTATCGGTATATTAGCTCATAATTTAATGGTTTCTTCAAAATAAGTGCCGCGGCAAGTGACCCTTTTTGACAATAAACAATTAATCTCATAATTTATTATGCCCTGAATGTTCGTTCACACGGAGTATTTTTTTTAAAAAGTCACACATGTTTCTCGAATATTTAGGGCATCAGATTTCACACTCCCAGTGATTGTAAATTTGTAGGAATGAAGATTTTTTACAATAATTATTTATATAATTGTATGGTATGGATTAATGCTATTTTTTATACAGAATATTTTGAATATTTCATATTGATAACAAGTGGAGTGCTATTTACTAAATTAATAACAGGTTTTTATATTCAGCTTAGAAAAGTAGTGAAATTATGATGTATTCAAAATGTTTTTATTTTATTTTTAATGATAAAATGTTACCTATGATTTCTTTGAAAATTTCAGCCGAAAATATTGTTTGGTTTAGAAGGTCTGTTGATTTTAGGAATGTAATATATTTTTTCGCTAATCACTAAAAAACGCCCGCTTATAAAGTGTTAATATAAAGGGAGCCAAATGCCTAAATGTCTTGTGTGTGAAAATATTTAAAAAAAAAATTGCCTGTGTGAGAAAAGCTAATCGTTAAAAAAAAAAAGATTAATTATTAAAAAATATTATTGAAATGTTTATTGTCATCTAGTTTTCAAAACCAGTCGATTAAGGTACACTAAACTCTCTTTTTACACGTTAGATACGTTTCACTAATAAACTAAAATATAAACAAATATGGAGGATAGGTTTCCTTTCATAAAAATCAGTTAAGAATACCAAACAATAATACCCATTATTGTTTATTGTATGGAAATTTATTGATGATTATTCACTGTCACTGTTATGGATTTAATTAAAACACTTAATTTTAATATAGATGTTTCACTTTATTGGCATATCATAAGTTTATACAACGTATACAAATAATAATTCACTCGATCAAAATCAAATCAGAATAGATAGAAGTATTGGTAAGTTAAACTGAGCTATTGGACCTTTTGATTAGTACTGACTTATTTCGAAAGAATGTTCGTTTTTGACGATCGAAAGCTTATTGTTAAATTGAAACTTTACATAATATTCGAATGCGAGTTAATAAGACAAATTATAATTATAGCATTTCAGGCGTAATCAATATTGTACAGTGAATGATGGGGTGTATACAGGGCCGGCCCGTGGATTCTTGCGCCTGTGTGCGAGGCGCCTTCGGCCGAAGTTCAGCACCTCAAAAAACCAAAAGCGATCCACCAATCTGCGCCCCTCTGATTATTTTTAGAGCCGGTGCCTGTGTGCGCCTCACACTTCGCACACGCTTAGGGCCGGCCCTATACATAACATCACTATCAGACGGTAGACGAACCACAAAACGCACATTAGGTATGACGTCGTTTTCATCACTTGAGACATCCAAAGCCTGTATTTTTTTTCTCTTTTTTAGGTTTACATGATTAAGCTTCTCTGTACATAGTAATGTGTAATACGTACATACATGTAAGGTATGTAGCACCGTGTAAAAAAGTTTAATGTAATCATATATATTTTAACATTTGGATTCACATAAAATCCTATAATTCTTGTAAAAGACAATACTTTAATATTTTTTACTTACTATAATAAAGTTCTAGTTAATCAATCAACAGATAGTTTCAAATAATTGAATGTTTACTCACTCGCATTGTCCTGATGTATCACACTTCCCATGTACAGGGTGGCAGCCAGGTTTGCAGACAGCTGTAAAGATAAAGAAAATTAATTATTCTCAAATTATTAGCGACAATTAACATATTATTTATGGCGAACAGGTTTTGCTAAAGTTATAATAATAACTGAAATATTTTATGGTTTGGAGCAGCAAATTCCAAATTACAATAGCCAGGGGTGTATATTTTGATGACGTCTTAATTGGATATTAAATTATGCTTCTGCATTCGGTGACTGACTGACGGACTGCACACGTTGTAGTGATAGTTTGGTTATATTTAAGTGATAAGTACTGGGTTTGAATCCTTGGTTGTAATACTGGCGTTTTATAACACATATTTTAATATTAATTTGCATTTTAAGGACCGTGATTTTTTGTGACGTTTTCAGCATTTTTAACAAATCACACTAATACTGAAAAAATGATATCATATATAAAACAGTTATCTATTGAGAAGGTGACTTGAAGCTTCGATTTTAATCTCAAGAATTTTCCTCGACGTCATGCGCCTTGTTTGATTTTAATTACAACTATCGGGCTATCAGAAGCGATCGAGAGGTAACCTCCTCCTGGAAATCAATTTACATCTCGTCCGGATCGAAGTAGATTGGACGAATGTTTTCATGTAGGATGTATCAGGCGGGCAGCGGTGACAGGAGCTAGGTGGGTCGGGTGTCGCGAGCGTCAGCGCGGTAATTGCCTGTCGTGTTGCATGCGGTAAACCACGCTTGGGAAACGACAGCTCATGTCATCCGGCACCGCCTTCTGCCAGCCTTGTATGCAGAACGCGAGATAACGAAGATATGCATGGGAGCCGGTGTTCAGTTTTGGAAACTAGGAGACATTATCACTTTTTTATAATATTCATATATATTTCTCAGTATTTTCTATTTACTGATTAAGGGTCGAACCACGAAAGAAGTGTTAGAATTTTTTAATGTAAAAATTCTCGGAAGAATAAAGTTATATAATTAATAAAATAAATGTTATATACATTATAAAATTTACTAATGCCAGCGAGCCCCTTGTTATTTTAAAAGAAAACAATATTCTCAGATCAAATAAGTATATAACTACAATTTCTGACTTATATATTATTTAGGACAGCTTCAGTATACACAGTAGAAGATTTTTAGCCATTTAGATTGATAAGTTGACGGTAAATTGCATATTACAAGTGTATTAAGTAACAATCGATTGCTTATTTAAGTATTGCATATAATTGCATGGGAGTGATAAAAAAAAATCACTCCTCCCCAGAACACCGAGAATTGCTTTGAGCTTAAGCGAGCCCCTTGTTAACGTATTGGTAGCCCACCACTGCATAGGACCCGCCAATTCTCTCATTTTCTATATTATACCTGATATTTAATGATTGCGGAATGAAGTAAGAAGTAGATGACATTTTTAAACGCTTCCAAATCAGTGGGACATTGTGCAAACCAGGAGAGTAGCAAATCAACGGCGGCCCTCACGGCCCGGCCGGGGTAATGAGTCGCCAGGCTTACGCTACGGTCACGATCCCGCCAAACAAATGCGGAATTAATTTAAATTAAAGCGATACGCCGGCACGTAAATATTTACCTCCTCGCTGGCATGCACTCCCGATCACGCTGGAAGGTTTCAATTCTTGGATATCCATGTAAGCTGCTAAACGCCTGATTTATTTACGAAATCTTGGCGCCTTCTAGTTTCATAGTGAATAAATAGATAGATTATTTTTACCATTTTTTTTTCTAGCTCATATAGACTTGAATATTGGTGCATATATTAAAATGGCTCGTATTTAACCGGTATAATATTTTTATTCTGACCAAAAATTGAATTTTATTCAGACCATTTATTTGTTCCCTATTAAAATTAAATGATGACAATTGAGACAAATATCAGATGGATTTAAGCATTACCTTTAGGGTGTTTACTGCAAATACTTGGTGGAAAGGCATTAAAAAACATGAAATATATATGTGTTTTGCTCATGACAAACATTGTCAACTGATATCTGATGACTCGTCATAAGCGAAAACGGTCCTGATTTTAATAAATAAAAATGGGAATTAGTATAAATGTATGAAGTATCATTATTTAAATATAAGGATTTAAGCATGTTTATTGTCATTTGAAATTCGTAAAACCGAATATGGCATTGTATATTATTTTTTTATCTAATAGAAAATGTATTCAAACATGTCATGTAAAATTTGTTGATATTTAAATACTTTTCTCCGCGAGCGGCTTATATAGTTTAGCGATCAGGCTTTTCTAGATTTAGGGGCTGTAAACACATTTTTTTTTTGTAAATAAGAAGGGTTAATTTTTCAAAACATAAAAAAATATATTTCAGAAGAGACGCACGCAAGTATTCAACAAATTGAATGTACTATAGCAGTGTTACATGGACTAATCACAGTGGCGGGTTAAGCACACGGGAGTCATAAGGCGCAATACAATTAAGAAGCTCTGTTTTCTGGATATCTTAAAAAAATATAAGTTATATTTGAGGCCCCTAAAATTTGGAGGCCCTAAGCGCGCGCCTCTTGCGCTTATAGGATAATCCGCCACTGACTCACTATATTTTCATTAGTACTTTAATGCGCCTAATGGACGGATCATTCAATATTCGTGCGGCTCAGAGCGTCGATCGCACAAAGATACTGCGGACAGCCCCAAGATCAGATCCGTGTGCTCTGGAATGATCCCAACAGAATAGATTTCACGGTCGGGTTGGCGTGTTTTTCGAAACCGGGGTGGGAGGTCGCGGCACGTCTGCAATCCAGCCCAATCTCCGTAACGAAGGGTCTTGTTGGCGTATCTTTATTGATGATGATGTATTCATATGATTTACGTTGATTTATTTGTGATTTTGTCATATGCAAATGTATATAATGTAAACATACTTTCGATGAACGATATAAAATTACAGAACATTTGTTATCCACCCTTTTATAGTGAGAAAATTTGAACAAATTAATGTTCTAACTATTTTAATAAAAATAATAAAACATTTTTAGTACTTTTTCCACATAAAATTTATTGGATCAGGACCGGTTTCGCTCATGGAGAGCATTTTCAACTGATAAGAAATACAATGAAACAGTGATGTTTATACAAAAGTTATGTAAGAAAAACAAGGCATGACAAACAATTGGTATTACAACTAAGCAAATAAATTGAGCAAAATATAAGAAAGATAAACAAAAATAATGATTTTTAGTACTTTTTTTCCGCTTAAAATTTATTTGATCAGGACCGGTTTCGCTCCTCGCGAGCATTATTAACTGATAAGAAAAATAAATAAACAGTGCTAATAGTAAAGTACATTTAATTAAGAAGAAAAATAATTTGGATTCCTAAAGCAACAGTGAGATAAGTCAAACATACTAGTTTTGAGATACTTGATCTTAACGGTTCGTGTTGAACTTTTTAAGTAGCAAATTATGGTTAAATTTAGTTTCTTTAACCGCTTATGATTAATGCTATTATCTGTATCTAGTTATTTTACTAATTTTGCTGATGCTTTGAAATTACAGAGCAATATCAATAATTGTAAATGTAAGATTTTTCTATTAAATGGGACATTTTATTACTAAATTAAAATATTTCAGTTTCATCATAAAAGTTTACATAGCAATCGATTTGCATATTTATCTTAAAATCGATGTTTTTCACTGTTGCTTTATGATATCGATTTGAAAAACAATCAAAGCTAAATATTTGTCATGGCATGGCCCACACGATAAGAATGACATATCACATATCTATGTACCTACTCCTAAAACTAACATAATAAATTGATAGTTTGTAATAAATTATAAATTACCTTTTTCGCAGGTTTCTCCTCTCCACCCTGGCAGACACTCCTTATCTCCACCAGCCCCACATCCATAGTGACCGAAAGCATCGTTTCTTGGTCTGCAGAACTTCGTGCAGGTGGCGTTATAGTAATTAAGGTGGCAGCGGACTCGAACCCTGTACGCTATTCGTGCTCCTCCACTGTCTGAACCGGCTCTCCATTCCAGGGTATGCCACTCTGATGATGGGACGATGATACCGGAGTATGACGCTTCTTCGATTAGATGACTGGCTTCTGCAAAAAGAAAAAGTAGTATGAATACAAACGATATAATCAATGAGTACTAAGAACAGTTGTTTGAAGTGAGGTAGTGGTGAAAATTTACTGTAGAAACCATAAAAAAAACGATTGTTTCATAATGTGATGAAGCATGCTGATGATTCGAGTAAGAATAAAAAGATCGGGCTACGACACCTACAAGTCTTGTAGGTATCGCTTCTGTTTTTGTTGTTGTTGAACGATACGACGAATGATATTTAAACAGTTTTTACCTACATAGGCTCAAATACAAATTCATGTATTAAATCAATATTTTTGATGGATTCGGCGGTAGCTTTGAAGAATTTCATTTTTTACGTAAAATTAAATTTGATAACTTTGTTACTATACTTGTTGTGTTACAAATTGTGACACGTGTTTCGCCTCTATAAGAAAAAAACCATGACCTTTGAAATATTTTTTATACATACATATTGACTATGGAAAGGAAAAAGGACGTAACCCACACATATCAAATTTTACAGGAGGCGCTAAAAACGTGTTTTGATGATTTTGGGACATATGCAAATTATGAATTATATACAACCTTAAAGTGCACGAAGACTTCTAAACCAGTGTTTAATTGACATAATCTAATATTAATTAAAGAAATTGTCTAGAAAAAACCTTTCCTTTCCACAGTCGATATATATATATATATATATATATATATAATCCATGTTTGCTCTCATTTTGAAGCATATGGCTTCCTAATGTAGGTATCTTAACAGAAGTTTGTTACTTAGTCGCTCTACTTCTCTTATTACAAAGAGAGTAGTAGGTATAGAAGGATATATCTAGGACAGGACTATTTGTTAACTAATCGCTCTCACTACGCCGAGTAAATTAAGAATTTGAAGGGGATTTATATTGTACCTTGAGATAGTCTGACGATGCTTCTTAAAGATGTGTCACAATTTGTAACACAAAAAGTTTAGTGGAGTAATACAATTATCAAATTAAATTGTAAATTTAATAAATTTAAATAAGCTACTGATAAGAAAATTAAAAGTGTTTTAACTTTATAATTATATTTAAAAATAATTCAAAACATCTTTTTAATGGATATTTTATAAAAAAAATCTTTGCAAAACATTGATTTTTAGACGATTTTAAATAGTCTATTTTATACGATATTTGAATATGCAAATGCATTTACATATGTTTAAGTTTATGGCGCCGATCTGAATAGCGGATACATTTAAATTAACGATTACTGTATCACGACAATAAGATGATAAAATACAGCTTAATAATTACACATTAGAGTTTGTGAACGTTCCTTACTATACAGCGTGGAAATAATAATGTTTATTTAATGAGGATTTGTTTTTTTTATCGATAGTGGTAAAGATTAATAATCGCTTCGCTTGCTTAAGAATACAAACATAAATAAAGAGAAAATGGCTAAAATATTTTACAAAAAACACAATTGTGATTGTAAGTTAACTTTTTCATTGAATCAATTGTATCAATATTTTTGATGGATTCGGCGGTAGTTTTGTAGAATATGTAAAATTAAATTTGATAACTTTGTTACTCTACTTGTTGGGTAAACACATTGTAAGACGTGTTTCGCCTCTGTAAGGAAAAAACCACGACTTTTTTTATATATATGTTGAATCCATGTCCGCTCCCATTTTGGAGCATATGGTTTCGTAATGGAAGTATCTCAACAGATTTTTTTTATGAGAACTGTTTGTTACTCAGTCGATCAACCTCTCTTTTCCAGAAAGAAGGATAAAGCTAGGACCAGACTAGACTTTAACTAATCGCCTTAGCTACACGAAGTTATTGAAGAATTGCAAGGGTGGGAGGGAATTTTTAGACATAACCAACTGATGTTCGTACTGGGACTCGAACTAGTGAGATCCGCCACGGAAGCCAACAACGCTAACCGCTGCGCCATAGGACCCGAGTCGACAGAATGAGTATATTTACGAAGAAATTTAAGGTAATTAGAATATGTTATTACTTAGAATTTCGACTGAAGGTGCTTGGTGGAATTCCAATGTTGAATTTTATGAATGCTGTACTGTTCCATTAAACTTGTCGTTAACGACCCGGGTTTCGTCTTTCAGCATCTTCAGGTTCTTTCAAGTGCACGATTAATGGAAGATTACAGCATTCAGACGATTCAAATTTGAATTAGAATATAAGTAAAAATATATAAACTGCGAACGAAATTATATTCAGTTTGATGATAGCGTGAGACTGAAATAGATATATTCAAGAATTTCGGTACAACTTTTTTAGTTTATAATGAAATTCTACCAGGTAGTTTCTAATTCAATCAATACATTGATTCGTTTCTGAATATATACTTGCAGAATAAGTGGAAATAAATTTTACTAAAAGTACCTTGTTAATTTTTAAAGTTCGTATTTTTTTTTAAATAATAATCAAAAATATGTATAATCCTGGAATACAAATCCAAATCCGAAACATTACCACGGCATTGATTTATGATTTTAATAACCTATGTGAAATACAGCATATGAAGGATCAAACAGTCATTTAGTATGCATTAAATTATAAAATATGCGCAATGCACTCGATATACAATAATTATTATGCCAGACATGTTTAAAATGTAATAAAACGGAGCTTAAATAATAACAGCGCGATCTTGTGGCTTGCCGGTGCGTTGATGTCTCTGTGCTCAATTTCCCGGGAGTGGAAAACGATTTGTAAAGCTTACTGTAGAGCGAGCTTAATCTGTGACGTCATAATACAATAAGGTTGTTTCACAATAAGCTTATGATGTGTAAATCACAGTGAAAAGTGCGATGCGGTGACAGAGATGGAGTTATTTAAATTTACGATATAACTCAGTGGCGTTTGTTACTTTTGTGAAGAAGGTAAACAATATACAATTTAAAAAGCTTCAAAAATTTTCACACAGGAAAAATAAATAAACGTATTTGTTTTTGTAGTGTTTGTAAAATTTGTAAAAGAAATTAATCACTTTGCTAAAACCCTTACAAGATGCTAATGTAAAAATTCACTTAACTTTAAACTAATTTGCTTTGAAAAATCCCATATTTCTTATCGTGCCCACAAACAGTAATTCAGTAAAATTATTAAATATGGGTTTCGATGAGTTCGGCGGTAACTTTGTGGAAGTTCATTAAAATATAAAATAACTTAGATTATTTCTACGCACAGTGGAACCTCTCATAACGAGTTTAATTCGTTCCAGAATCTTACTCGTTATGTGAAAAACTCGTTAACCGAAACAATTTTTCCCATATAAAACAATGTAAAATACAATGATGCGTTCTTTGCCGGAAAAAAATAAATTTTTGTATGTTTAACGTGTATTAAAGTAAAATTACATACTTATAAATTGTTAAGGAGCGTAACAACCTGAAATGCAAAAAAACAATGCAACTCCATAAGCTTTTCGGTGGTCAGCTCTTGACTGAACTCTTTCACAAGCTCATCAATTTTGTTGTTATCCACCTCCAGCTCCATGGTATTGGCCAAAGATACAATCTCGTTGACTGTAGACTTCACATGTACTGTTTTAAGCACCTCAAAATCACACTCGACAACGCTCATTGGCAAAGCTTCTTCCAAGCTGTAGTGAGGGTTATCTTGGTAACCCCTTCCCCCGTCTTGTCAATCATATTGAGGCAAGCGACGATGTGAAAGTGATCTTTTCAAAACTTACGTCACTCGTTATGCGTAATGTCGCTCGATAAGAGACCATTTTTTTCCACAATCTGTTTTGCTCGTTATGAGAGGTTCTACTGTATTGTGCTAAAAATTGTGACACGTGTTTCGCCTCTTTCAGATGCATCCTCAGACAATCTTACTTTCATAAATGCTTGTTTAAGTACGAGCTTTAAGTTATTTATTGATTGATTTGGCATTTACTTGTTAGATCTCCATTTTAATATGGTAAAAATATCAAAGTATTTCAGTTCTTTAAACGAGCTTTAAGTTTATGTTTAAGTCTTCCTTTATTCTAGAGATAACACAATTTAAGAAATCAATATGAAGCAAATAAATAGTGATACGCCACTGAATAAACATTATGTTGGGATGCAACAGTATTTAAAATTAATGACAGCATATGTATTACGTTGACTGCGATATTTCAAATAAATATTTTCAGTATTTATTTATTATAAAAAAACACTACCGATTTGTTTACGGGAATGTCTTACTGATCCGTTGATGTATAACAGCAGTGCGTGTTGATTGTAAGGCCAACAGGTATTGATTACTGCCTCTGGTATAACGAAAAAAAATATTTTGAAATTTAGCACTGGAGACCATTGAATATATATCGACTGTGGAAAGGAAAAAGGACGTGACCCACACAGAAAATTTTACATGAGGTACAAAAAACATGTTTTGATGATTTTGGGCCAAAGTCAAAATATGAAATATACACTTTGAAGTGCACGAAGACTTCTAAACTTGTGTTTAATTGACATAATCTAATATTAATTAAAGAAATTGACAATGCTCACGATGCTCACAATGAGCGACACCGGTTCTGACCTCTTAAATAAAGTAGAATAAAGTACAAATGCATATTGTGTTTTTATTAATCAAATAAATTGTCTAGTAAAAACATTTTGTTTTCTTGGTTTCAATTTTTACAAGCTCATCTTTTTTTTAACTTAAAAGCTAAATTTAGATACTAATTCGGCATTTGCAGCTTACATATTTTTGATAGAATGTGTATCAAGTTTTATACATTGTGGTTATCGAATAAAACTGTTTTGAAAAAACTGTGGGTTACGTGCCTTTTCCTTTCCACAGTCGATATATTATATATAAAAGAAGAGTCATTTAAATACATTTCATATAACCGTGAGGTAGCTTTTTGCTAGACTGCATGGTTAAGGGCATACAAAATATTCTGTTTGTATATAATGTAGTAAATAATACAGTAGAGATTCGTTTGTTAGTAGTAATTTTTTCTTGTTCGTCTTTCCTCAACGCACCCGAAAAGTAAGGATAATAAAATACCTGTTTACATAATGGCCTACCCACATTAAACTTAGCCTTCCACTTTTATTTTTACATATAAACGATACAAACTGTTTACTAAGCGTCAGTTCAAGTACATTTGTGCACTTGAAAAGCTAGAAGATGCCGAAAGGCGAAACCCGGCTCGTTAACGACACATGGTAAAGTAAAAAATTCAAACAATTAAAATTTTACATACTTTTACGCGAAAGAACGCGTATTAAGTTGGTTAAGGTTTTTTTTTTAAACTGTGGATTATGTCCTTTTCTCCTTCTACAGTCGAATTTTATATAAAAAAACTATATTTTCAAGTAGTCTACAGTTACTGAACAGCCAGCTTCGTATCACTGACATAGATGATATAATAAAAGCTCGGACGATATTTTTTCAACAACACTTTATACGTGTTGAGATATGGCTTTTGATTTTATCAGTTGATATTCATTGCCGATATATAAGTAGACAAATAAAGCAATTAATGAACGTATAATAAATGTTTCAAATAAAAAAATTGATTTTAATCTGCATGACGAATTGCATTATTAATAAATTGAATGGTAATTAGAATCTTAAAAATAAATGATTGAATCTGAATCGTTCACATTATGTACATTCACACAGATTTTGTCACTAACGACCCGGGTTTCTCCGTTCGGCATCTTCAGGCGTTCAAGTGCACGGATGAACTTGAACTGACGCTTTGCAAATGAGTGTTTCGTGTTTATATAAGAAATAAATGTATCATTGAGTTTAAAGCTATTGCTGGCGAAAAGGATAAGCCCAAGGATAAGGGAATGCCCACAGATTTGAATGGTGAGTAGTTTTAAGAATTATATTTATTTTGATTGTCGGAAAAAGTTTTATGATTATATTTATATAGGGCATGTGTAACATTTCATTAAAAATGAAAATGTCGAAAGGCGAAACCCGGGTCGTTAGTGACAAAATCTGTGTGAATGTACATAATTTGAACGATTCAAATTTAATATTGAAATTTCACCAAGCACCTTCAGTCGAAATCTTAAATTATAAATGATTGATTTAAATAATATTTACCTGGATCTGTCGAATTGTAGTCATCCAAAGCTTGTAAGATGAGTGTAAAGGATCTCTGTAAAAAAAAAGAAAACAGAATATTAGAAATATACATATTTCTATATAATATTACAATATACACACATAAAAATGTTTGTTCTAGTTAAATTTTATTTAATTACTAGCCGGTTCCCGGCGTTGCAATACCACTCAAAGAAAGAAAGTGTTTTAATTGTGTTTATTGAAGTGCATGTTTAATTTTTGTCTGTTTGACGTTTGCTGCCGATTGTCTATGGTACGACACACGCGCCACCTACTGTAAGTTAATTGTACTATAACCTTCGCGCAAGGTTGACAAAATGAACTGTATGGCAGACATACAAACATTGATTTTTATTTAAAAAAAAAACCTACTGGAAGTTTATTTTACTATGCTTATGAACTTTGCGGAAGTGCAAGAAAAACGTTTGTCAAAGTTTTATTGCAATCGGATGAGCGGTGTGGCAACGCATAAAGTACGAACAAAGAAAAAATATTTTTTATATATTTATTAGATTTATAGAAGAAGCAAAGTTAGCTTTCAACTACTTATTTCATTGGGTTCTTGAGTAATTAAGTAAATGATTGTATGAGAGTTCAGTTTGTGTGACTTCATTCATTTTTTAAGATTCGATTTGACCGTTCAAACTGAAATATTATTCGTTAACCGTTTGAATACCGCGCAAATAAATTATTAATATGTCCCAGAGATACTGCGTGTTTTTGAGAAAAATAATTTTGCTTTATAAACACTCGAATTCGATATTTTAAAAACCTATATTGACTCAGTATAGATAGCACTACACATATTCATCGAATTATTTCTTATATTCTATAAGAATACCACGTATTTGATTTTTTAAATGCCTTGGACATCCATGTTCGCTTGCATATGTTCCTGACACCTGTGTCCGTTTGGTATTCAAATGGTTAATGTCATTATTAATGTTGCCATTAGTGGATACGATTTGCATCTAATATTTCTTGCACAATACGTAATATTTAAACACCCGCTGATCAACAACAAGCAATAAAATCAAGAGCAAAGGGCAGGCATACTTCTCGGTAATGTCTCTCAAACTATTCTCTTCCTTTGATGATGATAAAAAAGAAGTCATTCTCAAAGATCGATACAAAATTACACTGCTGTCGCAAACAATGGCCAAATAATAAACAATAGAGCGGCCAGTATCACAACAAGATGGCAGATAATAACAAACTGTGTGTACTGGCTGGTGTTCGTACACAGGCGTGTTATCAGATTCGATATCTCGAGCGGCGGCAGGATTATCTCTAAGTGATAACATCGCGACTTCAGCGCCGTCAATAAGCTTGCATAGGCCATTGTTGCAGGCAATTGTGTACGGGCACAACAAGCAACGGAAGGTTCCTAAATGTTTTTTAATGATTCTACTAGGCACTCTTTTGTACTATAAAAAATAATTGAAATTACAGCTTACGCCAATATCTTAACAAGGGGCTCGGTAAATTTTATCCATGTCCGCTCTCTATGTCGAGTATATGGCCTCTTTATGAAGATATCTCAACGGAAGTTATTTTTCTACGAAAACTGCTTGTTACTTAGTCGCTCTACCTTTCTTTTCCAAAGAGAGTAGTAGGGATAAAATGATAAGCGTAAGACAGGACTAGTGACTAATAGTAGCGCCCAGTTGAATTGAAGAGTCGGAAGAGTGGGAGGGAATCTCAAGACATCACAAACATCCATTCCTTCGAACAGAAAATATATAAATCGATCGAAAAAATGTTTTTTCGTACTGGGACTCACGGACGCCCACAACGCTGAATGAATAAATAAAACGACAACTAATTTTCAAATTTATCTATCTACAGAAATTGATGATTTGATATGACGAATGATTTTCTTATCTTAACAAGGGGCTCGCCGTCCGCGCCAAAATTTAACAAGGGGATCGTGCGAGCCCCCTCCAGCCCATCCCTGTACTCGATGAATTTTTTTGTAAGTCACATCAGATTAACTCGAGGAGAATTAACTTAACAACCACCCATCTTAAATTCTTAAATTAAATTTGAATCTGATCTTAATTTGATTTTAAATTAAAATTGAAAAAATCCCATTGACCTTACCGGGAATCAAACCCAGACCCACCTGATCGGTAGAGCAAGCTCTAACCAACTACTCACTTTTTTCAAAGTGAGTAGTAGGTAAAGAAGGATAAGGCTAGAACAGGACTAGTAGTTGGCAAATCGTTATTGCTACACCCAGTTATTACAGTATCAGAAGGATGGGAGGAGAGGAAATGATGTGAATTGACATCACAAACACCCAGTCTTCAATCACAACTTTGGATTGAATAATTCTCAAATTCACTGTGATCTGACCGGGAATCGAACCCAGACCTGCGTGATCGGTAGAGCAAGCTCTAGCAACTGGGCCACAGCAGGCATATTTATATATTTATAACATATGTTATATTCATATAATATAATCAAAATTTGAATTGTTAAGCAAAGGATATGGTAAAAAAAAAATTGGTTCAATCTTGTCATAAATAATTAAATTACTGTAAAGCACAGTTTGAGGGTCTGCTAAGGGTTACTTCCGCTATTTATCGTTTGTCTTATACGGCGCTATTGTAGTGAGGTTGTTTTCGTCCGTGTTTAGCCGGTGTTCACCGTTTGGCGGGAAAAGTGACGTTTTCGCGCGCGATTGGCGCCATTTAGAAATGGGAACGTCGATTAAAGGCGGCCATCTTGGGTCAAATGTAATGGCGTGGCATCTTACACAAATTACTGAATCCCTGAGAAGGTTATAAATGATATAACTATGTGTGAAAATTCTCGATGGAATAACGTTTAGTGTACTTATCGCTATAGAGTAATAAATTGTGAAGGATAGTCATAAAAATTCTAGAAAACTGCTAAGCAGTAAAAATATTCATGATTAGTTTGCTATTAGGGATTCCAACTATTCTTCATTATCAACTATTCGAATATCGAATAGTAAAACTGAAACTATCCGGATGTATTCGGATATCCGGATAGTTTTTAGTAAATACATACCTTATATTTTTATACTAAAATATTACATTAAATACTACCTACATTAAAAACGAGCTCATTTTTAATAAAAGTCATTTATTCAAATTTAAAAAATGCATATTAAAAAAAATAGCATAGCAATAACAGTTAATAGGGCATTAAATTTTTCATATTTTAAATTTGTTTTTAACTTAGTTTTTAATTGTTCCTGGCGTTGAAAATACTCGTTTGGTAGCAGTTGACGTTGGCTTTATTGTTAGAAGTGTTTTAAACAACACGTCTAACTTTTCTGTTATTTTTTTAAATTGATCCAAATATATCATATACAAAATATTTTTAAAACTATGACTAAAAAACTTTAATAAACAAGGAATAACCGACTGTTTTTGCTAATAGACAGCGATCTCGATTTCTGAGTTTTTACTAAATAATTGTAAAACTCGCACGCAAAAGATATTGATAACACTAAAGTTGGGTGAAGACGAAAACACCACTACCTGGAGAGTTCATAATTATTCTTTAAGTGTGAAGAAATAGTGATCTTTCGTAGATTTTGTAACATATGTATTTCATAAAAAAATATTACGAATACTATTCGGATATTTCCCCAAATATCCGAATATCGAATAGTTGAAAAGGGGCCGAATATATCCGAATATCGAATATTCGAATATCCGGATTGGAATCCTTATTTGCTACGAAACATTAATTTCTTAATCCTTAGTTTTATAATATATACTGTTTGGTTCAGTAGGGGCCAGTCAATGTGGCATTGGATCAATGCACCCCTTGTATATGCAGGGGCGGTTATATTTCATAAAATAATATTCAAACTTAACATTTATACCATTCACTCATTTTAAATTCTACATGTATAGTCTTCGATCACAATTTTGAGTTGAATAATTCTCAAATTCACTGTGATCTTACCGGGAATCGAACCCAGACCTGCGTGATCGGTAGAGCAAGCTCTAATCGACTGGGCCACAGCAGGCGACAAACCAAAATATATTTACAGAAAATACTACGCTATTTTCTTTTCATTGATTGAATTGGCATTTGCTTGGTTTCTAGAACTCTATTGTAATACGGTAAAAAATATCAAAATATTCAGTTCTAGAATTATTTTATAATATTAGTTTATAGCTATTTCGGCTTGCGCCATCATCATCAATTTTCTTATTTTTAAATGATAAATTGTTTGTAAGACTTAGTCAAAAAGTTGCTTATCAAACGGTCTAATAAAATTCACAGACGAACGACCTCTTCGATTTAAAACCTGTTATTAATACGGAAAAAAAATAAAACAGTGTTCCAAGTGGTATCTAATTATTGTAGTTGATTATATCGCAGCATAACCAAGAGATGTGCAGTTCGTTGACATAAAACAATTGCTTATAAACTAGTAAAAAACTAGCTCGTGAGCTGAACAGGCCGACGAAAAGAAGTAAAAAAAAAATTGTACTAGACGATAGGTTACTTATATGACGATTTGTTTTTGAATCGCGTTCGTACATACAATGATAGTTTTTTTTAAGGAATAGAGTTCACGACTTTCTAAGTATTGCGTATCAAAAAAACTCAAATTAAGAGTAACTATTTTTTTTAACTGTACACCTACTTATAAAATAACAATCGTACAAATACAAAAGTGCAATACGTGGAATAATCAAAGTTATTTTAAATTTAATATTAAATACAAAAGTTTTTGTAAGTGAAATATAATTAACGAAAAGTTTCATTTAAATAAAATCAATAGCTTAAAATGATTTTCGTTAAACCTAAAACATATGGAAAAAGTGATTGGTTCAATACATGGGTGGGGAACCTTTTCATTTCAAAAGGCCACATTCATTTATTTGATTCAACATAAAGCCGCAGTAAAGAAAACGTTTACACCCCCTTCCCCCTTCTTCTTTGACTGTCGAACATATAATGCTCGCTATCGCTCGCTGTGGTCTAGTTGGTTAGAGCTTGCTCCACCGATCAGGTGGGTCTGGGTTCGATTCCCGGTAAGGTCACTGTCA
Organism: Himalopsyche anomala; assembly: GCA_031772345.1. Classification (NCBI taxonomy): domain Eukaryota; kingdom Metazoa; phylum Arthropoda; class Insecta; order Trichoptera; family Rhyacophilidae; genus Himalopsyche; species Himalopsyche anomala. The sequence goes on from CM062839.1 coordinate 22,259,671, forward strand.
AATTGGATTTTTTTCAATTTTAATTCGAGATCTATGACATGGGTGTTTGTGAAGTCAATTCTCCTTGAGTTAATCTCATGTGACTTTAAAAAATTCTCATCGAGTATATCTCGTATGATCGTTCAACTTCAAAATATTTGACGTATTGGCGTTAGCTGTAATGTCAAATATATTTTTAATAAAATTAAAAGTAAAATAATAAAAAAAAAATAATGGGCTGATTACGCTCTTTTATAATTTAGCAGAGCAGAGATGTTTCTTATCAGTTGGCAATGCTCGCAATGAGCGAAACCGGCCCTAACCTTTAAATAAAGTGGAATAAATTACAAAAGAATATTGTGTTTTTATTATTAATATAATGCGTTTTCACCAAGTATTGACAGTGAACACCCCAAAAGTGAGTATAGATAGAATATAATCCGCGATCGTATGAACACCCGATGAGTTCCGTACACCGTTTCACGTATGCATGACTCCACGAATAGTCCTCGTAATGTCTGATCTTCGGCGAGGCACATGCGTCGTGAATTCCGGAACATTACTCGCGTCACGATCGGAATCGAACCCGGGACCGTGAGTGACGAGGCGATCACGTGCGCCGCTCAGCCGCGAACGTCTTGGGAGCCGCTCTCTACTGCTTCATGTCAATGTCTCATGACGAATCCACATTGAATTTGCATAACTGTTGACTAATAAATGTATCACTTTATGACACGCGAATTTTTTAAAAATTAAAAAAAAACTTTTATTCTTTCAATTAATTAATACATAAGAAAAATTAGTTGAAGATTTGTTGTTGATCTATCACGTTTATTATGATAGACTGAAAAAAAATAAACCTTCAAGAGGAGAAACATAAATTGAGAGAATAGATATTTTTTTTACATTAAAAAAATATGTAAAATAGTCAGAATTATGTATTGCTCACAATTCTTTCGAATCAATCAATTTATTTGTATCAATGCTAGTAAAACAACTCAAAACGCCTTTAATTCACATTAAAATTGATAATATTTTAGTTCAAATTAAAATATATTTCAGATGCAAATTGCGTGAAATAAAAACGTAAAAGTGCATTTTAATCGTTTAAATTATGTACATTCACACACGTTTTGTCACTGATGACCCAGGTTTCGCCTTTTGGCATCCTCAGGCGTTCAAATGAATGCATCGTGTTTAAATATTAAATAAATGTATCACTAAGCTTAAAGCCATTTCTGGCGAAAAGGATTAACCCATGTAAATGCCTACAGATTTGAATGGTGGTTAATTTTTAGAATTATATTAATTTTTGTTTGTCGGAGAAATTTTATGATTATATTTACTCACATATAAGGTATAAAAGTGAGAGATTTGGCAGATTTACCTGCTCATTTAAAATCGGTGCCCGTTTAAGTAAAATATCATGTCAAATGTACGTAAAAGAAATGAAACTGACGTTTCATTAGAGATTTTATTGTATGATTATCAATTCATTGTTAAGTTATTTTTTTTTAAAACAATCTTTATGAGCTGCAACTTTTCCAGTCCGTGTAAGATCTTTTCGCAAACATATTCCCCTGATACTTACAACACCGAACAGGGGTACAGCTATAATAAATACAGTACAGGTAACAAAAACAGCGCTCAAACATTTTCCAGATCGAATCCGCTGATATGGCGAGCTCTCTCAAACAATGTTCCAAGCGGGCACACCGTCGCGAAAGTTCCCACCCAAACAGCGAAAGCTTTGCATAGAATCGCCGAGGGAAACTTCTACAAAGAACGCTTTCCAATTCTATACCGCATTGTAAGTTTCGCGCGATGTTGCAAACACAATATGAGTTAAACTCGGCGAGGTTTTATATGTACACTGCAAGGTGGATTCTGCATAGCGTAATATACCTCTTCGCCTGTGATTATCTCCTGATTAAGTATTTGGTGTAAGTATGAAGTAGTGGGTGTGCGAGATATCGATAGCCTTACATCGTATTATATTTATTAACAAACATGCATGGCTTGTGTTATTTCTGATAGCCTGGTAGTTGCTGGATGAGCTTTCGATTAAAATTATCTAAGAGTGAAAATTTATTTATCTTATTCATCGGTTTTGCCAGCTTACACGTGAGGTTAGGTTAGGTTACGCTATGAAACTGTGCAAATTGTTTATGTTCAAAAGGAAATTTTATAATACATATTATAAACAAAATAATGTACTGTACAATCATTCTAAAGATCTAATCCTTTTCGCCAGCAATGGCTGTAAACTTAATGATACATTTATTTCTTATATAAACGAAACATTCATTTGCTAAGCGTCAGTTTGAGTTCATCCGTGCACTTGATGCCAAAAGGCGAAACCCGGGTCGTAAATGACAAAACTTGTGTGAATATACATAAATTGAACGATTCAAATTTAATATTGAAATTCCACCACGCACCTTCAGTCGAAATCTTTGATTATATTAAAAAAAATAGTTGTTAAGATGTTTTGAAGAAAAGCGGATATTTCATTGACACTATATGAAGTCCGGTCCTGTGGTACAGTGGTTAGCGTTGTGGGCTTCCGCGTTGGAACTCATCGGTTCGAGTCTCATTACGAACAGCATTTTTTCAATCGATCTGTATGTGATTGATTTATGTTCGAGAGCATGAGTGTTTGTGATGTCGTTTCTCCCCAAGATAAGTTTCTCAGATCATCAAAAAAAAAAAGAAAAATATCTGATACATTATCAATATTAAATAAATAAACAGATTGCAGAATATTTATTTAAATAGAAAGAATACTTATTTAATTTATTTATTGAACTTATACATACTGATAAAATTGTAATAATTATTGACAAAAATAAATGTAATCACTTACTAAATACAGACGTAGCATATTCGAAAGGGAAAAAATTAAATGGTCAGAATTTAAATCAATATTTGGTCAGAATAAAAATAGAATAAGGTCAGAATATTTCATAAAATTTTGGTTAGGTGAGGTTAGGTTATTTTTAATTTCATTTAAATTATGACTATTTATACTGACCGATATATTATAACCGTTTAATATAAATTCTGACCGGAAAAATACGAGTCTATTCGAGATAACGTTAATTTTATACAAAATTATTCCTCTTAGTACAGTCAGCTTAAATGTATGTTTACACTGATAGAAGGAAAGATATTTACTAACAGGTAATAATTATTGCGTGTATATCAGCGAAGGCTTATCTTATATCGTTATAATTCTACGCACGCATGCTGCATGCCATTGAGATGACATAATTTTTCAATCCTGGGACTAAAACCCCGGACACTTTAGTTTTAAATAAATTAAACTATGTTGTAGGTATGTGGTTATCAATGTTAGCAAACCTGTTATACGAGAGGATCGACACAGCGCAAAGGATGCGAGTAGGGCTGAAGAGCAATTGGCGAGATTGCAGTAATCATCAGGGTGTAATGGGTGTTGTAGAACAGTGTTTTTCAACATTTTTTATAATATAATTCTTGAATTGAAATTAAAAACAAACCTAACCTAACCTAACCAATATTGTTATAAAATATTTTTTTTTTTAACATATCCGCTCCCAATGTAGAGCATATGGACTCATAATGGAGATTAACTCAAAAGAAATGTTTTTACGAAAACTGTTTGTTACTCAGTTGCTAAACCTCTCTTTTTACAAAGAGAGTAGGAATAGAAGGAAGGACTAGTGGTTAGCTAATCGCTCTCGATACGCGCCGTTTATAGAATAGGATGGGTGAGAGGAATTCAAGACATCACATACATCCATGCCTTCGAACAGAAATTCATAAATTGATTTTTCAAAAAATGGAATAGAAAAATAGAAGAGTACACATAATATTATTTATAATATGTCTTATAAATATATAAAAGTAATACTATTCGTCGCTACTTGGTTATCTACAGAGACTTTCATGAGGTACTGGACATACATCGCTTTCAACGCTAGAAACCTCTGAAAAATTAGGATCTAATAAAGCCCTATTTCAATGTCTTGTGTTGTTGAATTTCTTGTCGTTAAGAAATCTGTTATCCGCTTGTGGTAAATGATGTTAGGACAAATGATTCGTGTAGAAATATAGTATTTGATTTACTTTTTTTCGGGTTTTTGAACACGGTTGTTTTGGAACGTATCTACAGCGTAAAAAAAGAGTTGAGTGTGTAATGAAACTTGACGAAAGAACGCACAAAGCTTTATTTCTCAATACATAAACAAAAAGCTTTCGCCCTTAGCTTGGAAGGTTTTTTAACTGATGCATCAGTTGAGTTATTTTTCAGGCTTACTGGCAATTTGGCTGACTCTTTTCAATGAAGGATGACGCACTTTTTATTATTATTAAATTGTGATGTTATCACTTAGGACAGCGGCGATAATCGAATTATAAACACGAAATTGATTTGGCCAAAAATCGTTAACAACATAACGAGTGTTGAAAAAACAGTTTAAGAATAATTGATTGAATACTTTGTAATAATTTTAATCTATACAATGTTGGAATGTGTGGAATAGCGGTTTAAATAATAATGTGTTATGTTGGCGAAGAAAGTGTAACAGTTTTGTCAATACAGATTTTTTCCGAAAATCACAATGTATCAAACTTAATACACGTTCTATCAAAATGATTTAAGCTGTTAATGCCAAATTAGTATCTAAATTTAGCTTTTAAGTTTGAAAAAAGATAGCTTGTGAAAATTAAAAACAAGTAAAAAGACTGAAAAACAGGTTTTTCTTAGATAATTTATTAAATTAATATAAGATTATGTTAATTAAACACCAGTTTAGAAGTCTTCGTGAACTTCAAAGGTTGTGTCTATTTCGTAATTTTCATATGGCCCAAAATCATCAAAACACGTTTTTTGTGCCTCCTGTAAAATATGCTATGTGTAGGTTATGTCCTTTTTCCTTTCTAAAGTCGATATGTATGTAGTTGATAGTTATTTCGGCGTATGTCTTCATCAAAACAACGTTTAAACTGACATTAACTTTTAGCTTAGAATAGATACACAGTATACATATCTACTCTAACATCCTAATTTAAATTACAAATTATAGTATTATATATAGAAAAATGCATACTAAAAATGAAATCAATCATGTGATTCAAATTTAAATCATGTTGATCGATGCGGTCTCAATTATGGGTATATTTATGATTAAAAAGTGAGTGACAAATTGGAAGCTATTTAATTCTAAAGATGTTATTCTGATTTATATTATACAAATGAAATAGTTTAAAATATTTAAATTATAATGATTATTTAATGGGGCGACAGTTTAAATCCCAAAATGTTGAACGTAATGCATTTTAATAAATAAAAATGGGGTCATTTAATAGAAGTTACTACTAGGAGCACATAAAGTCGACTCCTTTCTTAGAATCGACAATAATTTTCATAATTGGCACGTACACAGCAATCAAACATGATTCTGTAACTAAAATTATACAGCGCCGGTCTGACGGGCGGACGCCGATCTTCAAAAGGCCACCAATAATTGAGTGATAGCGGGAACAAGTTCGTTCATATAGGGATACCTTGGAACGTTTATACTAGCCTGATACATTTTGGTAACAATTTTAAATGGAGATTTTTCTTTTATCACTTTTAGGATGTTTACTGTCAATACTTGGTGAAAAGGCATTATACTAATTCAAACACAATATTCGTTTGTACTTTATTCTACTTTATTTAAAAGGTCAAGACTGGTTTCGCTCATTGCGAGCATTGTCAACTGATAAGATAAATGAGAATTCCATCATTATTGAGAATGTGAATCTAAATGATCCTGATTATTTTTTGAGAAATCGTGGACATGAAGTGTTTGTTCTCCCTAAGTGTAAATCAGCCTGCCAATGGGGATGCCACTGGGAAGAGCTTTAACAGTGTTCAACAATATTGCTTCGGATGTAGACATATTCCACGTAGACGTAGTTAAGTTCCGACGAATACTATTTTTTATGTATTAAAGTAGAGTTCGTCGGAGCTTACTGAATTGACTTCCTTGCCATTTTTTTACTACTGCTTTTAATATTGAATTGTACTATTTTTTTTCTTCATTGTAAAAGTTTTAAATTTATAATTTGTCAACCTTGTGCAATGTAAATTAAATAAATAAGAAATGTATATAAATAGTGTTATTTATAAAAAAATAAATTGAAATGAAAAGTTGTAAATAACAATTGACACTGAAAAGAATTTATAAATTACAGTATAAGTACAGTTTAATAACACCTCCAAGATATAATAAAAAAATCTTCACAGATTAATAAATTTCAAGTGGTGACTGATGGTAATTAAAATTTGGGATTTTTTTAACAAAGTGCACATAGGAGTAACGGTCAAAGTTAATGTACTTTTTTATGTTCTCCAAAAGAAAAATTAAAAAAAAAACCTAGAATAAGAACACACTATTTATTTGCCTTTTTTATTGCTGATTTTAAATTTTGTGTTCCTCAAAATAAAAATTAAATGTAGTTACTTCAGTCAACCCAATGTAAAAAAGGGTAGTCTAAATAATTCCGAAACACCGTGTTGTATTTAAATAACAATGTATGGTGGTCGAGGGTTGCACAATTAATGGTCGAAATAATTTAATTATATTGAATCCACGGTTTGATTCCTATCTATACATTTAATGATGATAATTTTCGAGCTACCTGTGTGTTGAAAAGGGTTTTTTCTTGATAATTTACCGAAACTAATATGAAAAGTATTGGGAGCACCAAGACGGGATATGTACTCAGTGTGTTGAAACCAACAGCAGAAACTGAATAAATATGAATTATGCGTAAACAATCTTTGCCAAAAAAGCGTGTACAATTATATCGATAGAATTAGTAGTTTCTTAGTGTAAATCTCAACTCTTTTTTAATCGTTTTTACGCTATTTTGAAATAACACGGTCAACTAAAAATAACAAAATACTATATTTGTACACGAATTTACAAGAACACGATTCCCAAACAAAAAAAAGAGAAGCTGATAACGGATCTAATAAAAATAAGAAATTCAACAACACATGACAGTAATACAAACAAAAGGTTTTATTAGATCCTAACAAATTAGAAGAGTAGACACTTTTAGCGATTAAAGCGTTTTTTCCAGCCCCTCATAAAATTCCCCGTATACATTCAAGTAGCGATTAATAGTATATTTTTTTTATTAATTAAAATACGTATTATGAATATTTTTTTTTGTTATTTACTTATTGGGTCTTTCATATAATCTTTGTTATTCGATTGTATACATGAAAATATTGCTATTTTTTCAAATAACACGGTTTTCATAATTTCAGGGAATCAATCTTCAATTATTCTGTGAATTCTAGCAATGCATTTTATTTTAACATTTTTGTATATAATTTAAAGCAATTTTAGCTCTTTTTAGCTTAGTTATACATATTGACATATAAGACATACACATATTCTCATTAATTCAAACTTTCTTACTTATACCAAAAATGTCTTTGTGTTTTCTAGGAAGTGTAACAAATATGGAAATAATATAATGTAGCTTTCAAAGCGAATTTACTTTTTTTGTTGTTGTATAAATACCATTGTTAAATTAAATTTCTTATCAGTTGACAATGCTCGCAATGAGCGAAACCGGTCCTCAGCTATGAAATAAAATGGAATTAAGTACAAAGGAATATTGTGTTTTTATTAATAGAATAATTAAGTAATTACTTTTACGAACATAATTTAAAAAATCTTTTTCTTGTAAAATTTATAAATCATCTGTTACAATTTTCTGTCTATTACGTTTCGATATTAGCTTCTTAAGTAATGGTTTTGGATTATAAAACGATTTTTTATTACTGAAGCACATTGCACAAAATGACGGTCCCAAAAACAGAACAAAAAATCCTACAGAGTGACTTAAAGACAATGATCGATTCGCTTTGCTTTGACCCCTGGTATCAGGAACACAGAACTTCTGTCAGATAACATTTTAGTTACATAAGGAGGGCACATTCTAAGAAAACATTTCAATGTATGTATTATTTTATGCTGGCCGCATCGGATTGACGGAAAGGCGAGAATTGATAAGATCAATTTCTTTGATAGTGCCTGCTGATGGGTAGATGGAATCGTGACGATAATATAATATTATTCCGTACTCCATGCCACATATCTTCACTGTTTTTCAATCAACCACCATACAACTGTCAGTTTTCAACAAACACTTTGTAAGTCATTAGGATGTGCCAGTTTGGTTCACTTGTTAAGTGATTGCACGTTTTATGCATAATGTTATAAATATTAGTAACTAATTACGTTAAAGTATATCGACTGTGGAAAGGAAAAATATATTATAAATAAGAAAATATATTACGTAAGTTATATAAACCGATACATATGTCTAGCTCATAAAAATGTCTACGATATTTGCAATGGTTAGGTTTCGCGGCTATTTAAGATGAATTTGACAACATATCGACTGTGGAAAAGAAAAAGTTCGTAACCCACAGTTTTTTCAAAATAGATTTTTTTCGATATTCACAATGTATCAAACTTGATACACGTTCCATCAAAAGGATGCAAGCTGCAAATGCCAAATTAGTATTTAAATTTAGCTTTTAAGTTTGAAAAAGATGACCTTGTAAAAAAATAAAACCAAGAAAAAAAACTGAAATAAAGGTTTTTCGTAGACAACTTCTTTAATTAATATTAGATTATGTCAATTAAACATCAGTTTAGAAGTCTCCGTGCACTTCAAGGTTGTGTATAATTCATAATTTGCATATGTCACAAAATCATCAAAACACGTTTTTAGCGCCTGCTGTAAAATTTAATATGTGTGGGTTACGTCCTTTTTCCTTTCCACAGTCGATATATTAATATACTTTGTGATCGAGTGGTCAAAGTCGTTGGCTTCGGTTACGGGGGTCACGGGATTCGAATCCCAGTACGGACAGTTTTATAAATTTAGTTGTCAATCGATCTATGAATTTCTGTTCGAAGGCATGGATGTATGTGATGTCTTGAATTCAACCCCTCCCACCCATCCTATCCTATGAACGGGCCGTATCAAGAGCGGTTAGCTAACCACTAGTCCTGTCCTAGCCCTCTTTCTATTCATACTCTCTTTAGAAAAAAACGTACAAAGGGATATTGTATTTTTATTAATATAATGCCTAACCACCAAGTATTGACAGTGAACACCCAAAAAAGAATCAATATAAATGTATCATTGAGTTTAAAGCAGAGCTGTTGAGTGGCAATCGTAGTCGGAGTCGGAGTCGTGAAAAATGAGCAGCTCAATTTTTTTTAAAAAAATGTATGTAATGATGTGTATTCAAACAAAATAGTCCAAAGTGCTGACATTTCATGCTTGGCTGACTAAAGATGATCTGACGGTATACATATATATAAATAATTTAAAATGAAGTTGTTGAAAAATTTCCTCGGATACGGAGTCGTCTTTTTTTTATACGACTCTACAGCCCTGGTTTAAAGCCATTGCTGGCGAAAATGATTAGCCCATGTGAATGCTCACAGTATACCCAATCAATGTACATTGCCCAATGTAATGTCCAATCAATATATTTACATTGGGTAAGTGAATGCTATTCACTAAACAATAAAAAAAAAACACTTCAATATAATTAAAAATAATAAATTATATCATTTATTGCCTAATTGAATTAATTAATTATAAGTGCGAAATAATTAAAGTTGTTTGTAAAACTTGAGAACTAAAAAAAAAAATTACAAGAACTAAGTAGCAATAAAATTTAACGAGCTGTCGATTTGTAATCATTAAAATATACATTACGTTCAATTATTTAGATTTATTTTATATTGTATATAATTAAATAGTAGCGAGTGTTACTTTCTGACTCATGGAATACATTGGATAAGATACGGCCGGCGATCAGGGAAACATATCTGCCCTTAGGATAAACTCTCAGCTGTATTGAAACATTAAAACTGTTTTCATTCTATCTGCGATCTAATCTAGATACGTCGAAATGAAACGAGACGAGTGCCCAGGGGCTGCAATGCGTCTTCACTAGCCGAGCGACATGGCCGATTGATTTAATGGCAGCATAATAAACGGGTCGGACTATTATATTGGGGCTGATTGATATAAAATGATCGGACGATTTATTTGATCAGTATGATTTAGTGATGTGTAAAAAAAAAAAACACCCGTGTCGATTTATGGTGGCCCAATACAGAATATTTCACGCTGCCACGTCATGTACGACGTTTTATGTTATCCTGATACTTTTTTGTACGATTATGTGAAATAATTGAAGATTTAGAAATTTGAATCGTTCAAATTATGTAAATACATTCACGCAAGTTTTTTCACTAACGACCCGGGTCAGTTCTAGTTTATCCGTGCACTTGAAAATTTCTCCGAAAAACAAAAATAAATATAATTCGTAAAACTATCCACCATTCAAATGTGTAGGCATTCCCATGGGTTAATCCAAGGGTGTAAAACCTTTTTTGCACTGGGATCGACTTTTCAATCTTAAGTTTTCTCACGATCGACTTCTAATATGATTCTTATAAAAAAAATATTTAGTAGGGTTTTTTGCCTTCTTCAAACATAGACATGTTTATTTTAAATACGAAAAACGTATCATTAGATAGATATGTGCTTACAAAATAATTCAATTTTAGTATTTTAGTATATTTTATATTTAAATTATATATTTTTTCGAAATCGGTCGATCTCGAAACTTTCGAGATCGACCAAATTTTTCTTTGGGATCGACCGTTCGATCGTGATCTACCGGTTGTACACCCATGGGTTAATCCTTTTCGCCAGCAATGGCTTTAAGCCTAGATACATTTATTTATTATTTAAACACGATACACTCATTTACTAAGCGTCAGTTCATCCGTGCACTTGAACGCCTGAAGATGCCGAAAGGTGAAACCCGGGTCGTTGATTTAAAACGTTAAAATTTTGTATGCTTCTATATTTTTTTTCACTAACGACCCAGGCGTATTCTTTCGACATCTTCAGGCATTTAAAAGGAACTATAAAATTGAGCTTAAAGTTTGTATCATACATGTATGAAGAAACTACACATGGTATCTGAATTTTTTTCAATAAATTCTATGTCATACACTTGGTTGAACTCTATTATAATTACGTGTTTTTAAATCTTAGATACCTAAGCCTGTAACACACCATCATCAGATCTACGTGATAGTAAATGTAACGAAATTTGTATTACATTAATGTCACTAATTTGCTTTATTCATTAAAATATAAACATTGCATTCGCTTCAATAATATGTTAACGATGTATAAATGAATAAAATATTGTATTATTATTATTTAATGAACCGGCGCATAGCTTTAGTCTCTGAGGTAAAATAAATAAAATTAATGAACCGAGTATTGTCTAATGCAGGTAATTGGAAGCATGCGCGGCAACCAAATCATAAGCACCTAATTAATAAGCTTGTAAATATATGAAATATAAGAAGCTGTTTATATAATTTTGACTAAATTCGGACCGAATCATCATTTTAAATTATAATAATTATACTCAATCGAAAGTGAAGAAATATTGTTGGTTAATAGTTAAGTTTTATTTTTTAAATTGTTGATTTTAGCAATAAATGGCAGTTAAAAAAAACTTTCAATTTCACTTAATAATTCACAAAAATTGCAAGCTTAAAACAAATTTAATGTAAAAATAACTGATGGAATTGCTTTATATCACACAGCTGAATTATTTGCTTAAATTATTTTTTATGAAAGTTATATTGAAAATTTAAGATTTTGTGCTCGGTGGAATTTCAGCATTGGATTTAAATCGTTTAAATTTTGTACATTTCTACATGTTTTGTCACTAACAGCTGTCATTAAAGTTCATTCGTGTGTAAGTTGAACGCTTGAAAATGTCGAAAGTCGAAATCCGGAACGACCGATTAGGTATTGATTACCCGGGATTAAAACTATATTTGATAACTTTGTTATTCCACTTGTTGTTACAAAATGTGACACGTGTTTCGCTTCTTTGAAAAGCATCATCAGACCATCGCAACGGTTGCAAAATAAACTGATTTATTCAGTTCTGCAGTTAAGATTTACTCAGATTATTCGTAAACATTGCGATCGTCTGATGATGATTCTCAAATAAGTAGAATAACAAAGTAAATTGTATACATTTTTTAATTCATGTGCGCTCCCAGTGTGGAGCATATGGCTTCCTAATGGAGGTATTCCAACAGAAGTTTTTTCTACGAGAACTGCTTGTAACTCAGTCGCTCAACTTAAGTAGTTGGGAACGATGGATAAGGTTAGAACATGACTAGTTGTTGACTAATCGCAATTGCTACATCCAGTTATTAAAGGATCAGAAGGTCGCCTGCTATGGCTCAGTTGGTAAGAGCTTGCTCTACCAATCACGCAGGTCTGGGTTCGATTCCTGGTAAGATCACAGTGAATTTAAGAATTATTCAATTCAGAGTCGTGATGTCAATTCAAATTATTTCCTCTCCTCCCATCCTTCTGGTCCTTTAATTTTATATTAATATATTATATTCATATGTTTAACACAAACGTTATATTTATTTAAAGGTGATTCATAGTAAAGAATCAGTTTGAATTTATCTCGGGCGAAGCTGGGTAATAAATAGTTAGTTTAATAGGAAAACAGATATTCATTACATTACAAGTCAAATTAAAGACCATTGGGGGTACGTGCATACTTCATTATTAATCTGCGTAAATTATGGAAGCTATTATAATTAATTATTATGAAAATAAAATCAAAATGTCGGCGCAATACTCCTGGGTCCATACAAAGAGCCACCGCTGGCTGTTTGATTGAGCGGTAGCAATCTATCATTGTCTCCTGATAGGTCGCCGTAGATCACTTTGTATTTATCGATACATCCAATATGTCCGCGCGCATGCGTGATGGACATACTCGCTCGAATATTTCGGCTAATGAATTGATATCGCGTTTGTACTTATGTGACCCTAATACAATTTATGCTCGATACGTTTTCACATTCTAATAAAAATATCTATAACCATTATGTAATCATTCTGCAAGCCTGATATTATACAAACAAACATTGAATATCGAACATCAGTAATAAGGATTTGTAAACCCGTTTATATTTATGTGACCCTAATACAAATTAATAAATTCGATGTATTTTAAGACTCTTTTAAGACAAGTTGTGAACAATCTTCCCTTAAAATTTAATTTTAATAAAATAACTTCAATTTAAAAACATTGCATTTGATTGACAACAAAAATTGATTGTAATTCTTATGTAAATTAATTACAAAATAAAAGTTGAGTTTTTTTTCATTTTCTACTGACCGCAGGGAGGGGTTGATATACAAATATTTATATTACTAATCTCTTATTTGAGTTATGGTTAAATCTTAATAAAACCGTACTTATTTAAAATGTAATTTACTATTTTATTTTATTTCTATCAATTACTTTATTGATTTTAAAACCCCAAGATATTTATTCATAAACTTTTATTATTTATGAGATTGATTTCTTCGACATTTTTATTTTTATACAAATTGTAATAATTTTCTATCAAATGATTCGCAAATGATAAAAAAATGCTTTTATACTGTAAACATCTTCTTAAATTTTAGCTGTTGCAACTGCATAATCACTAAAAGGCATCCAATCCTGGACCCTTTTTGTAATCCCGGAATTTTGAGATTGACAATTTTTCCGATCCCGGGATTGAACATTCACCATAAAATTGTGTAGAATTTCAGGATTGAGAAGTTTTTGATCGGTGTTTTTAAAATCCTAGGAATTTCATGATTTCCTAAAATGAAAATATGCGAGACCATTTTTTTAGGTCTCGGGTGTATTTCTAAAGTTTCTTTTGCTTGCCTATTATGAAGAACTTTTTGAGAATTTTGCACTTCTTGTGCTCAAGATTTCGGGGTCGCAAATCCAAGTATAAAAAGCCTTAATAAGCACCTAGATAGTCTTGACAGTCAGGCGATAGATACCGCTCTGAGAAAATGATTCTTACTTATCATCACTATTAAATGTATATTTTTGATAACTGTATAGAAAGCAGGTAATAAGTGATCTGGAAATATCTTCGATATACTTAAAGATGTGTCTACCTAAGTAGAGTTGATAAGTATAAGAAAATAAAAACATTAATTGAAACCTCGAGAAGTGAAGTGAGCCAACTAGTAAAATGGTAAAAAAAATATTTTGACTTAATACAATAACGTCTTTATTTGGTGTTTTGTTGGATTGCATATTTTTTTCACGGAGATAATACTTTTGCAATGTGTATTAACTGAGGTTACTTCACTTTTACAATCCTTTAAGACGTGTAGAATATTACAAATTACTTTTTTTTTTTCTAAAATACCACTTGGCTCATTTTCCCAAGCACTTAAGCATTTTTGCTTACCCTATACAGTGGAACCCCCAATAACACCACCCGAATTACGCGCTGGCTTGAAATATTTGCCGCAAATCCCCCAATTAAACGATCGCATTCCATTGTCGTTGCTACGAGACGGTCGTCTGTGTGGTGCATACAGTCAAATTTTTGCTACCATCTGTGTATTCAACACGTGGTAGGCTATACACACATAGCCGGGCGACTCAGTAACTAAATATTTAGTTCATATTTTTTTTTTGCAAAACTAAGGGAAAATTCTTGTTTTGCATTTTTCGTGGCAAAAACCAAATCCCTAATTTTGTATGAGATTCACTCTCCCAATTACACGGTCCCGACTTAGTGTAAATGAAGGTTTTACTGTATTCGTGTTTTAATTTAACGAAATAACGATTGAAATCTAATAGTGACGTATACTCGGTAATATTTTCGACAAGTTCAAATAATATTTGAACAAATATTACATTGTGTCTGGTGTCAGTGGAATATGAAATATATCCAAGCCGCATTGGCCGTGTAAAGTAACAGGCCAAACCAAGATGCTATCTGCCGGTAAAAAAGCATTCATTACAAAAAGCGAGACTTAAAACAAACGTCATACCTGGTACAGCATCATGCAATCACGTATGTATGTTCGATTTCTGTTAATGATTACTATATACTCGGAGATCTTTATGCCAGATAAAAAGATGGGGTGACCGCACACTGGTCAAGACCTCGGATTCATTGTTTGACTAATGACATAACGTGGGACTACAATGGAAATATAGTAGGCGAGTTTGTTTTGACTAAATGATAAGTTAATATTGCTCAGCGAATAATCTATCAACCGCTTGAATACCGCGCAAATAAATCATTAATATGTCCCAGAGATACTGCGTGTTGTTGAGAAAAATATTTTTGCCTAATATACACTCGAATTCGATATTTTAAAAACCTTTATTGAATCAGTGTAGATGGAACTACACATATTCATCAAAATAATGCTTATTTTCTATTAGAATACCAAGTATTTGATTTTTTTAATGTCTTGGACATCCGTGTTTGCTTGCATATGTTCCGTACACCTGTGACCGCTTGGTATTCAAGTGGTTAAATTCCTAAAGTCTTTTGTTAATTTTTTTACAACGAATTGTGTGCAGTTTCTTTTGAACAATACGCTATAAAACATTGCAACAAAGCACACATCAAGTAAAAACATTTTATTGATGAAATAATGCTGTAGGAATAGTTTAAAATATATAAATAATCAACTGACAGATAATAAATTATGTGTCTACTTTTCTTTTGAAGAGTTGAAATGAAATTTATCTTTATTTTTATAGATGAAATACTAGCCGGTTTCCCGTATTAGCGTTGCAATACCACTCAAAGAAATAGAGTGTTTGTGTTTATAAATTTTATATCCAACAAAAAAATAATGAATAACACAAACAAAATAACATTTGCATAAAAACATAATTTTTTTTTTTTAAAACGACATTCGTTTAGACATTTTATATTAAAACTAATATGATCAGTCGATTCCTTAGACTTGAATTAACCTATTTGCGTACCTAACTCAATATTGCTCATTTTGGAAATAGTACGTTTTGCATTATAGCCCCACAATTCTCCTACACAATTTTAGCACTGTTTATTCTGTGGTCTTATTACAGTCTGATATTATGCTATATTTTTTAGATCAATAGTATCATGCAGAATTCTTGAGTCTTTATTATAGATTAGTTAATTATAGGCTACACCGTTTGAGCGTACATTGTTAGACACTGGTCGATTATGAAGCAAATAGGATGAGAACCCCATTAACGGTTGGGCGTATGTAAACCTTATGCTACCTTTTATCAAAACATCAATAATTACCTGCTTAATTACTATAAGCGCACGTTATAATGAGGCATTACAAAAATTATCCGCCATTAAGACCGTGCCTTCAAAATACGATCAACTTCATATTTTAACGGATTGTAATCAGTTGATTAAAAACATTATATTCCGCTTAAAGTTAAATAATGGTCACACACGTTGGAGTCGAGTGATCGATACTAGCATCGTTTAATTCGGCGGAGAGTTGTTTTTCGTGTACAGTGGGATATCAAACAATTCACCGAAGAATTTATTCGTAGTTCGGACATATTAACCACTTGAATACCAAGCGGACACAAGTGTCCGGAACATATGCAAGCGGACACGGATGTCCAAGACATTTAAAAATCAAATACTTGGTATTCTAATAGAATATAAGCAATATTTTGATGAATATGTATAGTGATATCTATAATGAGTCAATATAGGCTTTTAAAATATCGATTTCGAGTGTATATTAGGCAAAGTTAATTTTCTCAAAAACACGCAGTATCTCTGAGACATATTAATGATTTATTTGCGCGGTATTCAAACGGTTAATAATCGTATAATTGAGGATATTACTTGCGAATCCGGCTTATTCCAAAGTTGTTGAAAAATAAACCATTGATGTAATTTAGTAGATAAAAATAATTTTTGAAAGTATTTTTAGAAATCAGCATCAAAGATAGCTTGATAACATCCAAAATATCATTCCAAAGTAATGTAAGATTAAAAATACTTTTAAAATGTACATTTTATTTGGGATAAGCCGTGTTTGTAAGTAATACCCTCAAATGCAAAGTTAACGCCTCCATACCCATGATGCAATCGTAAATAGTTGAGCCATTAAATCATTCAATATTTCTCTTAAATTTTAGTCAATAAGTATTTATCATTTTAGGTATTCTAGCATAAATACATTTTTAAAATTATTGTTTAGCTTCTAACATAGGTTTAAATACTGTCAATAAACAGTGAAACTGAGATGCCATCATGGCAGGGAACGTGATTTTTTAGGATGGCATGTTACGGGTTAACCTATAGACTATTATTTTTAAGACATTTTTGTTTACGAGTTATTTAATTAGTAAGTCAGTAAAAACTATTATTGAATCCTCGACGCCTAACGCGACACTTGAATTTATTTAAAACGAGATGTTAAATTATAATACTAATACCTAAATTGTTTAGAAAAAAACAACAGGCAAATTGAAGCAGGTGAAAAATCGATTAGCTGTAGCAACATTTAAAAGAATGAAAGTGATGTTTAAAAATTAACTCCCTCCCACCCTTTCAGATTATTTAATAACCGGGCGTAGCGAGAGCGAATAGTTAACTGCTAGTCCTGTCTTAGCCTTATCCTTCTATTCCTACTACTTTCTTTATCTTTTAAGCACAACAGTGCATGTTTAAAAGATAAGTCCAGTGCAGCTTTGTATTGGGCCAATAGTATGAGGAATAAATTATTTTATCTTCTTGATAGCATTGCGTTATAGAAGGCGGCCGTGAAAATGCGGCTGTCTACACATAACTGGTAGTGGTGGGATACTCAACAACCAACTTGTACTCTTTGAAAAAGAGAGGTTGAGCGACTGAGTAAAAAGCAGTTCTCGTAGAGAAAATTCTTTTGAGATACATCCATTAGGAAGCCATATGCTCTACATTGAAGGGGGATATGGAAAAAACTCACGTAACGTAAAAAAAATCAGAATGTGGCCCAGACGAATCAAAGGTTGAATATAGCTGATTAAAAATGATATAAAATGGTGGTAATGTATGAAAAAGAAGAAAAATAATTAAATGAGAAATTAATATTACTTTGACCACCTGTCAAACCAAATAAGAATAAATAGTAGAGCGTTATCTTTTGATTACCAATGTATATAATACAATAAATACGTCATTAAAAGGTTATAATTTACTAATATATTTAATATTGTTAATATATAAAAGAGCGGCAGCGAACTGTTGTGGACCAGGCTCATAAGTCGCTAGTGAATCTTACAATATGAGGTGATGGGAAGCAAAGATACTGTCTTGTCCCGATCAGATCCCAACGGGGGTGACGTGGCGATTTCGATAAAAAATATACATTATATCATACACTTGCCCAGTACGCGTGGTTACACAAATATCGAATCGTTGTTTTAAGAATTCGCATAATCCTTCCGATGCATCATAAATATACTCCTCTTAAGTCTCACATGACATTGAATTGACCTCGCTTAGATAAAAATAAGATAATATTAATCTGTAGATCTTATAACCATGTTCTTTCATGCTATGTTAAATTGATGTGTTCATTATAGATTATTGATTTTTTAAACAATTGATAGAAATGTGTGTTGCTCTTAAACCTTTTTCCATACATCCAATCCTTAAAGCGAAACGTAGCGAGAGCGATTACATAATCAATAGTCCTGCCCTATCCCCATCTTTCAACGTTTATTTTTTTATATAAAAAATATGAGAAAATGGTTAACGAGAATTTTTTAGGAAACTAACATATATTGTGCCAAGCTCCATTAAAAATCCATATTAAAAACTTTGATAATGGGCGTGCTTACAATAAAACATTTTGTGACATGAACTTTTTTTACCATGTCCGCTCCCAATGAGGATCATATGGAATTCTAATGGAATTTATCTCAACAGAAGTGTTTCTACGAGAACAGCTTGTTTCTCAGTTGCTCAACCTCCCTTTTTCCGAAGAGAGTAGGAATAAAAGGATAGGGCTAAGACAGGATTAGTGGTTATCTAATCGCTCTCGATACGCTCCGTTCATAGGATAGGATGGGTGGGAGGGGGGAATTCAAGACATCACATACATCCATGCCTTCGAACAGAAGTTCATATATTGATTAATCAATTTATAAAACTATCCGTACTGGAATTCGACCCCCTGACCTCCGTAACCGAAGCCAACGACGTTTACCACTCGACCACTCAGGCGGCGAATTAACTAATCCACCGTTATACAATCAATTTTATATATAATATATTCTATATATATAATATTAATATTTTTTATCTTTATATCTAAATTTCTTTTCAACACCGATTGTTTGCTATATCATATTAATTTTATTTTGTTTTGTATATATGTACACTGTAATATAGTATCAGTTGATAATTCTCGTCATAAGCAAAACCCGTCCTGATTTATTAAATAAAAATGAAATTAGTATAAATAAGTATTTTATTTATTTTGTATAATGCCTTTTCGCAAAGAATTGACAGTTAACACCCTAAAAGTGTTTAAATAGCAATGCCAACAAAGACAACAGTAGGGAATCCAATCCCGGGATCCCGCCCAATTTTCTGATCCCGAAATCCTGGGACTGACATGGTCGCGATACCGGGATTTCGGGATTGAAAAATCTTGAACAAATCCCGAAAATTGATAGGATTTTGGAAAAAATCGACTTTTAGAGATAAGCTGGGGAAAAAGTATAGCAAATTGAGGATTTCAAATTCCTCGGTGAGCTTGTCCCAATTTCTTGAAAATAAATCAATCCCGAAATTCCGGGATTTGAAAAAGACTCCGGGATTGGACACCCTAGACCAGTGCTTCCCAACCTTTTTCATTCCACAGCCCGCTAAATCTGAAAAAAATAATCCGCGACCCTCCTTAATACAAAACATATTCTGCGGTAGCCCTCGAAGAAATTTTGCGACTCACAATATGGGAAACAGACAACACCTCCCCACAAAATATGTTTAATTTTATAAACTACGGATCCTGTAAGTCGAACGCTCGATTTATTCGGTTGATTAACGGTTTTTGATTCATGGATTTGTGCTCAAAGGCATGGATGTCTGTGATGTATCACACCCGGTATAAGAAGAGAACTATTTTTTTAAGCTTAACTGTTGATTTTGTCAGTAGACTTTCTTTCCAATATGTATTCATTGTCACATTTCAAAATTAATAAACTTCTTTCTGTAACACAAATCAGATCACAGCTTAATTTTCTTTTTAAAAGTAGCATTATTTGAACGTGAATATTAACGAACTAGTTCTAAACGGAAACCGTTAATCGATCAAGTCTCAGACAAGGAAAAAAACGTAGGTCACCTACCTCATTTGTCGGGTTATTTTTAGCGATTTTCTTGTGACCAACTCATTGAATCTTTGATAATAGAATAAAATATCAATTAATGTTTTTTTACAGCATCTCGACTGTAATATTAATTGCAAACGACAGTTAAAAAAGTGTACGTTTTATATTCACTAAAAAAAACTTCCGAGAATCTTCGTGTCGAAACAAGTATTATAATTATAATTGGTGAAGTCGAATCTATTTCGTGAAATGAATGTGCATTGACTTGCGTAAAGCGTTGAATGCAACTAGTGTTTTTTGCCACTAATGGCAAAGCAATAAAGATATCCCACGATGTCTTATCAAATTAAATTAAAATATTGGAAAATCCTTAACGTTTCGGTGAATTTGTTCTTTGAATATTTTATTTTACATGGTCCATATCTGCATATTAGCAAAAGTAAAGTAACATAATTGTATAAAATAAAATACGTGCTAAATTAGTTTCTTCGATTTAACCCTCCAAAGACGAGCGTGACCATATGGTCACAGTGAGCACCGTTGTTTATTGATCCCACTATTCATCCCTTTTCTACCTGAATATTGTTGTTTTCACTCATATTTGATTAAGAAGGGTGCAGACTTCAGTTAGTAATCAGCCGCGCGGACAGAAACGGCCACTAAAAGCACATGCGATTTTTTTGAATTTCCGTTTTTTTTTAATGAACTTTTTGAAACTGTTAGTTATTTTTTTATTAAAACACCAAATTATTTGCAGTTCATTTGCTAATATATTTGTTTTGAAATTATGTTGATCTAAAGAAGTCAAATTATAAATATTTAAAAAAAATTCACGTTTAGCCATATTTCAACCCTGAATGTTTGCCTGCCCATACGGCCACACTCGTCCTTACTACTTTCCGTACAAAATATTACAACACACACAATAAAGATGAGCATGACCATATAATCATGCGGGGTTTCTATACTACGACATTGCGTTTTGTTTTGTTTTTAATTTTGTTAGGAATAAAAGTTATCCGTGACTTCAATATGGCTTAAAAAATATTTGTTTTATCGAAAAAAAGCTCTCGTCCCTGGAGGGTTAATTCATTTCCTTGAACAACTCATTAGAAAATGCGATTATTATACCTGATTGATAATTTCCTCAGTTAGAACATAAGTACATATCGAATTAAATTTAATGAATTTATTACTTGACTTACAAATATTGTTAAACATGTTTCGCCTCTTTGAGAAGCATCTTCAGAGCAACTAACGTATGGTTATTATTAGTTGTAAGTAGGTTTAAGATAGTCAATCTGAATACGTTTCTCAAAGAGGTGTAATACGTGTTACAATTTGTATAACAATCAAAGTATTAACAAAGTATGCACATTTAGTTTTATATCTTTAAAAAATATATAATCGAGCAGATGATCCTGTAATTTAATTTAACAGATCATCAATTTGAACTTTCATTTTATAATTTTATAAATATATTTGCAAGCGTTGCAATGGCTCTCAAAGAAAGAGAGTGTTTGTGTTTTAATTGTGTTTATTGAAGTACATGTTTTCTTTTTCTGTCTGTTTGACGTTTGCTGCCGATTGTCTATGGAACGACACACGCGCCACCTACTGTAAGTTAATTGTACTATAACCTTCGCGCACTTCAAGCATACGTTGTCAAAATGAACAGTATGACAGACATACAAACATTTATTTTTATATATACGACCTACTGTGAGTTAATTTTACTATAACCTTCCCAAAAGTGCAAGCAAAAAGTTTGTCAAAGTTTTATTGCAATCGGATGAGCGGTGTGGCAACGCATAAAGTACGAGCAAACAAACATTCATTTTTATATATTCGATAACTATAAATATAATGTTTCAACCATTGTATTTAATATATTACAATCAATAAAAAATCTTGAGAGTGAATTCATCGTTTACACTGAAAATATGCTGAACTTGAGAGAAGACAAAGTTACTCAATAAGTTTATCGCATGCGTAGTTAACATTGGGCTCGTGAACCGTAAAAATAGACGTCATTTGAAAATATATAACATATTCATTGTACGAGATCAAAAAGCGCATAGTCATCCATTAAGGGGATTAAAAAGATTGTATCTACCCACATCTAAACATTAGGATCTATTCTAATCTAAAAGGAGGGTTGTATTTTTATAAACCACTGGATTGATCAATATGTATACTATAATATGTGCGCTCATTCAATGAAAATTATTGGATAATAACATCATTACTTCTCAAGTTCGATTCCTATAACGTAATTTTAATAAATTTAAATTAAATTTGAATCGTCCAAATTATGTACATTCACACAATTTTTTTCACTAACGACCCGGGTTTCACCTTTCAGCATCTTCAGGCGTTTAAGTGCACGGATTAGCTTGAACTGACGCTTAGTAAATGATTGTTTAGTGTTTATATAAGAAATAAATGTGTCATTGAGTTTAAAACCATTGCTGGGGAAAAGGATTAGCCCATGGGAATGCCTACTTAAGTCCAAAAACCAAAATTGTTGGCAAAGTGAAAAAAACTGTTGTGGGCTTTTTGGATTTGAGTACGCTTTGAGACTAAACACGTTTTTGTAAATGCGTTTTCTTTGTATTTAGAGAGGTTTTGAAATCGGAAATTTATTGACTGTCTAGATCAGGCGTGGGGAACCTGCGGCCTTTTGGCTACTCTGGTACGGCCTTCTGGCCATTTCACTAATTCTGTATTTTTTTTTTGTGATTTCGTAAATTATTGGGAAATTCGATGTCGAAATCCTTGGAAGACCTAAAAAATGGTCCCACGCTGGTAATTTTGAGAAATTAGAAATTAGCATGAAATTGCTTCCGGCCAAAAATTACCTAGTAAATGTTTAAAACTGCGGCCTTCGTGTCGAATCAGAAAAATGAATGCGGCCTTCAGAGAAGAAAAGGTTCCCCACCCCCGGTGTAGATATTGAAAAAGAGAACAGGTTAGCATCAAAATTTGAAAAAAAAAACAAAAATGGTCTTTAGGTAGGTTTTGAAATTGAGATTCTCATAAAGGTATCGGACTGTAATGTTTCAATTGATAAAACCGGTTCTGCTCATTGATAAAAGCGCGCAATTAGTACAAACAAGTGTTTTATTTTATAAAATAATGCCTTTTTACCAAAAATTGACAGCGCACACCTTAAAAATTATACAATTGCATTAATCAAATAATTACAGACGGAAACTTCAAAGTTGTATTTTTGTTTATTTAAAAAGCTTGTAATTTTCGGCGCGTGTTAAAATCAAAGGAATATTTGACACGTCGGAAAAAAATAATTCGTGGTAAATCTTTACACACTTGTTTTATGTAGGCGTAAGAATTTTTAAAATGAATTAGCAAATCTTAATATGCTATTTGAATATTAATTATTATTTGAAATTAATAGGAGTTGTCGGGAAGTAATTTAAAGATTCATTAAATTTATATTGTCAGGTGTAAGTGTTCAACTTGCACAAAAAGATGTGTATAATATACATTTAAAAGGAGTCTGTATCTTTTGTATCTTGACTCTAAAAAAAACATATTTTAAAAGAATTTGTATTTATTAATAGCCGGTTTCCGGCAATGTCACTCAAAGAAAGAAAATGTTTTAATTATTTTATCGAAGTGCATATTTTTTCTTTTTGTCTGTTTGACGTTTGCTGCCACTTTCTATGGTACGACACACGCGCCACCTACTGTACGCTAATTCTACTATAACCTTCGCGCAAGTGCAAGCATACGTTATCAAAATTAGCTGTATGGCAGACGTACAAACATTGATTTTTATATATAAGACTTAAGTTTTATTATTAAAGGTTAATTTTAATAAACCTATAACCCTTATAGAAGCGCTAGCAAAAAGTTTGTCAAAGTTTTATTGCAATCGTATGAGCGGTGTGGCAGCGCATAGAGTACGAACAAACAAACATTCATTTTTATATATTAGATTATTATATATATTTTTCTGTCAACGTTACTAATATATAGAGTCCTCTTAATATTGATGCTTTTTATGCTATTAAGTTGACTTGAATTAAGCGATATCGATTTTTCAATAAGCTCGAATCTTTCCCAAGTATGAACGCGTTAAATTGTACATACACCTAATTCTCTTTTTGCACGGGTTTGCAACGATGTTATGTCTGATGATGCTTCTCAAAGACCAGGACTAGTTACGTTCAGTTAATGTTGTACTACCATTCAGCCAGAGAGAATCGTTTTTTTTTGTCAAAAAAAAGATGTAAAAAAAGACACGTGCAAACAAAATTAAAATGATTACAATGATTTGACGTAAAATCAAAATGACATTTATTTCATTAAATTAATAAATGCACGTCATTCCATGCTTACAGAAGAAAAAAATACTTTATCTAGATTAATTCAATCGAAAATTATGTGGATATACATAGAATTAAGAAAAAAAACAATACTAGGGGAAGTTAATTGTTCGATACCCTAATTTTAATTCTAATATCGTAGCAAGTGTGCATGACAATTAAACATTCCCATCGCTAATTTTGTATTGTGTTTGTTACTAATTTACCCTCTGGTCACTCAAGGGTTTAATGTTCAATCCACCCTCGTTATACTTGACCCTTTATATATCATGAAAAGTTGTGCATTTATTATACATACATATCTTGTTTTGTAAGGGTCAATTTTGAATAAATTAAAAGTGATTTATTATTGAGAATAATGCAACTTTTTCACCGTGTCCGCTCAAAAGTGGTGTATATGAACTTGTAATAGAGTATTAAAACAGTGTTTCGTTGACGATAACATACATTTGGGTCAATGATTTTCAGAGTTGTTTATAACTGACTCATGTCATTGATTGTGGCTGCAGTCTCTTTGAAGCGGTCCACTAGCTTGGTGTAGGATATCCCACGAAGACAAGTTATAAGCAAACTTAAATGATTGAGAATGGTAACAAGCTTAATTGACTTTCCCCATGAATAATAAATACATTTAAACTATTTACAGAAACTGCGGTAAGGTACTGATTTGATAGGGAAATATTTTCTCTTATGTTTTAACAAGGTAATCACGCGAGCTTCTTCAACCCCTTTCAAAACATCCCTGCATTAATTATCTAATAATTATCTTTTCCCCGACCTACCCTTTTATATTTACCCTCTTCGTTCTTGTATAATATCTTTAGAAATGCTCTAATAGGAGTCTTTATACTACCAACTGGAATTAAACATAAGACAAGTGCATCTAACCAAGCAAAACATGTATTGTGTGATATTATATCGACTGTGTAAAGGAAAAAGGACGTAATCCACACATAACAAATTTTACAAGAGACACAAAAAACGTGTTTTGATGATTTTGGGCCATATGAAAATTATTAATTATACACAATCTTGAAGTGCACGGAGACTTCTAAGCTGGTGCTTAAATTGACATAATATAATATTAATTTAAGAAATTGACTAGGAAAGTCTTCCTTTTTAGTCTTTTTTTTTTGTTTCAATTTTCACAAGCCCATCTTTTATCAAACTTAAAAGCTAAATTAAGATACTAATTTGGCATTTGCAGCTTAAATCCTTTTGATAAAACGTGTATTAAGTTGTATACATTGTGATTATCAAAAAAGGCTGTTTTGAAAATACTTTGGGTTTCGTCTTTTTTCATTTCCACATTCGATATGTTGTCAAATACATATTAAGTAACCGCAAAATCTATCCATCGCAAATATCGTAGATATTTTAAAGAGCTAGACACATGTACAGGTGTGTATATAACTTAAGTAATATATTTCCTATGCTCCGATTAACACATCGTAACTGCTGCGGTTAAATAGCCGCCGCAGGTCTAAAATTGGAGCGCCTACTTTTATGGCATAGTCGTGATGATGGAGAGGCAATAGGAGTGGTAGACGAGGGTTAGGAGGGGACTTTGGCTTGGGCGGGAACTCAATTTCTAGGCGGGGCTCTCCCTGATTGGATCCATAAAGGTTAATGGCTCGATCGAGAGCACTCTTGAAGCATTCTCTTCCGACACGGTAGTGGTTCATTGTTTTTGACTTTATAATAGATACATTCTACTACATGGGGTAAACTGTGTTCAACAAGTCGTTTGAGACACTATTTGTTAACCCTTTCTTAACTAAGATGTGTAAATAGTACACATACCTTCTAATAATTTACATTTCTCTGTATATATAATAAATACTCGGCCTAAAATTCAGGTATTCCTCCCTTATACATTTACGCATTGAGTAATGCAATAATATAAATATTACAGTAGTGTTATGATTCACTTCAGTTTGCCTGATGTTTTACGGATACACAGCTTAGGAGCGCATGCTTTTTTTTTGCATAGTAAAGAAAGGGTTAATCAAACAATAGAAACTTTGTTTTACCATCTCTTAAAGCATTTACAAAATGTTTGCTTGTGAATAATACACATCGATGGCAAATATTATAAACGTTCTACGACAAATTTTATAGATATCACCATAATGGTATTTAGCGGTAGGCTGCCAATACGGTAACAAAGGGCTCGCTTAATCTTATAGCTATTCGTCATGTTTTGGGGAAGGTGTGATTTTTTTATCACTCATATGCAATAATTAATAATGCTATCGAATGTTATTTATTATATACACTTATATTAACAGTACGCAATATATCGTAATTAAATCAATATAAGTAGCTGAAAATTGTACATCAGAAATCCCAAATGTACATTACTACTATTTTAATTTAAATATATTGCATATTAGTAAATTATACAACGCAAAGATCTGAGAATATTGATTTTCTTAATTTAACAAGGGGCTCGCACGTCCCCCTACGACCCCCCTCCAGCCCACCCCTGGTGGTATTTTATAGTCAAGCTAAGTTTTACTTACAACGAAAAACAGGAATTAATACAGTGTTTAATTGACATAATCTAATACTAATTTAAGAAATTGTTTAGGAAAAACCTTTTTTTTTAGTCTTTTTTCTTGTTTTAAATTTTCACAAGCCCATCATTTTTCAAACTTAAAAGCTAAAGTTAGATACTAATTGGGCATTTGCAGCTTACATCATTTTGATAGAACGTTTATCAAGTTTGATACATTGTGATTATCGAAAAAAAGCCGTTTAGAAAAAACTGTGGATTAAGTCCTTTTTCCTTTTCAAAGTCGATATATTTATTTCAAGTTCTTCCATTAATTTAGATTAGGGCCTTTAGTACAGATATGTTAACATACGAGTGCTGGATTAAAGTTTATGCCATTCAATTCTTTTACGATATGATCCAAATTAAGGGTAAATTATGTAGGTATACATTTTTATATTTAAATAAGTAAGTATATGGATTTTTAATACGTTGATGGTAGATCCCGATGAGCCGAAATCGTTTTCAATTAATGAAAATATACGATAACATCGCGTGATTTTACTTTGAAACGCCAAACAGGTGCGAGGGGTGCAAAAACTGTGAGAGTAAAATACCATGTTCTCTCTCTCGCAAAGTGCAATGAAGAGATGCATTAAAAATGCACCGAACACTTGAAACCGAATTGCATCTTATCATGCGATGCATAATTATTTTTATCTCAGATAAAATGAGTTATTAAATTTGATATTCTCACTAAAGAGGAAAGATGTATTTTCTAAAATAATATCATAATTTATTTTAAAATGATCTGTTATTCATTTTGGATTAACAAATAAAATAGTCTAATTATTTTTAATTTGGTAGAATGGTTGCTGAATTAATTTATACTCGTTTGAAAAATGGAAATTAATCATTGCAGTGTTTGCCAACGTTGAAGATAATATGCTATATACCTATTACTTTCGATGGATTCGGCGGTAACTTTGTGGAAGTTCATTTTAATATAAAATAAAATAACTTAGATTATTCCACGTATTGTGTTACAAAATGTGACACGTGTTTCGCCTCTTTCAGAGGCATAATCAGACAACTACTTTCGCAAATGCTCGCTTAAGTACGAATGATTTTAATTTTAATATTCTGATATATTATGGTAAAAATCATATTAAAATGGGAGGCAAGGAGGGGATGATAGAAAAACAAATAAACGATAATGGTAATGCAAATGACATTTACATTAAGAAATGATTAAATAATGAGTTGCATCAATTAGGACGGGTTAAGCCGTTAGAAAATATATTTAACAGTGGCTATATACCTGTTAGTATATCCTCCATCACCTTGACTCGGAATTTTGAATCCCTTTCAGCAAACAAAAAACGATTTCTACTTTTTAGTTAGTTAAATTCAACCAGATAAAAATATAGACCAGAAATACTGCGCTCCTAAGCTTTTTCTCATGTTATATTAATTATTGTAATGTACCTGTAAAAATTAAACTTATTAACTTATTAAACTTAAACTATTACAAATTATTAATATAAAATTAAATTTGATTGTTACTTCATTTACTGTATTACCAATTATGACAGTGATTACGCCTCTTCACGAAGCATTATCAAACAGAACGTCGTTAGGTTTACAAATAAACTGAGTTTATACATAACCATTCGTAATCTAAAGTCTGATGAAACACGTGGCACAGTTTATAGCACAGCAAGTGGAGTAACAAAGTTGTAACATTTAATCTAATATATAAAAATGAATGTTTGTTTATTCGTATTTTATGCGTTGCCACACCGCTCATACGATTGAAATAAAACTTTGACAACATTTTTGCTTGTACTTGCGGGAAGGTTATAGACATGCTAAAATTAACTTACATTAAGACATATATACAGTTCATTTTGACAATGTATGCTTGCACTTGCGCGTTTATAGGACAATTAACTTACTAGTAAGTGGCGCGTGTTTCGTAACACAGACAATCGGCAGCAAACGTCAAACAAACAGAAAAATAAAACATGCACTTCAATAAACACGATTAAAACACTTTCTTACCGTGAGTGGCATTGCAACGCTTGCCGGGAACCGGCTAGTATCAAATAAAATAAACTTGAAGATGGTCTTATAAAACAGTAAATTGATTTTAAAGTAAAAACAATATTAAAAAGTAGTGAATTTAAAAATGTTTTCGATTTGCGTCGCAGAAACGTACCAGGGCAGCAGAAACTAGCAACGGGTAATAATAATAGAACCGAGATTCCTTCTACGTAGTAGTAGTATGTAGGTCCGCCTCTAGATTGAAAATATAGATTTCTCCTCCTCAGAAAATACTTCAAGCAACTACCTACCAAAATAATATATTGCAAATCTGATTGCGGATGTTCCTAGCTGTGATTCTTGTTACAGATTAATAGTACAAGTGGAATATTGAACGTAATTAATACTGTTATTATGATTTCATAACGGTTCTCCACATTGAGATTTCACCCATTAGATTTTATGAGCGCCCGATACATTGTGAAATTATTTGACTTTGTTCTGTCATTCTTTTATAGCAAGTAATAAAATTGATTTAGCTTATTACATTCAAATAAATAAATGAGTAATGCTCAAAAAAACCTAGCTACATTTCTATGCATTAATTATAATGTGTATAACACGTTTTTTTATAATCAAAGAAATAAATTAATAATGTACATAATTATATACACAAGAGTGTTTTTTTTTTTACATTGTTACTATAGAATTGTATCGAATAATTTTAGTTTAATTTGACTATCTTTAATGAAATTTGAATCTTTCAAATTATGTACATTCACACAAATTTTGTCACTTACGACCCGGGCTTCGCCTTTTGGCACCGTTAACCACGGATGAACTTGAACTGAACAGATAAATATGCCGAACTCTCCACTTTTATAGCCTATATAAATATAATCATAAAACCTTTTCCGACAAAAAAAATATATAATTCTTAAAACTACTCACCATTAAAATCTGTGGGGATTCTCATGGGCTAATCCTTTTCGCCAGCAATGGCTTTAAGCTCAATGATACATTTATTTCTTATATAAACACGATACATTTATTTACTAAGCGTCAGTTCATGTTCATCCGAGCAATTGAACGCCTGAAAATGCCGAAAGGCGAAATCTTGGTCGTTAGTGACAAAATTTGTGTAAAAGTACAGAATTTGAACGATTAAAATTAATCGCAAAAAAAAATCTAAATCATCTGATAAAGTGTGGGAGCGCCGATCCCACGAGAATCAGCCCAACTACACCACTACAGACCACTGAGCTCAACCCTCATTCGCTTTTGTTCATCAAAATTTGGATAAATTTTGAGCTTTGTAAATATTTCCATGTAGTGTTTGATACACTAGTAAAAAGCAACGCATTTGTAAAATTTCTTCCATTTGATAACGGAGTTTCACTGCAGAGGTAGCATATCCGCGGATCGTTTGGCCGACAATATGACACGGCAGGCTGTTGTCTACTTTGCATATACCTCGTGAGAACTGTCCGCACATCTGACACTCTGCACTGGATAAGTACGAGTAATGTACCAGATAAATGTTCTGATCAGGCCAACACAGAATAATTGAGTTCGCATTGCAATCTATAGGCGAGCCAGTGCAAAGTAATATTAAGGGAAAAAGTGTTGAAACGACGTTTGTTTGATGCCACTAATGTAGTGTACGATGTTTAAATAGCAACGTATTTAGTTCTACATTTTTTAAAATAAAATTAGTTTACAAGTATTTCGGCGTATGGCATCATCAGAACCATGTTTAAACCTGTATTTTTTATCCATGTTTGCTCTCAATGTGGAGCATATGGCCTCCTAATGGAAGTATCTCAACAGAAACTGTTTTTTTTTTAAACTTTTTGTTACTCGACCTTTCTGTAGTGATTTTTTAAATCCATGTGCGCTCCCAATATGGAGCATATGGCCTTCTAATGAAGGTTTTTTTCTACAAGAACTGTTTGTTACTCAGTCGTTCAACCTCACTTTTTTTTCAAATTGAGTTGTAGGGAAAGAAGGATAGGGCTAGAACAGGAATACTGGTTGACTAATCGTTGATGCTACACTCAGTTATTAAAGAATCGAAGGACGGGAGGAGAGGAAATTATGTGAACTGACATCACAAACATCAAGTCTTCGGTCACAACTTTGTAATTTAATAATTCTCAAATTCACTGTGATCTTACCGGGAATCGAGCCCAGACTTGCGTGATCGGTAGAGCAAGCTCTAACCAACTGGGTCATAGCAGGTGACAAACCTGTATTTACTCAGCTATAATTACTGGCTTAGAAGATATACACAATCAGTTGACAATGCTCGCAATGAGCGAAACCGCTCCTGACCTTTTAAATAAAGTGGAATAAAGTAAAAAGGAATATTGTGTTTTATTAAGATACACAATACATATGTTTATTTACTCATTATATTACAAATTATAGTATTACATTTATTGAACATTATTTTATTGTTTTTAAGAATGATAACAAATATGAGATTAGTTTAAACTATTTATAAGTTTTATAAATATTATTTAAAACAGGATTTCCCTAACTTTTTCTGCAATGTAACACTTTACAAATCCGAAATCTTAACGGAACACTCGGCTTATTTTTTAGGCCGAGTAAAAATATGTCAATAGAGCACTTATTATTTTTAAATGGTGTTGCATCTAGCCTGTTTCTACACTTTGACTTCGTTGCAATATAAAAAGGAAATCCTGCTTTGCATAAATGGGTTGTATAAAACAATAATAACTTGTTTTGACACATTGGGAGACTCTTCTGACAAACTCGTCAAGAAAAAATTGATTGACATTCATATCAGAATCGCTGATAAAATCAATCAGATTTTTATAATCATTTGCGCTGAATTAAGCATGCTGGTTTTGATGTCACCGAAAATGGATTCCGTACCAAGGAAACATAATTGCTAGTTTTCGGAAAATATTAAAAAAGACTGGTCTTTAATTTATGTGGTTGTTTGCGAAACACTAATTCAGGTTCTGTGGAATACCAGTGTTCCACGGAACATAATTTGGGAAACTTAGGTTTAACATATCGACTGTGGAAAGTAAAAAGGACGTAACTCACATTTTTTTTCAAAACAGCTTTTTTTCGATAATCACAATGTATCAAACATGATACACGTTTTATCAAAATAATGCAAGCTGCAAATGCCTAATTAGTATCTAAAATTAGATTTTAAGTTTTAAAAAGATGAGCTTGTAAAAAATTAAAACCAAGAAAAAAGACTGAAATAAAAATTTTCTTTAGACAATTTCTTGAATTAATATTAGATTATGTCAATTAATCACCAGTTTAGAAGTCTCTGTGCACTTCAAGGTAGTGTATAATTCATAATTTGCATATGGACCAAAAACATCAAAACACGTTTTTTGCGCATCCTGTAAAATTTGATATGTGTGGTTCTTTTTTCCTTTCCACAGTCGATATAGTTGATAGATATTTTTTCTTATGCTTTCATCGGAACAATGTTTAAACACATAATAAATTATCCAAGCATACTAAACGGATAAATTCTAAGTGAACAAACGTTTATTTGCTTATACCGTGTCACTATTTGATCGTTAATATAATATTATATTTAGACGTTGAATAATTTTGTTTGCTTTATAAAATTTATTTCGACTCTTCAAACGTGTAAAGGAAAATATTGTTAACACGTTCCACTCGAACGCCTCAGAATATTAATCAATTATTTACTAATTATTAATTAAAAAAGCTAAAATAAATATACTTGAATAATACATTTTATACTTATATTATTACTAACGTAAGAAATCATTGGATGTCTCGTACACGTTTACCATTGCAGGTCAACTATTTTCTACGGTTAACTAAAACCGCTTCCATCCTTTTGATAGAACGTGTGTCAAGTTGTGTATACATTGTGATTATCGAAAAAAAACTATTTTAGAAAAACTGAGGGTTACGTCCTTTTTCCTTTGCACAGTCTATATGAGTCATCTGGTATCAAAAACAGAACTGTTCCATACATGATCATGAATGGATCAGTTCTGCTTTTGATACCAGACGACTCATATATTTATTAAGTGTAAAACATAGCCGCCTGTGTGGTCGAGTGGTCAACATTGTTGGCTTCGGTTGCGGAGGTCGCGGTTTCGAATCCCCGGTACGGAAAGTTTTATAAATTGATTTTTCAATTAATTTATGAATTTCTGTTCGAAGGCATGGATGTATGTAATTTCTTGAACTCCTCCCTCCCACCCGTTCTATTCTATAAACGGGGCGTATCGAGAGTGATTAGCTAACCACTAGTCCTGTCCTAGCCCTATCATTATATTACTACTCTCTTTGGAAAAAGATAGGTTGAGCAACTGAGTATTAAACAGTTATCATAGAAACACTTCTGTAGAGATAAACTCCATTAGGAGTCCATATGCTCCACATTGGGAGCGGACAAAAAAACTAAAAATAGAAAAATACTTTTACATGAATAAATTGTTTCCACATGATTCCATATAACAATAAATTTAGTAGTACAAGAAATTTCTATCGATGAAAGCTATTTATGTTCAGTCCCTTATAAAAATCTTCGTGTATATTTGAAAAATATTTAATTTAATTTGCTTGCTGGTAATTATTGATTATTATCTTTTTTACACGACTTTCTGTTCTATAATGTTGTTCTATTTTCAGATAACCGATCTTAAATTTTTCTATCAACTCTATTTCTATACACTATTTTTTTGTGGAACGTATATACCGTGCTAAAAAGATTGTACTTATACATAATTTTGTTCGAATGTTAATATATGACTATCGGATAGTGAAAGATAACCAGTTTCAGTAAAAACAATAATTACAATCTTGGGTTCGATATTCCAGGAGGTTCGTTTCGTCGGGAGAAGGTGCGTGACATAGTATCAGCATCATTGGCCGGACCCTAATTAAGCCTCTTCGTTAATTTTTATCTCGGAAAGATTATAAATCCAAAGAGGTCTTATGTTTATTTTCAATCAAAGGTTTCGATCTGAGGGTTTCAATTTCGGGAGTCCAGTGAGTGGAAGATGGAGATTACTATTTATTGAATAAGCGGGTGACCTGAAAGAATACTGGTTGGATGAGGGTTATAAAGAAAATATAATGGTTGTAATAATAAATAATGTGAAAATCAGTGAAAAATATTTAAATGGACAAATACGCAACTTTTTATTGGAATTTTATTTATTGTTAGAAAACTTTGAATCATAATAGTTATAATGCAAAACGTACTATTTCCAAAACTCGAACTTTTCAGTAGAGTCTAATAATATAACGAATAACACAAACAAAATAACATTTACATACAAAAATGATTTTTAATTTGAACGTGACAGTCTTGTAGACATTTTATATTAAAACTAATTGGATCATTCGATTCATTAGGCTTGAATTACCCTGTCTATACCTAACTCAATATCGCTCATTTTGGAAATAGTACGTTTTGCATTATAACTCCACATATTGGTATGTATTTTTAATACCAATTATATCGAAAAATACAAAAGAAAGTTAAATTACCATATCTCCGATAAATTCAGCGGTAAATTTATTTTTAATATAAAATTAAAATTTATAATTTTTGTTCTTCCACTTGTTGTGTAACAGAATGTGACACGTGTTTCAATTCTTTGTCGGTGTGTGTTGTTAAGAGCATCATGTTCTGATAATTCATCAATTCTATTCCAAGTCTCTTTGAAAAAGATATGTTAAGCAACTGAGTAATCAACAATTGTTTGAAATACTTGCATTAGGAGGCCATATGCTCCACAAGAGAAGTGGACATGGATTAAAAAAAAAACAGTTTCTGTTGAGATTAGGTAATAAGATTTTTTAATTATTTTAGCCGAACTAATGACGAAAATTCACGAGGGATTTTTGTTTTGTCGTTAACAATTAATGATACAAGTATATTTTTTTACTAGTTGGGGTAAAACAAATATGGAATTCAACCATATCAAATTCTATGGCATCGCAGTATTAAAATTATATATAAAAAACGAAATACAAAGATACTGACAATTGTCGAACACCCAGTGTCTACCATTGACCGCATAATGTAGCGAGCAATCGACCAATCAGAATGAATGGAAAAAAGTGCTTTAAATTTGTATTTTGATTGCTTGCGAAATCTTCTGGACCTCTTAAACCAACGATGCTTTTCATCTTAACGAGAAAGTGACTTCTGGGAATATTACTCCTGCTATTTGTATTTCTGCTGCCCTGGTAGCTGAATAATTACAATTAAGATAAGTGTATCTTTGTTTGAATAAAAAATAATGCTTT
This sequence comes from Himalopsyche anomala, assembly GCA_031772345.1. Taxonomy (NCBI): domain Eukaryota; kingdom Metazoa; phylum Arthropoda; class Insecta; order Trichoptera; family Rhyacophilidae; genus Himalopsyche; species Himalopsyche anomala. Next base: position 22,295,159 of record CM062839.1, read on the forward strand.
AATAAAAATACGGATTGCGTGAAAAGATATTGTTCTTGATAAAGCCAATAACAAAATGGCAATGATATTATTTTGATTTGATTTCCCAGCGTAAACAGAAAAAACAACGTTATATTTACCATGCTATACTTCTGCAATCCTAATACAATGCTATATTTCATATTTAAGGGCAAAACTATTATTTTCAGTCAGTTAGTTTGCTATCTCTTCAATTTTCTGTCACCCTGATACACAGAAATATTTTACATGAAATAAAGTTTTTATTTTACGTTTAAATTGATGTTGAAAAAGAATTTTACAAACATTTTAATATTAACTTATGAGGACTGCTTTTAAGTTGATTGTTTATGTATCACTTTGAAGATTGATTATCACTATCAATAAATACTTGGTGGTAAGGCATTACTATATATTAAAAAAATAAAACACTATTGGTTAATGAAACTGATCAGTTGATAATTCTCGTTATGAGCCAAACCGGTGCTGATCTTATTAAATAAAAGCGTATTTTACTTTAAAATATAATGCTTTTCCACCAAGTGTTGACAGTCAACACCCTAAAAGTAACATTTAATAAGATCATGACTGGTCTTTTGTTAAAACTGGTTTTTTGTTAAATATTTGGCATTACAGCTATTTCCAATACGCAAAATATTTTTGAGCTGTAAGATCAAGCGAGTAAAATTGGAGGAGAATAATTTATTGATTGAATTGGAATTTACATGGTAAAACTCCATTATAATATGGTAAAAATAGCAACGTATTTAGTTCTACAGTTTTTATATTATTAGTTGACATCACAAATACCCACGTTTTAGATTAGAAAAGAGATTGTACATTGAAATTAATAGAAATTGAACCCAGACCCTCCTGATCGGTAGAGCAAGCTCTAACCAACTGGGCTACAGCTAGCGGTTTTGTTCATTAGTTGAGAACAGTTGAAGCGTTACGTAATGTAATATTGGATTAATTTTCGCCAAATCGATCACAAAATATGAAGTATTTTCTCGTTGGAGACGAGTCTTGCTTTTGTATTAACTGCAAACGTTAAATTTAAAGTTGTATTAATATCTCAAATAAATCTATAATAAGGTAAAAGATTTAATATAAGCCACCAACATGCTGGCAATATTTGCCCGCTGTCGCACCAATATTGACAGTTATCCAACATGACGAGGTCTCTATGTTATTATTTACTCGGAGATTTACGACCAGCTTTGACAAGAAAAATAAATTCCGTACAGATTTGCGGTTTACCTAATGCTAACATATTATTTGTACACGTACGTGTACATCAAAATGAAGTACGAGCGTGTTTCTGGTTGATGCAGAATATCAAACTTTGGCAGGTTGTGTTTATTCACCCGGTTCTCAGCGTTTAACTCTTTGAGAACCAAGTGCAGCTCTCTTCTAGGATTACTATACATATAATAACAGTACAAACAGTGAATCCCCTTTTTTAAGATTTTGAAAAGACCGGTAAAATGTCTGTCTATGTGTTGGATTTTGGCGCGCTTTGCATTTTATCACTTAGTAAATAAATATTTCGTCCATATATTTTTTAAGCTAAGGGAAATTCTTAGTTTTACATTTTTCGCGGAAAAAACAAAATTCCTAATTATGTATGAGATTAAATCCCCCAATTACACGGTCCCGATTTTAGTATACATGGGGGTTTTACTGTATCGTTTTATCATACCAAATCATAATTATATATCCATTCAAGACGTTAACCACTTGAATACCAAAGGGACACAGGTGTCCGGAACATATGCAAGTGAAAACGGATGTCCAAGACATTTAAAAAATCAAATACTTGGTATTCTAATAAAATATAAGCAATATTTTGATGAATATGTGTAGTGCCATCTATACGCAGTCAATATACGTTTTTAAAATATCGAATTCGAGTGTATATTAGGCAAAATTATTTTTCTCAAAAACACGCAGTATCTCTGGTACATATTAATGATTTATTTGCGCGGTATTCAAACGGCTAATAAATGCTTGGGCTAATTGAACGATAAGACTTGCAACATTTTGGTATTTCTAACTCAAAACACGACTTTTTCCAGAACGTAGTCGATTATCGATTAAGAAACGTTAGTTCAAAAAGGGTTACGTAGATTTTTCGTATAGAGCGAGCGATATCATTAGATTAATGATGTCATTTGGCTCTCCAAAGGAGCTTATCTGCTCTGGACATATACGGGCATCTTGGCGTTTAACATTACTAAGAAAAATAAATGTGAGTAACCCGATTCACATAGAATATTATTTCATTTGAGTGATAGACATACAATGTTAGAACACTTTTCCTATGTTTGGAATGATACTAACTGTTATTCGTACAGTAATCTCATAAATTTAATATAATAAATAATTTAATAACCTAAAAGATATTTACTACAAAATTATATTCGATTCTAAGGTGAGAGACGTGAAGTTTATAAAAATAACTTTTAGTGTGTTCACTGTCAATACTTTTTGGTCGTTATTTTTATAATAATAAAAACACAACATTCCTTTGTAATTTATTACACTTTATTTAATAGGTCCGGACCGGTTTCGCTCATTGCGAGCATTGTCAACATTGTCAGTTGAAAATGCTCGCAATGAGCGAAACCGGTCCTGACCTATTTAATAAAATGGAATGAATTACAAAATAATATTGTGTTTTTATTATTATAAAAATAACGACCAATATGTGGTACTTTTTTACATTTGTATAATATGGGCCCTCGAGAGGTGAAGTGAGCCAACTAGTTAAATGGTAGAACTACGTAAGTACAGTCACGTCTTTATTTGGTGTTTTGGTGGATTGGATATTTTTATTTTACTGAGATAACGTAATTGCAATGTGTATTAACTGAGGTTACTTCACTTTTACGATACTTAAAGACGTGTAGAATATTACAATACATCTAACTTTTTTTCTAAAATATATAATACAACTTAGCTCACTTCTCCTCTAATGGCTCCATATTATATATTGTTTATAACAGACAATAACAAATTGTAATTAAAATCAAGTCGTATTTACAATCATTCAATAATGACAAAAAATACCAACTGCTACAAACGATGATTTAAATAGAATACCATCTGTAACATTGTAAAAGAGTCTAAAATAACCCTATCTTTTTTAACTGACAACATACCGTCCTTGGATATGGATACACCAAGTAAATTCACACTATTGTCTTGCTTATTACAATTTTAATCAATCCACTTGTTTATTTGAGGGTAGCAGTTGAAGTGTCATAAAATATACGCAGCTATTACAAGGGTGGTCTCGTTTAAGCCGGAACAGTTTGCCGAAAACTACCCCTTGTCACACCCCAACGTTGATAATTTTTATTGACAATAGTTTTTCTTCGCAGGGGGTATGCGGTGGTGGTTTAAATAATTGTTTGCATCAATCTGGGGTAGGTGAATAAGCGGTTGAAATATTTGTATTATAACAGCCCTTATGCAACAATAGATACAGAATTGTGGCGTGAATTTTTTGTGTTATTACCCGGTAGAAATTCGATTTTAATATAAGTCAAACTGTTTTTGTTATAAATAATTATGTATTTTTATGTTATCACGTATTTCTAAACATTACTATATTAAAGAATTATCAATAAAACTGTTCGTTTTCTAACAGACTTAATACTTATATCTTAAAGATTTTATTATAGTAACAATTATTTGATTTATAATAATTAATTTTAACTCATTTTATGCTGATTAATTGACTATTTTTTTATTAATTAACCGGCTATGTTGTACTTTTTGATTACTTTAATATTGAAAAAAATAAAAATGATTATTTTAAGCAATAAAAGACAAAAAAATATTATGTTATCGATGCATTTGATGAGTGAAACAGGTCGTGATAATTTTATTAAATTGTAAAATATACATTTTTTTATATTTATCAATATAGTGATTTTTCACCAATTAAGTGAATTATTAAATTAAGAAAGTTAATTAATATATTATATGTGATTATCAATTTAAATATTTGGGATAACAATTCGTAGAAAAACAAGAATAAGATTCAATTCTTCATTAATTGAATTATTTATAATTGTATCTTCATACAGACCATTTAGAAACAGGAATAGTAATTTTATTTTATTTTGGTGCGCACGGTTTGGGAAGCGCTTTAATAAAATAATATTTTGTGAACAGACGGTCACTGACAATAGCTCACTTAATAATTTTCCAAGTGTTATATCGAATACAAATGTATATAAATCGTATAAGTATGTTTTTTGTAATAAATAGAATTATAGCTTCATAAAACATCAGTCGCCTGCTGTGGTCCAGTTGGTTAGAGTTTGCTCTACCGATCACGCAGGTCTGGGTTCGATTCCCGGTAATATCACAGTGAATTTGAGAATTATTCAATTCAAAGTTGTGATCGAAGACTGAGTGTTTGTGATGTCAATTCACACTGCTTCCTCCTCCCATCCTTCAGATCCTTTAATAACTGGGTGTAGCAATAGCGATAAGTTAACCACTAGTCCTGTTCTAGCCTTATCCTTCTTAACCTATTTTTCACTTTGAAAAAAGTGATGTTGAGCGAATGGGTAACAAACAGTTATCGTAGATAACACTTCTGTTGATATACCTCCATTAGGAGGACATATGCTCCACATTGGGAGCGGACATGGATTAAAAACTGATAAACTGGATAAAACTGTAGAACTAAATACGTTGCTATTTTTACCCTATTATAATGGAGTTCTACTAAGTAAATGCCAATCCTTCTTAACCTACTTCTCACTTTGAAAAAAGTGAGGTTGAGCGACTGAGTATCAAACAGTTCTCGTAGAAAAAAAAAAGCTGTTTTATCTCTTCAAATAATTCCTCTCCAAACAAGAATTGACAGTTAACAAATTAAAAGTGATTAATATTAAAGTAATTGTTATATATTAAACTAGTAGCCGATCATTTGAAAAATATTATTTCTGGTCAATTAGAAATTATTACAATCATGCGTTGAATAATAATGAATAATTTATTTTGTAATTTAAATTCAAAATCAATTCGTGCCAAGTATCAGGGTACCAGAAAGTGAAAAGGTTGTCTAATATGGAGCGCTTGTCTGATTAATGATACACCTTTCTCTTTGGGATGTTTGTATGAAATATTGTATGTAATTTGTGATTATTATCATTTACATCATCCTAGGCAAAGCTTTCTACAAAGAATATTATATTTGTTCTCATTAATTCGAGCAAGAAAACGTGAGTGTTATAATAAAGATGTAATTTAATAAAACACGACTTTTGATAAGCGTTTGAAACAATACGTAAATATTTTTGGTTTAGATAAAACGGTAATAAATAGTTTCCAACGTACAAATAAGATAAAAGCAAAAAATGTGGGTATGTACTATGTTATCAGAGACGTCACGAGGGCATAGGCGAGTAGGCAGCTGCCTAAGGGCGGCAAGTTTTATGGAGCGGCAAATGATAACAGATTTTTATAATGACTAAATATTTTTGACACGAATTTTGTTTAGAATAAATATGATGCCTCAATGCCCTCGATAAACAAAGTAACGAATCAAGAATTGATACTTATATCACGTACATTCATTATAAACATTCATTTTTTTGATTCGACATAAGGCCGCAGTAAAAATTGACTAGGAAATCTTTGGCCGGAAACAGGAATTTACGGTCAGAATATGTCAGGAATTTACGAATTCACATAAATTTATAGAATTACAGAATTGGCCAGAAGGCCGGAGAAGCCAAAAAGCCGCAGGTTCTCCACGCCTGTTCTAGAGTATTTATTATGTGCGAAAGCTTCTTCTGTAGAAAATTTGTGTTCAGTTGACAATGCTCGCAATGAGCGAAACCGTTGCTGACCTTTAAAATAAAGTACAAAGGAATATTGTGTTTTTATTAACACATTATAGGCGGGACACGTAAAAATACGTTTATCGCTTACTGTGTGTTTTGTTGGTGTATTGACTCATAATTTAATGGTTTCTTCAAAATAACTATAGCGGCAAGTGATCCTTTTTGACAATAAACAATAAATCTCATCATTTATTATACCCTGAATGTTCGTTCACACATAGTATTTTTTTTTAAAAAGTCGCACATGTTTCTCGAATATTTAGGGCATCAGATTTCACACTTTCAGTGATTGTAAATTTGTATAAATGAAAATTTTATACTATAATTATTTATATAATTGTATGGTATGGATTATTGTTATTTTTTATACAGAATATTTTGAATATTTCATATTGATAACAAGTGGAGTGCTATCTACTAAATTAATAACAGGTTTTTATATTTAGCTTAGTAAATTAAGTTAAAAGTAGTGAAATTATGATGTATTCAAAATGTTTTTATTTTATTTTCTATGATTAAATGTTACATATGATTCTTTGAGAATTTCAGCTGAAAATATTGTTTGGTTTAGAAGTTGTGTTGATTTTAAGAATGTAATACATTTTTGCGCTAATCACTTAATATAATACCTTTCCACCAAGTATTGATAATGAACACCCTAAAAGTGTTCTGAATAATCCGCTCATTATTTATTAAAATGTCATTCCACCATCACATACGTGTAAATTTTAAATTCATCACGATAAATGTTTATTTTCCAACCTGTCGTAAAAGTCAATATTCATAAAACAAAATAAAGATATTATAACACTCGATTGTTTCGCTTATCGGAACAAACTCACAACGTTTATTATATTATTTTATCTCGATGAATAACCCTCATTTAGTGGGAAATAATTGATATTTATGACGGCATTACGGATTGTCTGCGGCTCAGCGATCACGGAGCGGGCCCGCGGCCACGGGGAACTCTGGTTCGCGTCCGAGCGGCTACCGATGTTGAGAGAATGGCTCCGGGGCACAGTGCCAAGTGTTGATAGTATGCTTTACAACCAGCAATGAATGGGTAATAAAGATACATTGCACGTTATCGGCTGAATGCTTATTCAAACATCAACGAGACGACACCGTGGGCCGGTGCAGATCAAAAATTAATATTTACATCAAACGATAACTCTAAGATATTTCAAATAACTATTCAACAGTAATACCCTAGTTCTATGGCCCAGCTGTTAGCGTTGTAGGCTAGTGTGCCGGATCTCACGAGTTCGAGTCCCAGCAAGAACAGCGTTTTTTCGATCGGTTTATCGATTTCCGTTCGAAAGCACGAGTGTTTGTGATTTTCCCTCACCTTTTTCTATTCTATAATTACTGGGCGTAGTGAGAACGATTAGCTAACCACCAGTCGTGTCCTAGCCTTGTCCCACTAGTACCTTTGAAAAAGATAGTTTGAGCGACTGAGTAACAAACAGTTCTCGTGAAAAAACTTTGGTTGAGATAACTCCATTACGACGCCATATGCTCAAAACTGAGATCGGACAAAGATTTAAAATATCCTAGTAGAAATAATGATATTTTTCTACTCCAGTGTTACATAATATGTAAGCATTTTTTTTTATAAAGCATCTTAACAAAAACTATTTCTACGAGAACTGGTTGTTAGTCAGTTTAAAGAAGGTACTTCACCACTTTGGTATTATTATGATAAAAAAATAAAATATATTTTAGTAACTATAATATAAGTCACAATCTGTGCTTACCGTTGCTAAAAGATTTTCTATAGCTATTAGGCGGATATGGTCTCATGTCTCAAATTCAATTTATCAATTCAAATTTAAATCTTGAATCGGGTGCTTGTGATATCTATACTTCTTGATTTGATTAGATTAAATTATTTGGTGCGTTGGCATAAGCCGTAATGTAAAATATTATTATAGAATTATAAAGTGCACTAAGTAATATCGAGTCTACAATATTACGTGGATAAATATATATATATATGTATGTATGTATATATAATCAAAAACAATTTAAATAAAAATGAAAGATAAGGAGTATAATAATTCTGAGTCACGATTTTTCTGAACTGAGTGCCGTTATTTAAAAAAAAATATTATTCATGCAACTAGATCAGAGAATTAAAATACCTCATTTATAAACTATTTAATCGATAGCATTGAGACCATTTTTAATAGAGTCAGGTGTCGCCAATTATAATATGATGCGGTCTAATTAATATACAAAATATTAAAATCATTCAAAACACATATATATCAAAGTAGATAATATTATATGGTGCAAGTGCATTTCTTTTTTCTTGGATTTTTAGCGCAAAATTGTTATGCAAAATAATATAGTTATTAGTTCTATTATAATTACAGTAAAACCCCCATTCACACTAAAGCCGGGACAGTGTAATTCGGGGTAGTGTAATTAGGGGAGTAAATCTCATACAAAATTAGGGATTTGGTTTTTTCCGCAAAAAAAAGCAAAACTAAGATTTCCCTTAGTTTTGCAAAAAAAATATATAGACGATTCATGCACACGTGGCTTTCTGAAATTAGTTATTGACAAAACTTGTGTGAATGTACATAATTTCAACGATCAAAATTTAATATTAAAATTCCATTAAGCACCTTCAGTTGAAATCTTAAATTCAACTTAATCAAAAATAAACGTAATTTATTTTTCTTATCAGTAAATAATGCTCGCGAGGAGCGAAACCGGTCCTGATCAAATAAATTTTAAGTGGAAAAAGTACTAAAAATCTTATTATTGTTTTTATTGAAAATAAACGTCTTCAAAGTTACCGTCGAATCCATCGCAAGCATTAAAGTGATTACGTTTTTAAATATAAATATTTGAAGAAGTTCTTCGTTGGTATTTTCTGACTGCCTTAAAACACTGATGAGAATATTACATGAGAAACAAGTTTTTCGGCAAGATCATCCTCATTAGTGGGTTGTATAACATAAGCTGAACAGATTTCAATTGAAATTGGCTCCACGAAAACTAATCCTTAAATAATGGCTGGCGAATTAATTATTATCTCTAACATCATTGAACAAAAAAAAAAAAAAAATACATATTTTATTAATATTACTAATAATCTGTATTTGTAACCCAAAAGTTATGTTGAATTTAATGCTACAACATTAATAAGGATGTAATCAAAATGAATTTATTATTTAACGATAGTTAAAAATTTCCTTCCTTGCAACTAGGGCAGGGTTTCCCAATCTATGTTCCGCGGGACCTAAAAAAGTGTCCCCCAAAAATTGGGTATGGATATATAATATACGCTGCTAGACAATTTAACATCTTCTAATTCATGTTCAAAATCAAGTGAAGATGAATCTCCATTGATGTTTAAAACGTCAAATATCTAGGTACAGACGGAGATTTTGAATTAAAAAGAGCTTAATTTACTCATATGTTTATGTAACATTTTTTAAAAACAATTAATTTATACATAATAAGTGATTTAATAACATATATTTTTTCAATATTATTACTTTGAATATTATGAATTACCCGACCCAAAATAATAAGCTGTGTTCCGGTAACGTTTCTAGATTTGTTGAGTGTTCCATTGCACAATAAGTTTGGGAAACCCTGTACTAGGGTATTTAATCCCGGAGCTTTTTTGTAATCCCGGGATTTCGGGATTGATTCATTTTCAATCTGAAATACAATTAACTGTAATGCGATGCATTGTCATTTTCATAAACATTAAATAAATATTCATGCTACTTTTTTATGGTTGTTAGTTCCCAATGTAGAGCATATGGCTTCCAAATGGAGGTATCTCAGCAGAGGTATTTCTATAAGGATAAGGCTAGGACAGAACTATTAGTTAACTAGTCGCTCTTGAAAATAGGGTAAAAATATCAAAGTATTTTAGTTCTACAGTTTTACAGTTTTTCAGTACAGTACAGAAAACTGTATAACTGAAATACTTTGATATTTTTACCCTATTAAAATGGAGTTCTACCAAGTAAATGCTAAATCAATAAATAGTCGCTCTTGCTTCGCCCGGTCGTTAAAATATTGGAAATGGTGGGAAAGATATTACAAACACCCATGCCTTCGAACAGAAATCGATTGAAAAAATGCTGTTCGTACTGGGTTTCGAACCCGCGAGGTCTGGCACGGAAGCCCAGAACGCTAACCGCTGATATATATCTATAAATAACTAATGATTTTTCCATTATAAATATACGTTAACGATTTTGTCACTTGCTTTCAGTCTTTAATACCGATTTGCTATCAACTAATTGACATAGCACTGATGTGTTTTGTATTTAGATTCTGACGTCGAAGATATAGAAACAAAAAAAAATATTATTTATTCTTGATTAAGCCACAGACAAAACGTTTCATTTATTTTCGGTACAATGAGCATTAAAATATACAAGTGTATGTTTGTTTTTTTACATCGACGACTTTTGACTTATCTGGTTTACCGGCATAATTTATTATACGAAACGAGAATTTATTTGAAACCAAAACAGGTTCGTTTTGAAATGCTGTGACAGATGACTTGATTTAACACTTTTAACTACAGTTAACTTTCGGTAATAATTTAAATAGAAATCATTAATATTTTTATTGGCAGTATATTGATGACGTGATGGAGTGGTCGATGCTCTTGGGCTTTCGTCCTACTCAAATTCGTGGTCGAGACCTCGAATCCCATGTATGTATTCATTATTAATCGATCACTTCTCTTTCCATGCCTATTGTGATTCTGAAAACAAGGCTTATTACTTATTCCCAACTACACATTTTTGATTAGATTGAAAAAAGACACGTCTACTTTTGCTAATCACTTAATTTCGGAAGGACACGTGTTCAATCAGGAACAAGGGATAAAAATGTTACACCCAAATACAGACGGTCATAAGCTCTTTTCCTAGGAAATTTTGGAAATAAATAGAGGACAATTGCATAGCCTTCCGATTTTAAATGAAATATTAAACATGCCGGGGTCTCCACTTCTATACCCTATAATAATTCTCGAATTCCCAGTGATCTTACCGGGAATCAAACCCAGACCTGGGTGATCGATAGAGCATGTTGTAACCAACTGGGACACAGCAGGCGAAATATATGTATTACTATTTACTAATCACACTTACGGAATTCTTTTTCCGAACTTATTACGAGAAAGCCTTCTCCTGTAAATATTATAAATTGTCGATTACGATTTTATGCCTGTTACGGGTCGATATATATAATATTTTGTATGCATAGGTATTAAAATCAAATCGAAAAAATAAAAAATCAAACTTTGGCTATATTTATTATATTATACTATACGACGATTTTTCTTCATCAGAAGAGTCACGCGCCTCGCATTAAATATGAATCCGTTCACGACGTGATTCGATGGCGGTGGGTGCTTCTGTCAAACGCGTCTATTTGGCAACCTGTTATGATTGTGACATGTCAATTTGACAGGTCTATCAAGACGACAGCATGACAAATTTCGCTGTTAAGTGAGGTTATTAATCTCCAGTGACAAAATAAATGTATCGCCCAGACATGAATTATTGCTGGCAATCGTCGTTGTTTAGTGGCGTGTCGTACGCCCCAATTCATATCCCAGAATTCAAGGGTTAAAATATATCGACTGTGAAAAGGAAAAACGTAACCCGCAATTTTTTCAAAACAGCTTTTTCCGATTATCATAATGTATCATACTTGATACACGTTCTAGCAAAAGGATGTAAGCTGAAAATGCCGAATTAGTATCTAAATTTAGCTTTTCATAATTTAAGATTTCGACTGAAGGTGCTTGGTGAAATTTCAATATTCAATTTGAATCGTTCAAATTATGTACATTCTTACAGATTTTGTCATTAACGACCCGGGTTTCGCCTTTCGACATCTTCAGGCGTTCAAGTGCACGGATGAACTTGAACTGACGCTGATGCCGAAAGGCGAAACCCGGGTCGTTAGTGACAGAATCTGTGAGAATGTACATAACTTGAATGATTCAAATTTAGCTTTTCATATTGAAAAAGATAAGCTTGTGAAAATTTAAACCAAGAAAAAGACTGAAAAAAAAGTTTTTTCTAGACAATTATTTAAATTAATATTAAATTATGTCAATTAAACGCCAGTTAACATTTATTCACTTAATATATTGTTATTATAGTATTGTATTGATGCTTTTGTTTTCCCAAAGTTAAATGCAGTAAACTTTACTACACAAAAACGTACTGATCAAAGTTAGGTGACCTAACAATTGGCTAATCAAATCTAACGTTAACAACTTTAATTCTTAATAATAATTTTATTGATTTTTTTAAATTCTCAAACGTTGATACTTGGTACATCTTTTAAAAAGAAAAATAAGTTCTCTGCGACACTAAATGGTCTTTTAGATGTGGACGCCTCTGTTATAAATCTAAGAAAAGAGTCGATTAAAGACTTGCTTATCTCTTCAATCAAATCTAACGGCGCTGTGTTGATAGGTAGTTGGTATTATGATTCGACAGGTATTTCAGTTAAGAGATACCAGTACCTGTACGATTCCCGGTATCAATGCATTATCGTTCATCTCTTATCAGTTAATAGATCAAAATAAAAAGCCTACATAAATTATGTAACAGCTTATGAAGTTGATACTGAGCTTTTGTAAACAGCTTTTTAGAAAAGGAAGCTTTTTTGTTTCATCGATTTACTTAATGTCCGTGTATATAAATGAGGACATTAATATAGTTGTAAAAGCTCATCAAAGCCTTGCTGTTGCTGTACGAAATCTTAATGTAAAATTTGTATTGATTATTGAAAAATTTAATGAATAATAACACAGTAATGAAAATTTTTGATGAAACGGCGATTACGTTGTTAAGATTATTAAAATTATTTATTTGAATAACTCTAAATAACGCTCCTATAAATCAAAAAGTAGCTAACTAAAATTTGTTGCAAAAATGAGTTATTCATTGCTAAGTGAGAAAAGTGGCGAAGTGATATTCTAAGTATAGAAAAAGATGTAACGAAATATGGAATTTGTTTTACTCTTGGTATATTCAGTAAATAAGAGATAATGGATAAGTAACTTGTTCAACTCGGGACAGAAAAGTAAGTAGTGTAGAATTTGTTTTTTGAATATAATCCTTTTCTATCAAGTATTCACAGAAAACACTTTCGTTTTTACGATACTGCACGTGTCGTATCCAATTTTACAACCAGTAAAAGTACGGAGATTTCAATTTTGATTAAAATAAATCAAATAATTTCCGCAAACCTAAAACCAAATTTATCAAAACATATATTTTTAAATTAATTTTCTGTTATAAATCTTCCTCCTTACAGAATATAAAAATTAATGCTAATGGTGAAGCCGAAACATTTTTTCGGCTACTCCATAAGATTTGTCAATATCAACGACAGAGATGAATAAGTATGACAAATTAAACCTGAAGATGCTTCAAAAAGAAGATAAACGCCAAACAATATTACCCACAAATATTGATCGCTATTTTCTATTCGTTTCAATATTTTTAAAATTCGACTTTTTTATATAAAATTTATGGAGCTTTAAGCACCATGACACGTTAGCGTCAAAGTTCTTCGAGTCTCCTTCATCGCTAAGTTGTATTCCATTACCATCGTTGCAGACGGAAGGGCGTGATCGCTACAGAGGTAAGAAACCCCTAGTGAAGCCAGTTCACGAGGACTCCATATACATTCATTTGCAAATCTCATTCTATATACTTCTCCTCATACTACATCCTTACATCTACATATTTACACACACATGCGCATACATACATCTTATGTATAATTGAAACCAATGCGTATAATTTTCGATTTACGTCACGTGACACCTGTGACCCTCCCGCCCGTTAATTAAAACAACGTTAAAGCTTTTTTACAGTGCCCCGGTTATCGAGCTTTATTGCGGGCGTTAAATTAAATGCACTTATCTCTCGCTAACCGAAACGCCCCCTTCTAGCTGTATTGAAAGATTCGTCACCAGAACAATATTGTACAGATAATCACTGAATATACAAATGCAAAATTCAAATAAAATAACATTCACTCAGCAATTCATAAGTATTTTGTTTGGCTGCGGTTTTCGATTTTTCCGCTCTCATTATGAATCATATGTGGAAAGAAAAAAGGACGTAACCCACAGTTTTTTCAAAGCAGCTTTCTTCAATAATCACAATGTATCTAACTTGATACACGTTCTATCAAAAGGATGTAAGCTGCAAATGCTGAATTAGTATCTATATTTAGCTTTTAAGTTTAAAAACAGATGGGCTAGTGAAAATTGAAACTAAGAAAAAAGACTGAAAAAAAGGTTTTTCCTAGACAATTTCTTGAATTGATATTAGATTATGTCAATTAAACATCAGTTTGGAAGTCTCCGTGCACTTTATGGTTGTGGATATTTCATATTTTGCATATGGCCTAAAATCATCAACACACGTTTTTTGTGTCTCTTATAAAATTTGCTATATGTGGGTAACGTCATTTTTCCTTTCCACAGTCGATATGTAGAGATATGAAAAAACCTAGAAATTTGAAATGGCGGAAAAAGCCGGAAATAAGCTTGGAAAATTGGGGAAAATCGAAGAATATTTGCAATAATTTACTTAAATTATATTCATCGTATTTTTTCCAACACATTGAACTCTGTGCGTTTTGCTGTACGCAGTATTTAAGTTTCATAACTTAAATGGATGTATAGATTTGTTTTCCAAGGAATAGATGTCTGTGATATCAACAATTTCATACCACTCATATCAATATCATAAAAACAAACAAAGCGAAACCGATAATGTTTACCAATTGTCATATCCATGCCTCTTCTATTATTTTGTTTTGTTTTTGAACATAAAGGTTGAGTAATTCATTAACAAGCAGTTCTAGTAGAATGCTTCCATTGAGGTAAGCTTTATTATGCTCTACATTAGGAGCGGACAGAGAAAAAGTAATAATTTTTCAATTAACCAATCTAGATTTGACAATTATTCCTTACATTAAAAAGTATAGTATGCTAATTTGTAACTAGCTTTGCTGTAGTTGGCATTTAAAAATGTAAATTAAAATGAATGTAAATAATAATTCTTAAAACTACTCACTATTCAAATCTGTAGGCAATTCCCATGGGCTCATTTTATTTCGTCAGGAATGGCTTTAAACTTAATGATACATTGATTTCTTATATAAACACGATACACTCATCTACTAAGCGTCAGTTTAAGTTCATCCGTGCACTTGAACGCTTGAAGATGTCGAAAGGCAAAACCTGGCTCGTTAGTGACAAAATTTGTGTGAATATACATAATTTGAACGGTTCAAATTTAGCATAAATATTCATTTAATACAATATTTACATTATATAAATTCATTACTTCTTAAAGAAATTATGGCGACGAATCTCAAAGGGACCGTGTCTGAGTATAGTTAGGGTAATTAAGATAAAATTTGGAAGGCAGTTGGTTCGGAAGGGAAGGCAGGACTACAGGTGAGTCAGGGGGCCAACATCTCTGGCGGTGGTGTTTAATTAATCGTCCGTTTACCTGCCTCTTCCGGCACCAGGACCGTTACCCCAAACGAGATGCAAACACAGGTGTCCTGGACGATTCGAAATCAATTAAAATCCTCGCGATAGCGGGTCCGCCAAATGATATGTGAGGATTTAAAATAAATCGACGAATTGAATGTCAGGATTCAAAAAGAAAAACGTTTATTTAACCAACATTATATTTAACTATTCAAACCTCATATAGATGAATAACTTTTCCGGTTCTAAGCTCAAGAAATACGACCCCAATACCCACATTTTCTTAAATATCTATTTTAATATGGGTGATACAATGTTTATAATTAAGGTATTCTTATATCATAGTTTTTTGGACCTTTTGTAGTTTATATAAATACGCGATAACGCGATAATGTGATAACGAGATAAGCGCCTGCGATAAGCAATCGTTCGTAAGATAGCTGGGCTAAACGCGTCAGTTGAAAATTAATATGTGTGCTGGGATGACGTCTTTCTTACGCCAACTTAAAATATGATTATTTATTAAAAAAAACACGGATTTTTATAAAAAAAATGTACGAGAAATGATGCAGAGAGATATTTTAAAGCCCTTAGATTTTTTTTTTTTTGAAATTCATAAGAATAAGGCCAATAATGAGGAAACCACCGGGGTCCCTAAACGACCCCCATCGGTAGAGAAGTATTTTTCTAGTCTCCGAGCCGCGAGAGATAGATACGAAAAAAAGAATAAGATAATTACGTTCGTCTAGTTTGACATAAAAGAGTAAATTTCATGTTGTCAGCTATCAAAGGGTTAAAAACGATATAAT
Organism: Himalopsyche anomala; assembly: GCA_031772345.1. NCBI lineage: Eukaryota > Metazoa > Arthropoda > Insecta > Trichoptera > Rhyacophilidae > Himalopsyche > Himalopsyche anomala. Next base: position 22,311,367 of record CM062839.1, read on the forward strand.
ATCAATATTTCTGATTCTTTCAATGTCTTAAAATCAATAAATAGAGTTCCATATTAACCAGAGGTAGGCTAGAAAGGGCTCGTAGGTGCTCGTGCGATCCCCTTGCTAATTATTAAGCCACATTGCGAGTCCCTTTTAAAATAAAAAGAAAAAAACAATATTAGACAATAACAGATAACTTTGAAATTAACATTTAGATGAGTGAATAGATTTATACAGACCTTACTTTAATGTACTGCCTTTTATTAACATGACAACTTTGTGACTTTTTCCCAATGAATATATGTAATTCATACTTAGAGCATATATATGCTTACAGACAGACACTCCTGTGTTGAGTTCAAACTAGTTTTATACTCATTTACAGAAAAATGACGCCGACGTACACGTATGTCCATACTCCTCTAAAGGTTAAGCGAGTACACTATTAACGTATTTGTAGCCACTGTTGATTTCAACTCATGTTATCAAAACGTTTTACTAAAAATATTTGCTCGCTTTTTTATATGTTTTCATTAAAAAAATCCTTCATCAAAAATCAAGGATTTAGAATAGAAGTTAGAAATTATTATTCTCATAAACCCTATACTAGAGAGTTAAAGAAAACTTCTTTAATAGTTGTGTACCATGTTTCTTTTGATATATTGAATGCTCTGAGAAAAAATAATTCACCACTGTAATACAGTTTGTAAATCCTTCGCTACCTTCTGGTCCAAGAGCAACGATCCTGAAGCACGAAGACCAGCCTCGGTGGGCCATCGCCGATCTGATTGATGAGGATTGAGATTGCGTGATTAATGAGGCTTCGTTAAATGCACGGACACGGGTCCAAGACACAGGGTGCTGCATCTGATGCACTTTTTGTGCATAATGTACTGCAGGTTGCGATATAATACCTCGCTCTGAGTCTTTAGCATAATGGAATTATTTTGAATGAGTACGAAGGTATTTAATGATAATTGATTGTAGGATTATTTATAATAATCCTGATATAGAATATTACTTTTGATTGTTTGAAGTGGTGGGCTGCCAATACATTGACAAGAAGTTTGTATAATGTTGGAGTTATTCGCAGTGTTCTGGGAAAGGGTAGATTTTTTAATTACCGTCATCAAATCTATAATATGCAATAACTATAATTGAAACAATCAAATCGAACTAAATATACAGAAAAATAATTAATATCAATAACTGTAAAATTTACTTTGCTATCTTAGATTGCAAGAGTGAAGACTTACAAGCTTGACGCAGAAATGGCTGCCATTATTTTTGTTTTAATTTCACGTTTTAAATTGTATTGCTGATAAAAAAAAACTTCAAATTTTGCCGTCAGGTACCGTAAGCCACTCAAAGCACTTTTAGCCCACCCCTAATTGTGTGGATTAATCGTCTAAGTCAGGGTTTTTCAACGGTGGGCCATGTGGCCACAGCGTGTTCTAAGGGGGCCACAGAGATTTATTTTTGTTTTGGGGAGCCACAACACAGTTTAGGGGGGCCACGGGTATTGATAAAACGATACAGGGAAGAGCATAATGGCGGACGTCGCGCAGCTATTTTTTGTAAATCCGTAAATAAAATGAATTACTGGCATTCTAGATTCGAAAATCTCGGAAGAGCTATAAAAAATGGTGGGTTTTCGAAACTATAATTTTCATGGGAAGACAAAACAATGGTATGGGGGCCATAGAAAAATAAAGACACTCAAAAGGGGCCACGCTCCCAAAAAGGTTTAGAAACACTGGTCTAAGTCTTAATGTGATGATAAGTAAGAGTATACAACTGTGAAGCTGATCGCTGCGTCCAAGTAGTAAAGCTTTAAGTCAATAGTTGCCAAACTTTCAATTCAAACTCTCCAAATGGTAGCTTAGGGTTAAGCTATAATCAAAGCGCATGATTGCAAACAAAACACATTGATGTGACACCTGGTAGTGCATATCAAAAGCAAATTGTTCATAACGAAATGATTTTTGATTGAGTTAAGTCCAGTGTGGAGTACAACCCATTTACTGCCACAAGTCACGTGTAATCAATGGACTTATTGTTCACACTACTCGAACAGTAATACTATCAACATCGATGTATATTACAATTAGCTGTTCTCGAGATGTTTTTCACAAATTTGACGTTACTCATTAACTGTAATAATAGAATGCTTACGATTGTAAATGGTTGTCTTAAAAGAAGTTTAATTGAAAAAGGTAATTAAGTAAAAAAAAAAGCATAATCCGAAAACCGCCATTTTTTCAAACCGAGAAACTTCCCAGTCTTCGCGCGCTTTTGTGTGTTCACAAACGCAACAATATTTTTAACGCTCCGTTTGTAAATGTAAATGCGAAAAAATTAACGCTGGATTAAACAACAAAAAAGTAATTTAATAAAAAAAAAATGAATTGATGTGACGGTCACTCGAATTGGGCGACAATGACTTTAACGGTTGAAGTGACACTTGGATTGATTTTTTCTCAATTTATTGGTAATAAATTATTTATTTACCACGGATTTATTTACACGCAAAATTTGCAAAAATACATTTTTCTATTTTGTCTTTGTGGATTAGTTGAAAGCAAAATATTTTCACCAAATCTAATTCCATTAAGAATTTATAAACGGTATCACTAATTTTTCGACGATGTCCGTTTCCAATGTGGAACATTTTAAATCATAATTTAATTTTAAATCATGAAGTATTTCAACAGATTTTATTTTACATAATATTGTTATTATCTAGACAAACAGACTCTGTCTTCTATAGATTCAGCGGTAAATTTGTGAGGATATTTATTTTTTAAATAAAATAAAATTTGATAACTTTGTTATACTACTTGTTGTGTAACAGAATATGACACGTATTTCGCTTTTTCTCGAAGCATCATCAAACCATCGCAACGTATACGAATAAAAATACAATTTAACAAAGTTATCAAATTTAATTGTATAGTAAACAATCTCTATTTCAGAGTCGATCCTTTTACAATTGGGTGTAGCGAGAGCAATAAGCTAACCACTTGTCTTATCCTAGCCTTATCCTTCTACCCTTACTACTTTCTTTGAATAAGAGAATTTGAGCGACTGAGTAACAAACAGTTCTCGTAGAAAAAATCTGTTGGGATACAACTGTTGATATGCTCCACATTGGGAGCGGAAATGGATAAAAAAAAATTCAGAGTAGGTAAAAATTTTGAATTTATACTTAAAGAACATGTCTTCGTATACGAATACATAAATAATAAATTAAAAGACCATTTAATGAAATTGACCGTACGAGGGTTTGAACCTGTGAACGTCGAACGGATAAAAGTGTTAACTGCTCGTCTACAAAAACGGCATAAAGTATAACAGTATTAAAAACCGCGTGTGAACTCAAATTTGAACCAATTTGATATAGAAGTAGTTTTCGACATAAAACATCAAACAATACTTCACAAATTCATTACTTGTGTCGAATCACACAATTTGTACTGTTAACTATGCACTTCGCTATGGGTGTCTTCGGCGACTGAGGTGTGATGGCAAAAAATGCGAAATCAATTCACAGCATCAAAGTGGTTGAGATTCGCGGAACGCTCAGATGATGAATATGAGCAGAAAAAATGACAAACGAAATCGAATTAAATTTAATAATGTCCGTGAGATGGATGTAGCCCGAATTATTACGACAGAGGTGGCGGACTTTACCGAACATGATATATTCATATTAATGCAGCTGTTCTCAAACTCAAACAAATGAAAAAAAATATTTCGTTGAATGATGACACTAATACGTAATTTAACTATTTGGTTGTGTTTTACTCGCAAAGTTTATCGGCAGTTTTTTTTTTATCTATGTCCGCTCCCAGTGAGGAGCATATGGTCTTCTAATGGAGGTATTTCAACATTTTTTTTTCTGTGATAACTGTTTGTTACACTTACTTTTTTTCAAAGTGAGTATTAGGGAAAGAAGGATAAGACTAGAACAGGACTAGTGGTTAACTAATCGCATAGTTATTAAAGAATCAGAAGAATGGGAGGAGAGGTTACAATGTGAATTGATATCGCAAACACCCAGTCTTCGATCACAACTTTGAATTGAATAATACTCAAATGCACAGTGATCTTACCGGGAATCGAACCCAGACCTGCGTCATCGATAAGCTCTTACTAACTGAGCCACAGAGATTTCAATTATTTGATCTTGGTTGCAGTACCTGTTCTTATTCTAAATAAATGATGACGGCTCCGTGGCGCAACGGTCAACGTCTCCGTCAACGTGACCGATCTCACGGGTTTGAATCCCAGTACGAACAGCATTTTTCAATCGATTTATCTTCAAAGGCACGTATATGGGTGTTTGTGTTGTCTAAATATTTCATCCCACTCTTCCAATCCTTAAATAACGGGTAGTAACGACACCGATTAGTTGACCACTAGTCCTGTTCTAGCCATGTCTTTCTATCGCTACTACTTTCTTTAAAATAGATAAGTTAAACAACTGAGTAACAGACAGTGCTCGTAGATTTTTTTATTCTGTTAAAGTACTTCCATTAAGAAGCCATATGCTCTAAATTGTGTGTAGATATGAATATTTAAAAATATGGCATATCAACGATCGAATGCCACGTTATGGTTTTTTGAGAAAAAGACTATCGATTGAAAACGTACATAGTAAAAAAATGATAACTTTATTTGCATTTAATCATGCAGATGCCATCAAATAATGTAATATACAAAAATATAATGCAATTTTATACCGATAAATCAATTGTTTGATAATGAATTGCCTTTATTTTTTGCTTCTCTTCATTGAAATAGTTTATTTTTCTGCAATATATCACGTGACGTCGCTAGTGTCGCAGAAACGTCATAAACAACCGCCAAAAATACGAACCGCAACGAATTAACGCCCATAGATAATGAAATCGTCGTAGAATCATCGGAAATAATAAAATCAACGAATTGTCGATGGTACGTGCGTGGCATGAGACACTTTTAAATTATCTTTTGATAGCTGTGCTGGGGTCACGTCTGTCAAATTTGTCGGATTAAGAAGTTGTTTTGTAACGACGCCTCAGACAATGAAATGGGAATATTGCATCGTTAAAAAATATGCTGTTACGTTCGAACCGACGTAAGTATTTCGTGTGAAAATGTACGTTGTAATACAAATATATTAACTCATTCAAATTAAGTATTGTAATAAGTTTAATATCGAATTCAATATATTATTAAGAATAACAAAAACAACAATTTTCTAGTACTCTACAAAGAAAGGCTTTTATCATTCGAAATAGAATTATTATGAGAAAAGAGCGGGATTATTTCTTTTTTTAAAGAGATATAGTATCTGGCTTCTGTAATGGTTCTCATAGGTTCAAGTTCCAGTACTAACAGCAGTTTTTTCAATCGATTAAATTAATAACTTTTTAACGAGGACATATTGATGACAGAATCTTCTTCAAATATGTGAATTTCCGTAAAACTACGAAAATTTAGATACACCTGTATATTAAGCAAATAATTTAATAATTTTACCATACTAGTGGTGGGCTGCCTTAGAGCTCGCTTAATCTCGAAACAATTCTCAATACTTAAATATGCAATCGATTGTTACTTAATACACTTATCATATCGACTGTGGAAAGGAAAAAGGACGTAACCCACACATATCAAATTTTACAGGAGGCGCTAAAAACGTATTTTGATGATTTTGTGACATATGAAAATTATAAATTATACACAACCTTATGTGCACACTTCTAAATTGGTGTTTAATTGACATAACCTAATATTAATTAAAGAAATTGTTTCGGAAAAACCTTTATTTCAGTATTTTTTCTTGGTTTTCATTTTTTACAAGGTCATCTTTTTCAAACTTAAAGCTAAATTTAGATACTTATTCGAAATTTTCAGCTTCCATCCTTTTGATAGAATGTGTGTCAAGTTGTATACATTGTGATTATCGAAAAAAAACTGTTTTGGAAAATTGAGGGTGACGTCCTTTTTCTTTTCCACAGTCGATATGTAACAATATCAGGTCATCCCGGCGTCCCATAGCTCCGCTGAGTACATCCTGTGGATAGTCATCAGTGGTCTTCTACGACGCCTGTATCTGGTTAGTAGAAGAGACAGACTCTCCTGAACTTTGTAATATAATATAACAAAAAACAAAATCATGTGATTGTTTATAAATGCCTTATAAGGCATACAAAACTATCAATAAAAATAATCAGATGCAGGTGTAAAGGCGTATTAAAAAGATATTTATCATAATCAGAAACTGATGAATAAAAAAAAACAAGTACACGGTGTTACATGCAGTAAAAAAACAAAAACAAAAAAACAAAACGTGTGGCTGAGAAAATTGTTGTGAGAGATTTAAAATTCTATCACGAACTCTTCGACTCCACAATAGACTGGCGATGAATAAAGAAATTCGTAATAAAATTATTTATAGAGAGCTTTTTCGAAAAGCTCTCGCGGCCGGTTGGATCGATTTCACGCTTCATACAATAATCGACAATAGGACAGAGATGCCACACCGTCGGCATAGTCAGCTACAGAATTTATTTCGCCCATACATATATATATTCTTAACATAATTAATAACATCAGACCAATTAAGGTAAATGAAATGGTTAAAAGTCACTAATCAAACCTTACTGTAGTCAGTGCTGGTGCGAGGTTATTTGGCGTCCTAGGCAACGGTTATTGTACGCCCCTTTTTTAACAAATCGTTCATTTTTTTTCGAAATAATGAAAAAAAACAATTCGGGATCATTAGAAATATTTTTTTATATATATACGCCGCTCCCAATGTAGAGCATATAGCCTTCTAATGGAAGTATGTCAGCAGATTTTTTCTTTGTTACTCAGTCGCTCGACCTCTCTTCGGAATACTTCTACCTCTCGAATCATATAGAATACAATACATAATTACATCGAACAATTAATACAAACATCAAAATAAAATAAAATGTACTATTATTTATTATTATTTAAGTATGTACATGAAAATAATTTAAATACTCTATTTATGCGCCCCCTGATGGCTTGCGCCCTAGGCGGTTGCCTATTTCGCCTTTATGGTGGCGCCGGCCCTGACTGTAGTTAATATGGAAATTTACGATCAGGGCTTTGGAGTCAGAGTCGGAGACGGAAAAATCTTACGATTCAGACCCATTTAAAAAAAAATATTTAATGATTTAATGATGTGATATTTTTACTAGTCCTGTCTTAGATAAGTTACCTACTAGTTTTGTCCTAGCTTTATCCTTCTATCCCTACTACTTCTCTTTGAAAAAGAGAGGTTAAGCGACTGAGTAACAAAAAGTTCTCGTAGAAAAACTTTTGTTGAAATACCTCTATAAGGAGGCCATATGCTTCACATTGGGGTTTAAAAAAAAGACTTTCAGGAATTTAAGCAGTTTAATCAAATGAATGATTGATTTTTTTAATTGAAATAATTTTAAAAAAAATACAATATTCATCTGTACAACAACCACTTTCATTTCAAAATATCAGAACCGGTTTCTCTCATGACGTGTATTATCAACTGATGCATTTGATTTTTTATAAATGCAAAAAATCGATTACAGCTAGTTTTATAGATTACGAAAAAAGTTTACAAAAAAAGATTTTTTTAATGGAATGCATTACCAAACAAGCAAACAGTAACGGTTATTAATAAATAGAATATTTAATGATGAATCAGTCTTATTTCTCGCGTAGTCAATTAAGTGTTACTTTAATGATAAGCAAATATTTAATAAATAATGGCATAAACTGAATCTCTCGCACAAGCGTTGGCAATGACTGTCTTTGACTCAGGACATCGGTAGCCAGTACGTACGTGATGATCGTGGGAGGTATATACTAACCCTTTGTCGAATGCCTTTTTTCTTCTCGATCAATTCTCTCTCAAAAACGTAGCAGTTTTTTGAGTACGCAATTTAAAATGACATAATCGAACAGTGGCCCCCATTTGACTGAAGATTCTTTAATAAGTGTTGTGAATCAAGTTCAACAAAAGGTATTTTGCCGATCGCTACTATCAGGTAGTTATAGTATAAATTTGTAGAGCCATGTTATGCATAGTTTTATTAACTTTTCCGGTTCTAAGCTCAAGAAATGCGACCCCAATACCCACATTTTCTTAAATATCTATTTTAATATGAGTGATACAATGTTTATAATTAAGGTATTCTTATATCATAGTTTTTTGGACCTTTTGTAGTTTATATAAATACGATAAGATAAGAGATAAGCGCCCGCTTATCAGCGATCGTTCGTAAGATAATAGGCTGAACGCCGCTTAGCAAAGCGCGCCAGTAGCACATTGATATTTGCACTGAAACGACGTATATTTTACGCACAACTTAAAATATGATTATTTATTAAAAAAACACGGATTTTTATAAAAAAATGTATGAGGAATGATGCAGAGAGATATTTTAAAGCCCTTAGACTATTTATTTTTTTGAAATTCATAAGAATAAGGCCAATAATGAGGAAACCACTGGGGTCCCTAAAAGATCCCCATCGGCAGAGAAATATTTTTCTAGTCTCCGAGCCGCGAGAGTTAATAAAAACACAATATTCCTTTCTACTTTATTGTACTTTATTTAAAAGGTCAAGACTGGTTTCGCTCATTACGATCATTGCCAACTAGGGCATCCAATCCCGGGATTCGGGGTTCGGGATCCCGTTCAATTTTCTGATCCTGAAATCCCGGGATTGACATGGTCGCGACCCCAGGATTTTGGGATTGAGAATTTTTTAGCAAACCCCGAAAATTGACACGAAATTGGCAAATTGTGGATTTCAAATTCCTCGGCGAGCTAAAAAAAAACGAGTTTTTGTGTCAAATTGGGGGAAAAGTATACCAAATCGAGGATTTCAAATTCCTCAGTGAGCTAATCCTTATCCCGGGATTGGAAAAAGGCTCCGAGATTGGATACCCTATTGTCAACTGACATCAACTGACAGTATAAATGATTCTATAATTACACAAAATTAAATTTTTTAATAAAGTGATATTTTTATGTAACTAGCACTGTTTATATATATATTTATTATCAGTTGACAATGCTAGCAATGAGCGAAACCAGTCCCGAGATTTTAAATAAAGTGGAATAAAATACAAAGGAATATTGTGTTTTTATTAATGTAATGCCTTTCCACCAAGTATTGAACTTGAATGAACAAAAGTGTGAATGTATGTACATAATTTGAACGATTTAAATTTCTAATTCTAGTTTATATTTAAGCCAAAGAAAATTACATGGCTTAAACTTTGCGTACATTATTAGAAAATTTTTGTCCGTAGCAAAGACTTTCTGAACATTCTGAAAGACTGTCGCTTGCTGTGGCTCAGTTGGTTAGAGATTGCTCTTGGGTTTCGATTCCCGGTACAATCACAGTGAATTTGAGAGTTATTCAATTCAAAGCAGTGATCGAAGACTGGGTGTTTGTTCACATTATTTCCTCTCCTCCCATCCTTCTGATCCTTTAATAACTGGGTGAAGCAAAAAGCGATTGGTCAACCACTAATCCTGTTCTAGCCGTAACCTTTTTTCCCGAATACTTACATAATAATAAGGCATGGATGTATGTGATGTCTTGAATTCCCCCCATCCACCCATTCTATTCTATGACGGGGCGTATCGAGAGCGATTAGCTAACCACTAGTCCTGTCCTAGCCCTGTCCTACTATTCCTACTCTCTTTGGTAAAAGAGAGGTTGAGCAACTGAGTAACAAACAGTTCTTGTAGAAACACATCTGTTGAGATAAACTCCATTAGTAGTCCATATGCTCTACATTAGGAGCGGACACGGTTTAAAAAAAAACTTACACTAGGTGACGCATGTGTCGTACCATAGACAATCGGCAGCAAACGTCAAACAGACAGAAAAATAAAACATGAAAATCAATAAACACAATTAAAACACAAACACTTTCTTTTTTTGAGTGTAATTGCAACGCTTTATAATTATTGCTTTTTTTTTTTAAATATATTTAAAAGCATTGTCCGATTCCTAAAAACTAGCCGAAGAAAGCGCAATTATATAACTTTAAGACTTTTTAGTACAACTTTCCTATTTATTTAATTAAGTAATTCAAAGACTAACATTAAATCATCTCTGTTGAAAAAATATATCCTTCAAATACAAATTCATACATCATTTTTTACACGTTAATTAAAAACGAAAAATAACTATACAAGATTGTATTATAAGTACCTGTCTAGCACGACGATGCATCATGCCACAAGGATAAGTAGTCCTTGAGCAATTGTATGTAATAATATTTTCGATATAATTTCCAATTAAAAAGAATGACACGTCCAATCGGTGTTGCCATTATAAAAATATATTACGCGAACAACCCGGACAGAGTAAGTAATTATGTGAAAAAAAGATACAATATTCAATTATCCTTAATAACTAAATTAATCAAAGTTCTCCCAAAGTCCAGTAGCAATAATGGATATACAATACGTCCACAAAAAAGGACAGAGCCGTACGTGTAAAGGACGATGGCTAAAATATTTTTTTCAACTGTATTTGGGTGTCGGGTCCTTGGTCGAATGATTGATGTTGTTGGCTTAATTTATAAAATTAACATGTTCAAATTACACTACGAACAGCTTCATAATCAATTTAAGATTTCGACTGAGGGTGCTTGGTGAAATTTCAATGTTAAATTTGAATCGTTCAAATTATTTTCATTCACACAAGTTTTGTCACTAACGTTCCGGGTTTTGCCTTTTGGTATTTTAAGTTGCTTAAGTGTTTGGATGAACTTGAACTGACGCTCAGTAAATGAATGTATCGTGCTTATATAAGAAATAAACGTATCACTAAGTTTAAAGTCATTGCTGGCGAAAAGGACTTTTATAATATACTACCCTATACCCCACCCCACTCTTACCCCACTCATACCCTATATGTGAGTAAATATAATCATAAAATTTATCCTACAAACAAAAATAAATATAATTTTTAAAATTATCCACCATTCAAATCTGTAGACATTTCCATGGGTTAATCGCCCCCTCGCATTCCTGCAGCGCCCCCCCAGACTTCTAAGCACCCACCAGAGGGTGGTACTGCCCCCGTTAAGTTAACTGATTTACACCTTTCTATTTCAATTTGTTTAATTGATTGATGACTTGGCAAAACTTCATTACAATAGGGTACGATTTGTATAATAGGGTGCGATTTGTTTTGTTTTAATAGCACTGTTGAATTCTATTTTTTATCAGTTAATAATGCTCGGCATGAGCGAAACCGGTCCTTATATAGTAAATAAAGAGACAATAAGTACAAGGGAATATTGTGTTTTTCTTAATATAATGCGTTTCCACCAAGTATTGACAGCCCTAAAGTGAATCGACAACACCTATAGAGTGACGAGTAATAAATTCATTTGTAAATCAAACTATTCCTTGGTACACACCTGCGCCAGGGAATTTTTAATATTAGTCGTCTACCGCTAATATCGACCACAATGGGCCACTTGACGCGACGTGCAGACTGCTGAGAGTAAGCAACCAACTGGCTAAGTAGTAGAATCCGCGCCTGGGGCGGAGGGGCGGCTCGTCTCGCCCGCTCAAGACCGTGAACATTTAATAAGATGATTTGTGAAGCGTCGAATGGGCCGTGTAATGGTGCCTTCAATGCATTCGTCGTAGAAAATATAATATACGTGAATTATGTTTTCATTCAATGTAAGACAGAACCATGGATTGGTATTGCACTATCGGAGACTAAATAAAAGTAATAGTTCATGTATATATATATATTTTTTAATCCATGTCCGTTCCCAATGTGGAGCATATAGCCTCCTAGTGAGGAGGTATCTTAGTTTAAGGAGGTGACAGAAGTTTTTTCTACGAGAACTGTTTGTTACTTAGTCGCTCAACCTCACTTTTTTTCAAAGTGAATAAGTAGGAAAGGAAGGATAAGGCTAGAACAGGACTAGTGGTTAACTAATCGTTATCTCTACACCCAAGTAATTAAAGAACCAGAAGGATGGGAGGAGGAAATAATTTGAATTGACATCACAAACACCCAATCTTCGATCACAACTTTGAATTGAATAATTTTCAAATTCACTGTGTTCTAGCCGAGAGTCGAACCCAGACCTGCGTTATCGGTAGAGCAAGCTCCAACTAACTGGGCCACAGCAGGCGACAAAAATATATCGTAATCAATTATCTCATAAACTTGTCTTGTTTTCGATTGTCGGTTATCATAAACGATGTTTTTTAATTTTTTAAATTTGAAAAAAAATATTTGGCATTACAGCTAACGCGATTGCGCCAAATATTTTAAAGTTGAAAGATCACTCGAGATCAACTCGAGGTAAATTGACACCACAAACACCCATGTCTTAGGTCTCAAATTTAATTGTTAAATCTAACTACTTGTCATTTATCTTACCGGGGATTGAACCCAGACTCAGCTGGTCGGAAGAGCAAGTTTTTACCAACTGGACCACAGTGGGAGAACTTTTCATAAATAATTTACGTAATTGTCGGGTCTTATGGGGCAGAGGTTAGCGTCGTGGGCTTCCGTGCTGGATCTCACGGGTTCGAGTCCCATTAGGAACAGTATTTCATCGATCGATTTACCGATTTTTGTTCGAAGGCTGTGATGTCCCTCCCACCCTTCCGATTTTTTTAATAACCGGGCGTAGCGAGAGCGAGTAGTTAACCACTAGTCATATCCTAGCCTTATCCTTCTTTCCCTACTACTCTATTTGAAAAAGAGAGGTTGGGTGATGAGTAACAAATCTAAACAGGGCTACGAATTTAGAATCAAGCGTTGTCGTTGGATTCGGCGGTAACATTGTTTAAGTTCGTGTTGCAATTAGTTATACAAAATAACATTATCGCGAAATCCATCGAAAATATTAAATTTGATACCTATGTTTTTTTTTTTTTTTTTACCATGTCCGCTCCCAATGTGGAGCATATGGACTCCTAATGGAGTTTATCTCAACAGAAGTGATTCTACGAGAACTACTTGTTACTCAGTTGCTCAACCTCTCTTTTTCCAAAGAGAGTAAGAATAGAAGGAAAGGGCTAGGACAGGACTAGTGGTTAGCTAATCGCTCTCGATACGCCGCGATCATATGATAAGATACATCACATAGATCCATGCCTTTGAACAGAAATTCATAAATCGATTGAAAAATCAATTTATAAAACTGCCCGTACTGGAATTCGAGTCCGTGACCTCCGTAGCGGTAGCCAACGACGTTGACCACTCGATCACACAGGCGGCTATGTTTTACACTAAATAAATATATGAGTCGTGGTATCAAAAGCAGAACTGATCCATTCATGATCATGTATAGAACAGTTCTGTTTTTGATGCCAGTCGAATCATATCGACTGTGGAAAGGAAAAAGGACGTAAACCTCAGTTTTTCTAAAACAGCTTTTTTTCGATAATCACAATGTATACAACTTGACACACGTTCTATCAAAAGGATGGAAGCTGAAAATGCCGAATTGGTATCTAAATTTAGCTTTTAAGTTTGAAAAAAATGATCTTGTAAAAAGTTAAAACCAAGAAAAAGGACGGAAATAAAGGTTAACCTAGACAATTTCTTTAAATAATATTAGGTTATGTCAATTAAACACTAGTTTAGAAGTCTACGTGCACTTCAAGGTTGTGTATAATTCATAATTTTCATATGGCCCAAAATCATCAAAATACGTTTTTTGCGCCTCCTGTGTGGGTTATGTCCTTTTTTCTTTCCACAGTCGATATATAATATTATATTATCTATGTCAAGTACATCAGTGTGGTTCGATGCACTTTGACGTGATAAAAAATGTATCATTTAGTTACATTGATTAAAAAAGAAGCTACGGGAATGATATACGCATTAAAAGCATCAAAAATGAAGAGTCAACAACATTTGATATCATAATAAATTACGAATATATTTCATTTTTATTCGAAGATAAAAAAATTGCATAATAAAGTTCATGATGAATGCACTGATCCATCGATCGAATTACGAACGATATTTTAATTGAATTTATAGAAAAAAATATCCCGACATCGTATCATGCAAATGCATTTTTTTTATGACAAGCAATATTTTTTGATGTTCTTTATTGTATCAATTATTATATAATAGCTTTTAGCCGGACGAAGAATGCAAAATTTTCGTGCGGTTTTTTTTTCAATAACTTATTTGCTGATTAATATATTTGAGAAACATTGCACATCTCATAAATCTTAATAGAGCTGTAGAAAAATATTTTTTAACTAGCAATTATTGCTCATAAAATTCTTCCATGTATGATTTTATATAATATAGATTGACGGTGACTGTGTAAGGGTATTCATATCAAAGAGTTTCAGCAATCTTCTAACATATAAAATGAATGTTTGTTTGTTCGTATTTTATGCGCTGCCACACCGCTCATCCGATTACTATAAAACTTTGACAAACTTTTTGCTTGCACTTTTGGGAAGGTTATAGACATAATAAAATTCAATTAAAAAAAATCAATGTTTGTATGCCATACAGTTAAGTTTGACAACGTATGCTTGCACTTGCGCGAAGGTTATAGTGCAATTAACTTAAAGTAGGTGGCGCTTGTGTCGCACCATAGACAATCGGTAGCAAACGTCAAACAGACAGAAAAAGAAAACATGCACTTCAATAAACACAATTAAAACACAAACACTTTCTTTCTTTGAGTGGCATTGCAAGTTGCAACGTCTACCGGGAACCGGTTAGTATAAAATAAAATTCTATAACTTTTCTATTTCACCGATTGTACTTAAGAAAAATATTAAATTATTGGCAAACAATTATTAAGTGATTATCTAACAACTAGTCCTGTTTTAGTCCTAGACTTCTATCCCTACTCACTTTGAAAACAAAGAGGTGGAAAAGGTGAGGATTGAGAAGCCATATGCTCTACATTGGGAGCGGACATCGATTTACAATTTTTTTTAGCATGTAATATAAATTCTTTTTATACCTGGCTAAAATGATACGTTTATATGCAATACTAGCCGGTTCCTTCACCTTCACGCAAGTGCCAGCATACGTTGTCAAAATGAACTGTATGGCAGACATCCAAACGTTTTTATATATAAGACCTACTGTAAGATAATTTTACTATGCCTATAGCCTTCCGGAAAGTGCAAGCAAAAAGTTTGTCAAAGTTTTATTGCAATCGGATGAACGGTGTGGCAACGCATAAAGTACAAAAAAACAAACATTCATTTTTACATATGAGATTAGCTGTATTAGATATGTGAAAACAGTTGTTAATTAAATAAAATTTGACGGCAATGGGATTCGATCACTGTGTCTTGATATAAGTAAGTCGTGTGATTTGATTACCGAGCCACGGATTCGTGTACAGTGGAATGGCTACACGTAATTTTTAATAGCATTAAAATGGGTGTTCATAAAATACTTATCCAATAGACACAGAGTAGATGATGTCCATTATCGAATAGAAGCGCCCGAAGTTGTTTTCCTAATGTTTTGTAAACCACAAAAGCTACACGGTGTTTCGAAAACGCTGACACGAGGCGCGGAGGTCTCGGAATACGTGAGCCTGATTTGATTTGGCCGTATTTGTAAGGCGCATCACACATACTAAGCGACGATGAACAACAACAACAAAAAAAACATGTTTTATTTTAAACTAAAATTGTTCAATTCTGTTTCTACGACTCCACAGTCACATAAATACAAAACAATAACAATGCTAAATAAAATATTATTTACTTGAAAATTTCTCCGACAAACAAAAATAAATATAATTCTTAAAATTACCCACCATTCAAATCTGCAGGCATTTCCATAGGTTAATCCTTTTCGTCAGCAATGGCTTTAAACTTAGTGATACATTTATTTCTTATTTAAACACGATACATTCATTTACTAACCGTCAGTTATCGTTCATCCGTGCACTTGAACGCCTGGAGATGACGAAAGGCGAAACCCGGGTCGTTAGTGACAAAACTTGTGTGAATGTAAATAATTTTAACGATTCAAATTTATTATTTACTTGTATTTAAACAAGTGACTAGTAATAACAAATTGGCATTTTTTAAACTAAAATAAGACGTATAACGTTCGACGTTATCGCTTGTTTTGCCCAGTTTGTTAGAGCTTGCTCTACCGATCATGAAGGTCTGGGTTCGATTCCCAGTAAGATCGCAGTTAATTTGAGAATTATTCATTTCAAAGTTGTGATCGAAGATTGGGTGTTTTTGATGTCAATTCACATAATTTCCTCTCCTCCCATCTTTCTGATACTTTAATAACTGGGTGTAGCGACAGCGATTAGTTAACCACTAGTTTTGTTTTAGACTTATCATTACTTCCCAACTACTCACTTTGAAAAAAAGTGAGGTTGAGTGAGTGAGTAACAAACAATTATCGTAGAAAAACTTCTGTTGAGTTATCTCCATTAGGAAGCCATATGTTTCAAATTGGGAGTGGACATCAATTAAAAAAAAAGACATAAATGATTGCTGAAACGATTATTTAAAAAAAATGTTTTTTTTGTTTAAAAGCTGCTTACTTATATAATTTTGTAATTACGAATAAGAAGTCTTCGATGTTAAAGAAATGTCGACAAACATTACAAAAATCGAAAGAAATTAAATAAAATTAATTATGTAATAATAAATTTAGGCAATTGTGTGAGACGTGCCCAAGATTCGGCGGCCACAGCCTTCCACCGATCTATCAATTACCTCCAACTAAAAAAAATCGGTCTAATCCAAAATGGAGCGGAAGCAATGACGGCTCGTGAAAAAATATATATTGTTTTATTTTTAGGAATATTTTATAAATTCAGTTTTGAAGATATTCAATAGCTCATAGTATGTTATATGTTAAAATATCGACTGTGGAAAGGGAAAAGGACGTAACCCACACGTATCAAATTTTACAGGAGTCGCAAAAAACATGTTTTGATGATTTTGGGCCATATGCAAATTATGAATTATACACAACCCTGAAGTGCACGGAGACTTCTAAGCATGTGTTAAATTGACATAATCTAATATTAATGAAAGAAATTGTCTAGGAAAAATCTTTATTTCAGTCTTTTTCTTAGTTTTAATATTTTACAAGGTCATCTTTTTCAAACTTAAAAGCTAAATTTAGATACTAATTCGGAATTTACAGCTTACATCCTTTTGATAGAACGTGTGCCAAGTTTGATAAATTGTGACTATCGAAAAAAAAACTGTTTTGAAAAAACTGTGGGTTACGTCGTTTTTCCTTTCCACAGTCGATATAATTTAAAATAACATATGTACATATTTAATTTGACAGAAATGTTTTGAAATAAACGAAACCTGTATTGATTATATCACTACATCACTGCAACAGTAAGACTATCTGAAAATCTTAATTTCAAGATAATGACAGTTTAGTGTTTTGCAAAATCTTAATTTTAATTTCATATAAATGCAATGTTTCGACTCTTCTCTCAAAAGTAACGATTTAAGACTTCTTCTATCGCGCACAGATATATAATATAAAAAGAAAATGTGAAAGTAATCAAAAAAAAAAAAGAAACCTCGATGAAAGTCCCACCCCAAACCTTGAAGATGTCACCTGGTTGATGTTATGAATATTTTCGCTTACCTGTAAATAAAACAAAAAAAATAATTAGAATCATAACAAAAAACACACTATGAACATTATAAAGAATAATAGATTGTTTTCAAATTTAACTGGATTGTTTTTTTTTCACTTGTTACTAATCGGTATTGTCATAAAGTGAATAAATTGTATTAAGGTAGATTTGGGCCCTCGATAGGTGAAGTGAGTCAACTAGTAAAATGGTAAAACTTTCATACGTTTTTATTTGATGTTTTGGTGGATTGCATATTTTTATTTTACGGAGATAACACTATTGCCACGTGTATTAACTGAGGTTACTTCACTTTTACGATACTTTAAGACGTTTAAAATATTACAACACGACTATTTTTTTCTTCTTATAAAATACCACTTGGCTCACTTCACCTCTGATGGGCCCATTTGATTAAAAATTTGCTGATGGCTGGATAAAACAACTAGTAATAAAAAAACAGAAAACATAAGTCCAGTATTGTGATTTTTACGGCATGCATTTTTTTTTAAACCTAATCTAAAGAAAAATACATCATGACAATTTGTTTTATTATAAATTAATGAGCTGGTGGAATAAGAAGACAGTCTTATACAAGGTTATAAATACAGTGGAACTCCACAATTAAAATACCCCGAATTACGCGCTGGCTTGAAATATTCGCCGCAAATCCCCCAATTCCACTGTCGCATTTTATTGTCGTTGCTACGAAACGGTCGTCTGTGGGGCGCATACAGTCAAATGTTGGCTAGCGTCTTTGTATTCAACACTTGCCAGGCTATACACGTATAGCCGGATGACTGTCTATGTGTCGCGCTTTGCATTTTATCACGTAGTAACTAAATATTTCGTCAATATTTTTTTTTTTTTTTGAAAAACAAAGAGAAATCTTAGTTTTGCATTTTTTGCGGAAAAAAACCAAATCCCTAATTTTGTATGAGATTCACTCCCCCAATTACACCACCTCGATTTACACTCTCCCGACTTTAGTGTAAATGGGGGTTTTACTGTATATGAATAGTAATATTGTTTTGTAATAAAATGATGTAACGATAAATGATTGTTAAATTAAGTATGCTGCACACCACGCACGCCAGTGTTGTGAAGCCAGTTCACGGAAAAGATCCAAAACCGAGGCGGGCGTGTTTTTCTTATTACTTTAATAGAAAGGTTTTTAACCGTTCTACCGGACGGGTTATAATAATAATAATACAAAAAAAAACATTTTAAAATACGAGAAAAAACAACAACCGTCAGCGTGCAGTTTAAGTGGAGGCTCGTGATTGCTCTGCTACCTTAATAGAGGGGAAGGGGTTGATAATTTATTTTATTTTATTTAATCAATTTTTAGTACGGCCAAAATAATTAAACACAATGTATTATTATTGCAAAGTATATGCTTGCTTTTTATGTTTCGTTCCGTGATGCCTCTGTACGAATTCTCTGCACATAGAGTATTCATGTTTATATCAACAACACTCAATAAGTATAATATCGACTGTGGAAAAGAAAATGGACGTAACCACACACATAACAAATTTTACAGGATGATTTTGGGCCAAATGCAAATTATAAAATATACACAACCTAGAAGTGCACGAAGACTTCTAAACTGGTATTAAATTGACATAATCTATGTTAATTAAATATTTTTTTTATGAAAAACATTTTTTTCAGTCGTTTTTCTTGGTTTCAATTTTCACAAGCTTATCTTTTTTCAAACATAAAATCTAATTTAAGATGCTTATTCGGCATTTGCAACTTACATCCTTTTGATACAATTTAAGATTTCGACTGAAGGTGCTAGCTAGGTGGAATTTCAATATTAAATTTGAATCGTTCAAATTAACGCACTTGAACGCATGAAGATGCCGAAAGGCGAAACCCGGGTCGTTAGTGACAAAATCTGTGGGAGTGTACATAATTTGAACGATTCAAATTTAAATCCTTTTGATAGAACGTGTATCAAGTTTGATTGATACATGATGTGATTATCGAATAAAACCTTTTTTGAAAAAACTGTGGGCTACGTTTTTTTTCCTACAAAAAACTTTTTCAAAGTAGAAGGGAAAGAAGGATAAGGCTAGAACAGGACTAGTGGTTGGCTAATCGCTATTGCTACACCTGGTTATTAAAAGATCGGAAGGATGGTAGGAGAGGAAATGATGTCGCCTGCTGTGGCTCAGTTGGACAGAGCTTGCTCTATCAATCACTCAGGTCTGGGTTCGATTCCCGGTAAAATCACAGTGAATTTGAGAATTATTCAATTCAAAGTTGTAATCGAAGACTGGGTGTTTGTGAATTTAATTAATATATTCTAATTAAATTATACATCTGCATTTTTAATTTGTGCAGATAAAATTTATTAAAAAATAAACATCATTAAAGTAATCCATTTTTACAGTTTAGCAAAAAAATATCAGCGTGGGGTTTAAGTTAAAGTAGTCAATTTAAGGTCAGTAACCTGCCCTCAGGCTGTAGGGATCGCTTAACAACGATACAAAAACTTCATTCAAAGCTTTTTTGTGATATTTAAACCTTCATTTAAAATGCCGGTTAGTTCAGACATATAGAGTTTAAAAATAACCAGTCATTAAGAGAAATGTGCAATTTGCAGAGACTTTTATAAGGTTATAATAATGAATTTAATCAGCAAATTATTTTTAATTTATATAATATTTATCTCAACGTGTTTTCAACGTAATCATATAATAATAAATATAATATTTATTTAAATTACTGTTCTTAAATAAACGATATTAAAAGGATGCGTTGTAATCGTTTTTTTATTATATCGTTTAATTTGTTTTTTATATTTTAAGTGTCTGAGTTTATTCTTGATGCTGATTTTACTTATGTGCTTTTGAAATACTACAGTTGAATCTGCTGTGAAAACTTTAGAAGCGGATATGGCATGAAAAAAATATGCCGAGTGATTTGCATAGTTAACTTAATATCATCAGCAGCAATTGTTATTAATCTTCTGACTATTTTTGCCATGATGTTTGTAATAGTAAATACACGAATGTACACAGAGGTGGGCTGGCAGGGCTCACGTGCGCCCTTTACCTCTTTTTAAATTGAGTAAACCAATATTTTGTAAATGTATATTTCTGGTTTCTGAAATATGTATTATTTACGACGGCTTAGGTACAACATATGAAATATAGAATTGGAGCTAAAAAATATAACAAAATTCTCTGTCAATCTTGGAACTTTTCAGTTCTGCAATCTAATATGTGAGTAAATACATTTTTCAGAAATTGATATTAATTAAATTACGTAACATTGCGTATAGCTACATTTTTTAAAAAATAATGTCCACTCCCAATGTGGAGCATATGGTCTCCTAATGGATGAATCTCAACAGATTTTTTCTACAAAAACTGTTTGTTACTCAGTCGCTTAACCTCTTTTTTCCCCCTCATCTATAATTTCCTAAAAAACGAGATCGATTAGCTGACTACTATTCCTGTTTTAGTCATATCTTTATATCTCTATTTTCTATAGAAAAAAAAAGTTGAGCAAATAAGTAACAGACAGTTCTCGCATATGCTCCACATTGGGAGCCGACATGGTTAAAAAAACCTCATTCAAAGTGATGACTTCGGATCACACGTCTAAGTAAAATTCGTCCATTTATCGAATTCAAATAATGTATTGTTCGAATATTCAAAAACCGAGTGGTTTTGATATTTGATATTCGAATATTCGTTTTTAACAAATATTTCAAATCTCAAATCGCGGCAGACATCGATTAAGCACACATATATATTGCGTATATCTAAGCAAGTTTTACTATGATTAAACTTTTACCTTGAAAATGACTCACACATATTTCCGGTGCCACGCATAACACAAACTATTTAGGTTAACAAACAGTTCTCGTATATGCTCCACATTGGGAGCGGATATGGTTTAATAAAGCTCATTTAAGGTCTTTAGTGGCTACGGATCGTACGTCTAACCAAAATTCGTTAAATTATCGAATTCAAATAATATATTGTTCGAATATTCAAAAACCGTGTGAGTTGATATTCGATATTCGAATATTTGTTTTTAACGAATATTTCAAATCCCAAATTGAGGCAGACATCGATTCAGCACATATATATATATTGCGTATATCTAAACAAGTTTTACTATGATTAAACTTTTACCTTGAAAATGACTCACAAATATTTCCGGTGCCACGCATAACACAAACTATGTAGGCACTAAAGCAAAAAGTCGTAAATTCACGTAAATGCGGAATCAATACTCCACATATATATTTAATAGTCGAAGCTTTTTAAAACAATAAATTAATGTTGCCACATATGTGCCAAACAATCCGGGTCTCTCAATCTTGTGACCTAGTATTTTTTAAATAAATCAATTAATAAAAATAAGCACCAACATAAATTATGTCACAGTTTCGGCTAGCCCGATAAAATTCATGCTTGGCTGTAATAATAAAATAAAATTTATATGAATATGATATTACAGTTAATATATTGATTAAAAACAGATTTTATCCACGATAAATAATATAATATTTCTTCTAAGATCATATCGATAACCTAGATCTAGAGTGCAACAAATCTGAATTTGGCACCAATCATTTATTTCAGAATACAAACATCCATCACTTCCAAAGATCTCCAAGACGTAATTATGCTGCATTAGACGCTGCACTTTGGAACTAGAGTATCCATATCGACTGTGGAAAGAAAAAAGGTTTTTCGAAATAGGTTTTCTTCGATAATCACAATGTATTAAAATTGATACACGTTCTATCAACAGGATGCAAGCTGCAAATGCCGAATTAATATCTAAACTTAGCTATTAAGTTTGAAAAAAGATGAGCTTGTAAAAAATTAAAACCAAGAAAAAATACTGAAATAAAGGTTTTTCATAGGTAATTTCTTTAACTAATATTATATTATGTCAATTAAACACCAGTTTAGAAGTCTCCGTGCACTTCAAGGATGTATATAATTCATAATTTGCATATGGCCTAAAATCATCAAAACACGTTTTTTGCGCCTCCTGTAAAATTTAATATGTGTGGGTTACGTCCTTTTTCCTTTCCACAGTCGATATGATGTATAAGATATATTTATAGTGTTTCACAGGTTGTATAAAAAAATATGAAACGTGTTTCGTTTATTTTAGAAACATCTTTAGACAAACTATCGTACGATTATTAAAGATGTTTATATCGACTGTGAAAAGCAAAAGCGACAAAAAAAATGCCAAATTAGTATCTAAGTTTAGCTTTTAAGTTTGAAAAAAAGACCCGTAAAAATTGCCACTAAGAAAAAACTTGCACTTAAACGCCTTAAGATGTCAAAAGGCGAAACCCGGGTCGTTAATGACAAAACTTGTGTGAATTTACATAATTTGAACGATTAAAATTTAAGAAAAAATACTTGAAAAAAGGTTTTTTTTAAACAATTTATTAAATAAATATTAGATTAAGTCAATTACCATCAGTTTATCAGTTCTCTGTGCACTTCAAGGTTGTGTATATTTCATAATTTGTATTTGCTCTAAAATGAACAAAAATCGTATTTTGTGTCTCTCAAAAATGTGTGGGTTACGTCACTTTTCTTTGCTACAGTCGATATATAAAAAAATGTAGAACGAAAAATAACTAAACCTAAATATTATAAAACTCATTTTACGCTGTTTCACTTTAACGCGGGTGGAGTAACGTTATAAGAATGTCATTAAGACAAAGTAGTCATAAAAAATCCTTTAAACTATACGCCAGATCAGATATGTATCAGTGTCTGGATTGAGATTCAAGCCCATAGACACAGCTGCCAAAGAACAGTTCATTGAAAACTCCGCTAGATTTCTGGGTAAAATTTAATTATAATTTGAATTAGGATGTTAGAGTTAATAACATGATGCATTGTGTATCTCTTCGGAGCCAGTATATATATAGCTGAGAAAAATGTAAGTTTAATCATAGCTCTGACGGTGGCGAAAGCCGAAATAGCTATCAACCCATAAATATAAAAACTGTAGATCTAAATACGTTGCTATTTTTACCCTATTAAAATTAATCATTATTTTGTTGGTATACTTTATCACAAATCGATCGATAAATCTACAAACAAACAAAACATTAATTACTGTTTAGTGTTTTTTTAGCTGGATATCATTGCACCTGGTATGATTGAAAACTATAATACTATAATATAATAGGTAGGCGAAAATGTTTAGCTATTTAGCAGACGTGTATTCTAAATCACCTTACGTCAAATTAACCAATTCCGTCTAACGACAGTAATAAATTATTTTAGATACACCACCCGAAATCAAGATACGTACCTTGATTTGCTATCGTTTGTTAAAAACACACATGACTGGATCAAATAAGTAAATACAAAATTGACTAACAGAAACTTTTTTACGAACTGAATGATTACTGTGCTATAATTATATATTTTTTTATTATTTTGGCGCAGCGGTTAGCGTTGTTCGCTTCCGTGCCGGATCTCATGGGTTCGAGTCCTAGTACGAACAGGGGGTAATGGTTAAAAAAGTTCCCCTACCTCTGTCTTAGAGAGAACATTGCATAGGACCCGTCAAGTTCAGAAGAATTAATGGAATTTTAATGAAAAAAAAACTTGAGACTACACAACATTTGGACGCAAATACGCGGCGGCGATACTCATCAAGAGGTTAAGCCTGCCTCGTAAAAATCACTCTTAAATCTAAATCAATTGCATAATACAAACACGGACAAAAAACAGTTAAAATCTGCAGCTCATCTGAGTACGTTCTGTATAAATCAGTGATTTTTATTACCCTTAAAGAGGCATGTTACCAATTTTATGGATTTAGTTCTTGAATAGTTCTACAATGAGAACTGGAACTCACAGTTAAACATCACGATTCCAGATTAGAGCGAAGAACTTTATCGAGTATGTCGTGCTCAGCCTCGACAGCCAGCAACATGATGTATTTATTGGAACCATAAATTACTCCCGAGAAACCTACCTCTTCAGAGAGTAATTATTTTATTACGGAAGAAGCAGGCTCAAGCAGCAGCGGTCTCCGTCCATTGGTCAGCACTAGTTGTAATTTCTGCAGTGGTTTCGAACGAGACTTCATATTTTTCAAACATTTTTATATCCTCGTAAATTTTCGGCGTCATTGTTCCGTTAGCAAGGGCATATCCTGACGAGTTAAAGAATAACTGTTGTTTATACAATTCGAAAAACCGCTGTTGGTTTTTGGACGACTGATATATTATGATACATTTGTTATAAGTAGAAAATTATACGAGTCACTTGAGATCAACTCGCAGAGAAAATACATAATAAACACTCATGTCCAAGATACTAAATTTTAGCTGAAAACTTTAGTTTGTTATGCAGTCACCAAACCTTTCTTATTCAAAGAGGGTAGTAAGGATATAAAGATAAGGCTAGAAAAGGATTGGAAGGGTGGGAAGGATTTTTTAGATATCACAGACACCCATGTCTTCGATGAGAAATCGATCGAAAAAATGCTGTTCGTACTGGGACTCGAACCTGTCCGGCACGGAAGCCCAAGACGCTAACCGTTGCACCATAATACCCAAATAATAATATATAAATAATACATAGATATTTTAAATCGTGAAATAAAACAACACCGAAAAATAGCTGTAAACTGGCTTTTAGATTGACTATCACTGAACGCTATTTATTTCTAAACATAATTCATACATTTTTGTGGCTTTTATTGGTCTTTGAGATCGTGGATTCACGATTACATGGACGGTAGTTTTTGTTAAATCCGCTCATTCTAAAATTCGATTATTTTCTCTTTTTACGATTTAAAAATGACTAATAATATAATAATTGGAGCATAAAACGACGTCGTAAAATTTCATTTGATTTATAGTTACCTACTAGATTCTCACGGAAAATGGAAGACTTTGTAAATAAAGCTTTGAGAAATTTTACAATTTATTACATATCTTGTAAGTGATTGCAGTTTTGAATGGAGAATGTATTCTAAGCAAAGAAAGGTGATATTTTACGAGTTAGGACGGATTTTCTATTCAAAGAATTAAATAAAGTTTTAACAATCGTCGAATTTAAAATTACCGTGTTATTGATATAAAAAATAGAGCCTTCCTTTATCAGTATTTTGATAAATGATTTAAAATATTTTTGTCATTAATCAGTAGATTAATAATTCAAACAATTTAAGAAGCCGAGTTGCCCATGAAAAGAAATATTTTTTTTGTTAAGCAGCAAGTGATCGTCGTAGAGGCTTGGGTAAACAATGAATATATGAAAAGATTCTTTAAGCCTATCAAGTTGCTTATACACGTAATTCTCTTTTTGCACGGTTTCGAAATTGCACGGTCCAATGTAATATAACGTGTCTTCAATTTCTCTATGAACACTTCATTTTTACAATTTTTTTTCGTATGAAACGATTCCCCCGTGCAAAAAAGATTTTGATGTACATCTAATATATGCAAGCCGGTGCGTAGTGCAGTGTTCTACGTCTTCGGCTTCATTAACAGCTCTCACGGGTACGAATCCCATTACGAACTGCATCTTTACAACCGATTTATCGATTTCTATTTAAAATCATGGATTTTTGTCCTTCCACCTTTTTTACCTTATCTTTTCTATCTCTACTCCTTTAGAAAAAAGAGATGTTGAGCAACTGATTGCTAAATGGTTCTTGTAGAAAAATATCTGTTGATTTACCTTCATTAGGACGCCATATGATCCACTTTAAGAGAAGAAAGTTTTAAGCAAAAAGCTTGTCAAATCAAAAATTTATACAAAAAAAATAACGTTACGTTTAATCAACACGAAATGTGGTAAAAATTTAATTAAATTCAATAAAAACTGACCGCAAAGCCAAACGAACAATTTGTGTAGACTTTCAGTTAGCTTAAAAAAGGGTTTGAATCAGCTGTGGGCTGCCAATAAGTTAGCAAGGGGCTCGCTTAATCTCCTTAAAATTATATGCAAAACTAAAATAAGCAATCGATTTTCACTTAATACACTTAAAATATGTACCAATATGCAATTTACCAACATCTTATCAATCTCAATGCCTACTGTACTACTGTGTATACTGAAGCTGTCGCAGATAATATATAAGTTTTAAATTGCAATTGTGTACTAATTTGATCCGAGAATTTTTGTTTTATTTTAAACTAACAAGAGGCTTGCCGGCCTCAGTAAAATTTAACGAGCCCCCTGCATACCACCCCTGGTTTGAATATTCGAATGAAATCTGACAGATATTACATTATCAATCGAATAATGTATATGTCCAAAGGCATGGACATAAATGATGTTTTGCATTGCATATTGTTCTTGAATATAATTCATACACGAATATTTTTTTCTACTTATCTTTCAAAGTCGTTGTACGTGTGTCAGATACAGAATTGAGATTGCGAAATATATAACAGATACCGTTCGCTCGGAGCTTAGAAATTTCTTTGCGGGAATTTTTCTCAGCCGTTTGGTATGTTAGTGTACATATCGTGGAAGCGGGGTTCACAGGGCAACTCAGACAGAAAGCATCAGACTTCAGACGTCAAATGCCACGAGATAGACAGTAGACATTGCTAGACAGGTAATAGTTTATCTGACACTAGACTCGAGAGATACTTTGCTACTTTATCTATC
Source organism: Himalopsyche anomala (assembly GCA_031772345.1). NCBI lineage: Eukaryota > Metazoa > Arthropoda > Insecta > Trichoptera > Rhyacophilidae > Himalopsyche > Himalopsyche anomala. The sequence goes on from CM062839.1 coordinate 22,338,634, forward strand.
CGTTATCTATGGCCTAAAATCAAAATTTAAGAAAGTTATCTCTGATTCACTTTTCGAAACCATCAGTGAGCTAAGTACTGCAAAAATAGGGCATTACTATTGTATATATTACCTTCTTCATAATTCTTTCGATTTATTCAACTTTGTTCACTATGCTACTTTTGGTTGTTGTTTTCAGTGGCGGATTACGCACATGAAAGGCGCAATAAAATTTGGTGGCCCTGTTTTTCGGATAACATAAAAACGTGAAATAGTCAAAATATAGAAAAATCTAAACTAAAGTGTATGAGTTATAATATATAAGCTATTTTTGAGGCCCCTAAAATTCCGAGACCCCAATCGCGCGTCTCATTTGCTTATAGAATAATCCGCCCAAGGGTGGGCTGGAGGGGGTTCAGGAGGCTTGCGCGAGCCCCTTGTTAAGATAAGAAAATCATTCGTCTTAGCTCAAATCAGCACCTAACTGCGATTTCTGTAGATGGTTAAATTTTATTATGAAACAAGACTTAGTAGCGCCTTCATTTTTTCATTCAGCGTTGTGGGCTTCCGTGCCGGACCTCGTGGGTTCGAGATAATCACTAGTCCTGTCTTTGTCTTATCATTATATACCTACTACTTTTTTTTGGAAAAGAGAGGTTGAGCGACTAAGTAACAAACAGTTCTCGTGGAAAAAAAAACTTTTTTTGAGATACTTTCATTGGGAGCGAAAATGGATAAGATTTACCGAGCTCTTTGTTATGATATTGGTAGTCCACCGCTGAATCCGCCACTGGTTGTCAAAGTCAAAGAAACCGGATGCAGTAGAGTATTTTATGAATATACATACATGTCTTTGATTGGGTGGTTTTTTCGTCTGGTTATTTGTCCGAAAGACAACAGTTGAAAAAAACGTTCAATTAAAAGAATTAGTAACCTATTTTTTTTTAATTTTCGTAGAACTACGACAGAATATATTTTTAAAATTAAACACTTTTTTCTATGATTATGCTAAGCTGTGATTTTTCTTTTATTATTATATGGACTCAAAGATGAAAGAAAAGTCTTCGTGACAATCTTTTGTCACAGTCAAATCTTACTACTAGTAAAAAAAAATACTCATTTGTTTATTTAATATGAGCAGAAACGATGTCGCTCATCATGAGCAGCAAGCAGATTTTCAAGTGTTATAGTAAATCCCGAGATCCCATAATTACGGAATCGCAAAATTGGTCGGGATCCCGGGATCGGTTGCCATAGTTACAAATAAAATGCGATGAAATAAATATATCAATAAATGACGAAAACATTAAATTAAATACTATTTGAAAATATTTTTGCCGTGCATTTTGTTTCGCGTTTCAAATTGTTAGAAACAAAAAAAATTGAACGGAAAAATATCATTTTAATTTTTATATTACTATTATGTATGTATGTTTATCGACAATTTTAAGAAGGAATATAATTTAATTACATTTTTGGTTACTCAACGCCTCCCTACAAATTGGGTCTATTCTGGGAAATCTTTATAGTTAGAAAGTCAAAAACAACGAACGGCTACCGCACGCTGAAACCGCAAAACTCTCATAGTGATTTATAATAAGTGAAGAATCATTTATAAATGTAATTTACTGTGTTTTTTTATCAACCTGTGAAAAAACAGAAGTAATTAATATTAAAACAAAAATGAATAACGTACTTATGGCTTCATCAATAATATTCTTTTATTTTAATGTTACGTAGAATTATTATTTTGTATAATATTATATCGACTTTGGAAAGGAAAAAGGACGTAACACACAGGTTTTTTTCGATAATCACAATGTATCAAACTTGATAAACGTTCTATCAAAAGGATGCAAGCTGCAAATGCTGAATTAGTATACAAATTTAACTTTTAAGTTTGAAAAAGTTGACCTTGTAAAAAATTAATCCGCTCATCCGATTGCAATACAACTTTGACAAAATTTTTGCTTGCACTTCCGGGAAAATTATAGGCATATTAAAATCAACTTACAGTAGGTGTTATATATAAAAATCAATGTTTGTATATCTGCCATACCGTTCATGCAACTTATTTTGATATTTATTAAATTGATTTTTCAATCGATTTATGAATTTCTGTTCAAAGGCATGGATGTATGTGATGTCTTGAAGTCCCCCCTCCTACCCATCCTGTCATATGAACGGAGCGTATCGAGAGCGATTAGCTAACCACTTGTCCTGTCCTAGCCCTTTTCTTCTATTCCTACTCTCTTTGAAAAAAGAGAGGTTGAGCAACTGATTAACAAGCAGTTTTCGTAGAAACAGTTCTGTTGAAATAAACTCCATATTAGGAGTCCATATGCTCCACATTAGGAGCGGACATGGTAAAAAAAAACTGTAGCAAAGTCAAAACATGCAAAATCAAATACAATCAACACTTTCTTTCTTTGAGTGGCATTGCAACGCTTGCCGGGAACCGGCTAGTTATTCTATAAAAATATTGATAAAAATAAAAATAAAAGTATTTTAGAAACATAACTTCTTATTAAAGTTCTGTTTTTTTACTTAATGACATTAAAATATAAAAAAAAATGCAGTCAGTTGTCGTGGGAAGAACTATATTTGGGCATAATTGATGGCCAATATGCGAATTTACTTATTGTGGTCAGTTATAAAAAATCTATTCGTAAAAAGTACTTTGTTGTTTAATCTTTTCTCAGACAAAATATAGTTTTGTTTAAAAAAAATGAAAGGGATTCTAATTGTTTTGTTTGCGTAAAAGTTTCTCTCGAAATATTTACTCACTTAAGAAGCGATAGTACTCTATTATTATTATCGGAAGAGTTGTAACGAAGCATAGTGTGTTAAAAAAGTTTTTTAAATAATTAATTATAAAAGAAAAATATCATTCAACTAATTGACAATTTACGTTACATAGCAGTTAAAAAATAAAGCTTTTGAATGTTTCGATTGGTTAATATTAATTATTGAAATATCACAAATAGAATGTTTAGTTTTAATTCTTCTTTAAGATTCAAAATATGAAATTATTATGTGTACAATATTTAAAAAAATAAAACAGTTACAGCAATATGTTCCATTAGTATTTGAATCATGTTAATAAACACAATACAATAATTGACGTATTATCTAATGACAAACAAACCCTACTCGGTCAGTGGTTAAAAATGTGAAGAAAAATAATCACATATTACTAAAATAAAAATGTTTATAACTTCGTTTTTGTGATTTAGGAACAGTGATAAAAAAAATGCCGCCTGTGTGGTTGAGTGATCAACGTTTGTTGGCTTCGGTTACGGAGGGCACGGGTTAAAATCCCGGTACGGACAGTTTTATAAATTGATTTTTCAATATATTTATGAATTTCTGTTCGAAGGCGGATGTTATGTATGTGATGTCTTGAATTCCCCCCTCCCACTCATCCTATCTTATGAACGGGGCGTATCGAGAGCGATTAGATTACCACTAGTCCTGCCTTAGCTCTATCTTTTCATCCCTACTCTCTTTGGTAAAAGAGAGGTTGAGCAACTGAGTAACATGCAGTTCTCGTAGAAACACTTCTGTTGAGATAAACTCCATTGGGAGTCCATATGCTTCACATTGGGAGCGGGCATGGTTTAAAAAAACTGAATATTTACTTAGATAATAATAAAAATGAATATTTATCCAATTATAAAAAAAACAGACGACACGAGCTTAATTCGCAAGAAAAAAAAACATATCTTTCCCAGAGGATGGGCTTATATTTGGGTTACTGATAAAGTAACACATCAAAAATTGTAACATTGCATCTTGCAAATATTGGTTTACTTTTGTAGTTATTCTTAAAATAGTTTGTATTTAAAGACAATAAAACAAAAAGTCGTTTCCTTTCCAGCTTGGTTTGCTTATTTCAAAATAAATAAAAACACAGACAAACTAATTCGAGCCGAAACTTTAAGCTAATTTAATTTTATGGCTATGAACTTTGACCGGTGCGTGCTTCAGACTGCGGTATTACCAACTTTAAAACGGTAACTCTTTTGCAATAAACAAACGAATTTAGTTTCCGTTTCGAAATAGTTATTCGATTTTAAACGTAAGCCGGTCGTAAAAGTTAAGTTAAATCATGCTCAACTCAACTGATAAAACCGAGGTCTTTTACATCAATATATTTCTAGCGGTTAACTGTTTACCCATGGCGGAATAATAATAAAAAATGTTTGAAAGTTTATGAAACTATCATAATTTAAAGATTGATTAAAAAGTAATAAAAAGCAATATTTCAGATTGTTAATTGCATCTGCAATATCAATTTTCCAGACGAATTATTGTTAGACATCTTTCTGTTAAAAAAAATATCTCAATATTTTGAAAGACATACGTGATATTTCTGGATTAAAAAAAGGGTCGTATTTAACAGGTCTGAATTTTAATACAGTTTCGGTCATAATTTTTATCACATTGGTCATAATATATCGGTCAGTGTACAGAGGGCAGAATAAATAATTAATAGTCAGAATTTATATAAAATAGTCATATTTCAAATGAATTTTAAAAAAAAAACTAATCTAACCTAACCAAAATGGTTATCAAATCTGACCGTATAATATTTTTATTCTGACCGTTCGTTTTTTTTATTCTGACCAAAAAATGATTTAAGCTCTGTCCATTTACTTTGTTCCCTTAAAACAACTCTCTTAGTGATCTCAAATAAAGAAAATGATAAAACAGTTTTTTTAATCTATATCTATGTATTTTTTTTAGTTTATTCGTAAACTTGCGATGTTCTGTCCGATGAAGCTTATTAAAAACACAGAGTTGAGAAACAGAGATTTTTTTTTAAACCATGTCCGCTCCCAATGTGAAGCATATGGACTCCTAATGGAGTTTATCTCAACAGAAGTGTTTCTACGAGAACTGCTTGTTACACAGTTGCTCAACCTCTCTTTTTCCAAAGAGAGTAGGGATAGAAGGATAAGGCTAAGACAGGACTAGTGGTAAGCTAACCACTTTCAATACGTTCCTAGGATAGGATGGGTTAGAGGGGGAAATTCAAGACATCACATACATCCATGCTTTTGAACAGAAATTCATAAATCGATTGAAAAATCAATTTATAAAACTGTCCGTACCGGGATTTGAGCTGTGCCCTCCGTAGCCGAAGCCAACAACGTTGACCACTAGACCACACAGGCGGCAAAGTTACCAAGCTTAAATTTATATTAAAAATAAAATTCCACAAAGTTACCGCCGAATCCATCGAAAATATTACAGTTAGAACTGATTAACAAGCAGCTACGTTGCGCTCAGTTCTATTAGAAGCCCATATATTTCAGATTTGGAATGGAAATGGTTAGAAACAATGTCATCATACTAAATAGTAAATTACAAACAAGTATTTGTTAGTATGGTAGATATAATGATTTAATTATGATAATGTATTTAGACATACCAAACTAAGATACTCCGTTCTTGGAATCTTGTATGCTTACAACCTATCCATCTTTTAAAGATGCAGCTGAGATTTTCACATTCAAAGCTTTGCCAGTATTTATTTATGCATTTTCTCGATACCTCCTTACACCGCCTGGTGTCCTGGTATCGCCATTGAAAACCCTTTCCAATTAATTGTACGCTGCCGTTTGTTTATTATAGTGGCGTTAGTTTATTTAACTGTACCCACGTTTGCCTTCTGCGCTCCTAATACGAAATAATAAGCAATTAACTACCATTTAAGTACAAACTTCTTTTAAATTAATAAATTATATATATTATATTGTATGAATTGAATTGAATTAGTATTAAAATCAATTGATTAATATAATTACTTTAATAGAATCGTTTAATCATCGATGTATTTTAATTACTGTAAACTATTTACCTACTTTCTATCAATAATAAGGTCATAATAAAAATACATTGCATTCAATATTTCAAGAAGTAAAAAATAATCTTGGATGACTTTTTAAGTGTATCTTAGATGTGTTAAACATTTTAATTTTTTGTTATTTTAGAATCACTTTTAATGTAATTGGTAATTTCATTTCAATGCCAATTGTTGTTTACAACTTTTCATTTTTGTATAAATAGCATTGTTAAATTATATTTCTTATCAGTTGACAATGCTCGGAATGAGCGAAACCGGTCCTGACATATTAAATAAAGTGGAATGAAGTACAAAGGAATATTGTGTTTTTATTAAGTAAAAAATATGTATCATTATTTGAAAGCAGTGATTACCAAAGTGTGATACGCGTATTCCTTGGGGCACAGAAAGAGTTTTATAGGGGGTATGTGCTGCAGCACTTTGGTTAAAAAAAGGAAAAAATAAATGTATTTTGATTGTTATTAAAATAAATACATGCATTTTTCTGACAAAGAGGTACTAGATTTAACGACATTTGTAAAAGGGGTACACAGATGTGTTAAGTTTGAGAAACACTGCTTTAAAGTATTTATGTAAATATTAAAGTATTTTTTTCAAATTAATTTAACTCAAGTTTAATTAATAAAGCAATGTCAAATTAAGATTAAAAAATAAACATACATTTGATATTTAAAAAGATAAAACACTCTTTTGATCGAATCCGGTCAATGTGGCATTTGATCAATGCACCCCTTGATATGCAGGGGCGGCTATATTTCATGAAAAAATATTCAAAAGTAACATTTATACCATTCCTTCATTTTAAATCCAATAAAATATTTTTTTCTAAAATATTTATTATAGACAATAAATACATGAAGAATTAAAAATGAGTGAATGGTATAAATGTTATGTTTGAATAATATTTCATGAAATATAATCGCCCCCTGCATATACAAGGGGTGCATTGATCCGATGCCACATTGACCGGCCGCCACTGCTACTAACTAGGGCGAATCAGTTGAAAGAGTTTTCGATAAAATTACTCCGGCGTAGACCCTACTAAATCATAAAGTATCCGAACACGCGGGCAAGCACGAAACCTATAACTTGAGTTATTTTTGATTTCAAAATTATAAGAAGTAAGTTAGGTACGTTCATACGGAAGTATGGGAAACTTCTGTGCCCCGCGTAATTGGACGAGGATCTCCCGTCGACCTCTTGTAATATATTGTGGTTACTGAGTGAACGGGTATAGTTGTGACAACGAAAAGCGAGCGATTTCATTAACAATGATGATTCAAGAAAGAATACTGTAGAATAAAACTTTAAAGTTATATCAAGTAAATACGGATTCTCTGTTATATTCTTAAAAAAACAATCAAATGACACAATAGGGACGAGAAATATAACTATGATTGATTGTAACCCAAATTGGTTACGTTAACGTATTTTAACACTTTATAAGCGGGCGTTTTTTAGTGATTAGCGCAAAAATATATTACATTCTAAACATCAACACAACTTCTAAACCAAATAGTATTTTCGACTGAAATTTTAAAAGAAATCATATGTGAGATTTTATCATTAAAAATAAAACAAAAACATTTTGAATACATCGTAATTTCACTACTTTTTTAAGCTGAATATAAAAACCTGTTATTAATTTAGTAGATAACACTCCACTTGTTATCAATATGAAATATTCAAAATATTCTGTATAAAAAAATATATTAATCCATACCATACAATTATATAAATAATTATAGTATTAAATCCTCATTCCTACAAATTTACAATCACTGGAAGTGTGAAATCTGATGCCCTAAATATTCGAGACATGTGTCACCTTTTGAAAAAAATACTGTGTGTGAATGAACATTCAGGGCATAATAAATTATGAGATTTATTACTTATTGTCAAAAAAGGTCACTTGCCGCGGCAGTTATTTTGGAAAAACCATTAAATTATCAATCAATATACCAACAAAACCGACAGTACGCGATAAACGTATTTTTACGTTTCCCGCCTATAATGTGTTAATGTGCACAATTTGAAGAGACGTATAATTGTGACGATTTTAAAGTTGCTTGAAATAAACTTTGTACTCGTTTTCAAGATTGATTAATACAAACTAAAATTAAGTTCGATTACTTTGTTATTCCACCGAAACTGTGCATCACGTTTTGCTTTTTAATATACATTTTCAGACAAACGATCGTACTACTATTTATTATTGTTAAGTAATTGATTGAAAAACATAAAGTTTATGAATTTTCCATTGCCAAAGACTTAACAACTAATAAATACCAAATGCTCTGTCTAATTAAAGAACGCTAAATTCAGAACAAACAAATATTGCAAATAATTTAAAGGAATCGATTCTAGAATCTTCCATGTGTCGTTATTAATTGCTATATTCTTAGGTGTGTCGCCTGATGTGGCCCAGTTGGTAAGAGCTTGCTCTACCGATCACGCAGGTCTGGGTTCGATTTGCGGTAAGATCGCAGTGTATTTGAGAATTATTCAATTCAAAGTTGTAATCGAAGACTGGGTGTTTGTGATGTCAATTCACATTACTTCCTCTCCTCCCATCCTTCTGATTCTTTAGTAACCGGGTGTAGCAATAGTGATTAGTTAACCACTAGTCCTGTTCTAGTCTTCTTTACTACTTACTTTGAAAAAAAGTGAAGTTGAGCGACTGAGTAACTAACAGTTTTTGTAAAAAAAACTTTTGTCGAGTTACCTCCATTAGGAGGCCATATTCTCCACGTTGGGAGCGAACATGGATAAAAAAAATATTCCTAATACCTGATCAAACAAAATATTTACGATTTAAAAACGTTAGTTTATAATAATAGTAAATACTTCTTAATAGTTAAATCAGATCTCAAAAGCTTTGTTAAAAACCGCAGAAAACAAGAGTACAAATATAAGTGTTATGATAGCAGGATAGCCTTTACACCAAACAAAAATTCTTGTAGAATAAAAACACATTGTAGTGTTTTACAAAGTAATTGTGTAAGTCAGTTTCGAAACAAAACACAACAACAATAACGTTTCTAAAAACGAAATTAAAGATCTCATCTGTAGCAGATTGTAGCATAGTAAATAAACTTCTTGTGGAGGCTGTATATTTACCACTTTTAGGACCATTGGTTGGGTCACAAGGCCAAATTGAGAACCTGACCCTAAAAACCACACTTTTCTATTTAACTTAACTTAGTACGTACTAATTTATGTATTTTGTTTGATTTACTTTTGATATATATATATCCAGTTTATTTTTGTTTGCAGCTGCGCTCTGTTATTTAATACCTACGCAACATTTTGACGGTGATATTTTTATGTAACCAATTTATTTTTATTGTAATCGAAACAGCGTTTGTACGCATGAAAAGATTATTATTTATTTTATTGTTTTTGTTGAAATAATATTTAGATACAAGTTATGACACCTAATATTTTATTAATATAATCATGTTCGATTCGATTTTTATCGTAATATAATGGCGCTGTAGGTACAATAAAAAAATCACATTGAAATAATTTTGTTTAAACTCATTTAGTAGAATTATTTACCAATTGTGGGTTATAATTCAAAACGTCCCGGTCCTGACCTTTTTAATAAAGTGGAATAAAGTACAATGGAATATTATGTTTTTATTAACATAATACCTTTCCACAAAGTATTGACAAACACACTAAAAGCGAGTATTAAGAAATACCGTTTTCTGTAAAAGGCTACATATATTTCCCGGTTTTAACCAGTAAAAATATTTATCTTTATGAAAACATATTAAAGATAAATGTAAAGGAACCAGGACATCGGGAGAAATAAGGAGTCAAATCAGTGCTAGCCAGGAAATAAGACACACAGAGCGACGTTGAATGAAAATCCCGTCGCAGGACAGCCGCCTGGCGGACGCGAAGAGGCTTCGGCCAGTTAACTAACGATCGACGCGACCCTCGCATAATTCAACCGTGTATTGCCCAAAATAGGATTCGAGCCCGATCGTACGTGACACGACGTGAGACAGTTTAATGGTAGTCGAGCGCAACAGGAAGCGATCGGAGATTATTTAAACATACTGCGTTTTATTAATTGATGATGCCAGTTAATTATGTGTTTACTTAACAGATTAATATTGATCAAATTTATTACTTATTTTTAAGGTTTTTTTCACCATGCATTTTTCACCGCTTCCAGTGTGGAGCATATGAACTCCTAATGGAGTTTACAATAATTAATAAAAACACAATAATCCTTTGTACATTATTCCGCTTTATTAAAAAGGTCAGGACCGGTTTCCCTAATTGCAAGCATTGTCGACTGATAAGAAAAATATATAAACAGTGCTATTTATACAAAATTAAATTGAAATAAAAGGTGTAAGCAACAATTGACAATGAAAATAATTTACAAATTACAGTATAAGTGACTCTATAATTACACACATTTAGAATGTTTAACACCTACATATAAAATATAATTAAGAAATCACCAAAGATTAAATTTTAAGTGGTGACTGATGGTAATCATAATTAAAATTTGGGAAATTTTCAACAAAGTGAAATTATACATTACTAAAGTAAATAACTTAATGATACTTTTGTGTTTATCTTAACAGAGGTGTTTTTTCGAGAACTGCTTGTTACTCAGTTGCTCAACCTCTCTTTTTTCAAAGTGAGTAGTAGGGAAAGAAGGATAAGGCTAGAACAGGACTAGTGGTTGACTAATCGCTATTGCTACATCCGGTTATTAAAGTATCAGAAGGATGGGAGGAGAAGAAAATAATGTGAATTGACATCACAAACACCCATAGTTTTCGATCACAACTTTGAATTGAAAAATTCACTGTGATCTAACCGGGAATCAAGCCCAGACCTGCGTGATTGTTAGAGCAAACTCTAACCAACTGTGCCACAGGCAGTAACATAATGATACTTCTGACTTAACAAAAAAATAACAATTTCAGCTATTAGAATAAAGTGTCTAGCATCGATATGTTTATGTTAAGTTGAGCGACTGAGTAACAAACAGTTTTCGTAGAAAAAAAAACTTCTGTTTAGATACCTCCATTAAAAGGACATATGGCTTACATTGCGAGCGGATATAAATAAAATTATTTAAAAAAAATATTCTGTTACTTATCAATTTCTGCATGATCAGTGACGTTGTATGGATTCATTGAACGAATAGTTTATTTAAAAAAAAGTACTGCTAAATCCATTCGAAGAACTAGCTAGAAGCGTGTGATGCTACTAAACAATGGCTACTTCATTGTGCAATGTAATAAATGCGTGATGGAATTTGATTACAAACTAATTAAGTAAAATAAGCGAGCGCTTCCTTTTCCACGATAATACATGACAACCACGCCGTGTTGTTAATCCTGGAAGCCATGTATCGTCCTTAAAAATCTGTTAACTTGCAATCGTTATAAATTCAGGTGAACGCGGTACCAGGGCGACATGTTCGCATCGAGATGGGTGTCGGGGTAGCGTTCCCAAGACAGCGGGAAGAGGAACACCGTTTGAGGAATGTCTGGCCACCGTCTCAATACGTCTGCTAGCCTGGTAGCGGTGACATCGAACTAAACGATTTTTCTAAGTGTAAAAACTATTTATTATAAATTATTTAACTTTATTACAAAATTACATCATATATTTATTGCATTCTGATTCAGGATATTAATCGCCTTTTTTATTTAAGATCGTTTCAAAGAGAAATAAAAAATACAACTGTAATTAAATCTTTGCAAAAAATGCTCAAATATTTTCTTTTAATATAAAATAACTTTACTACTTTCACATTTATTATTATATAAAAATCGACTGTGGAAAGGAAAAAGGACGTAGCCCACACATATAAAATTTTACAGTAGACGCAAAAAACGTGTTTTGATGATATTGGGCTATATGCAAATTCTGAATTATACACAATCTTGAAGTGCACGGAGACGTCTAAACTGGTGTTTAATTGACATAATCTAATATTAATAAAAGAAATTGTCTAGGAAAAAAAAATAGTGTTTCCCAGAACGATAACAAATATGGGGTTACTCAAAGTAAATTAAAGTTATTATTTATAATTATTTTCATAAGCATCTTGTATGGTCTTGGCAACGGTGACGGATTGATATTTGTTAGATAATTAAAGGCACTATTGGTTTAATTATGTAAACTTATTTCTAGTTGTTATCAGGGCCGGCGCCACCATACAGGCGAAATAGGCAACCACCTAGGGTGCAAAACATCAGGGGGAGTATTTTTTTTTTTTTATACACTCTTATATTTTGATATTTGTAATAATTTGCGTTATAATTATGTATTGTATTCTATATAATTCGAAAAAGATAGGTTGAGCGCCCGAGTAATAAACAGTTTACATAGAAAAGTTGCAGTTGAGATACCTCCATTTAGAGGCCATGTGCTCCACAATGGGAGCGGACATGGATATACGTATAAAGAAAAATTCTAATGATCCCGAATTGTTTTTTTTATTATTTCGAAAAAAAAATGGGACCATTTGTTAAAAAGGGGGCGCGCCAATAGCCGTTGCCTAGGGCGCCAAATAACCTCGCACCGGCACTGGTTGTTATAGAACATATTATATTATTATAGGAAATTAAATTATTTGTAGATTGCTACAAAGATGTTCCTTGATGTAATTAATAAACAATTCACCGACAGTAATTAAAATTTAGTGTTCAATCTATGTCTTGAAATTAAGTATAATAAAATAGTTATTTATTTTCTTACTGCTTACACCACTCCAATGAGTACTCTTTCTTCGCCAATACCTGGTAACTGGGCTGAACCTCAATCCAATAGGACGAGCTGGGGAGTATATCTTGGCAGGGTGATAACTTGAACGTAATGATAGGTAAATGTTTGCATGTAGCGATAGGATTTAATGACGTTAACATGCTGTTTGATTTAATTTATTTTCTTAACTGGCAGACATCTTAAGAATATTTTCACATGAGACAATTATTCAGGTAATGCAGATAAGAATTCCAATTGAAAAGGTTTATTTTCCATCTTGAAATTCCTCCGCTAATAAGAACTGAGTAATGCAATTAATCAACATGCATTTTAATAGAAACAGATTAAATAAATAACTATCTTTATTGAAAATTTTAAAAATATATAGATCTGTAATACCATACACAAAATAAGTCTGAATCGTTCAAATTATGTACATTCCCACAGATTTTGTCACTAACGACCCGGGTTTCGTCTTTCGGCATATTCAGGCGTCCACGGATGAACTTGAACTGACGCTTAGTAAATGAATGTATCGTGCTTATATAAGAAAAAAAATGTATCATTGAGTTTAAAGCCATTCCTGGCGAAAAGGCGAAAGGCGAAACACGGGTCGTTAGTGACAAAATTAAAGTGAATATACATAATTTGAACGGTTCAAATTTAATATTGAAAATCCACCAAGCACCTTCAGTCAAAATCTTAAATTATATTAAAAACGTTTATTTATTGACTTGGCATTTACTTGGTAGAACTCCATTATAATAGGGTAAAAAAATCAACGTATTTAGTTCTACAGTTTTTTTATGTTTATCAGTTGATAGTTATTTCGGCTTTCGCCATCGTCAGAAACTTACATTTGCCGCCCCAGATTGCTTATCGTTCTTCGAAACACTAGAGTCATATTTAATAAGTGTAATATTGTAATTTGAATAAGGATGTTAGAGTGAATAACATGATGCATTGTGTATCTCTTCGGAGCCAGTATATAAAGCCGAGAAAAATGTAAGTTCAATCATGGTTCTGAAGATGGCGAAAGCCGAAATAAGTATCAACTGATAAATATTAAAACTAAATACGTTGCTTTTTTTACAAATAATAGTTATCAGTTGACAATGCGCGAAAACGGTCCTGACCTTTTAAATAAAGTGGAATAAAAAACAAATGAATATTGTGTTTACAGCATATGTTAAAAATTAAAATATTTCATTTAATATCAATCAAAAATTCGATCGTATTTATATTTCAACTTCGTAACAAAACACTTAAATGCGTTGTTTTTTTCAACCTTAGAGCCTTTCTTTCAGACGTCAAAAATGCATTAGAAAACAAACCAAGATGCAGTTGGATGATAGTGCATTTTATATACCTGAACATGTTTTGAATAGGAAAACGTCAAGGTATCATTGTAAAATATTTAAATGAATGTTTCTGTGAATGGTGGCTGCGAGATGCGCTTCGTTTTGTATCGGGCTGTTATAAGCTGATGCAGAGCAGGAAACGGAGTGTCAGGTGAGGAGTGAGTACAAGGGACTGTCAGTGGAACGGATCCATTAAGCCGATGAGACGCTGACAAGTTTTGGACTAGTTAGGCCAAACAGATGGACTGCATCGCCCGCGTGGTATTCTGATAAATACAACGAAAGCTACATCGTTATGAAGATTTTATTTATGGACTGAATACCTCTTCGATAGTTATGTTCGCCTAATACTTTATTAAAATTTAACGTTTTTTAAGCCGAACTCGTTTTTAACGTATGGACCCTGATTTCTTGCACGATCAACTAAAAATAACGAATACTTTACACGGATTATTGTCTCCAACACGATTCCCAGAAACAAATAACACAGAGAATAATAACAAGGTATTCAATAACACAAGACAATAATGTCAAACAAAAGGCTTCATTAGATACATAAACACATTAGACGTGTCAGACAATTTTTACGATGAAAGCGGTTAATGTCCAGTACCTCGTAAAAGATTTTTTTTAACCAAGTCCGCTCCCAATGTGGAGCATGTGGAGCATATGGACTCCTAATGGAGTTTATCTCGACAGAAGTGTAAGTGTATGTACAGCTAGGACAGGACTAGTGGTTAGCTAGTCGCTCTCCATACCATTCATAGGATAGGATGGGAGGGGGGAATTCAAGACATCATATACATCCATGCCTTCGAACAGAAATTCATAAATTAATTTAAAAATCAATTTATAAAACTGTCCATACTGGGATTCAAACTCGTGACCTCCGTAACCGAAGCCAACGAAGTTGACCACTCGACCACACAGGCGGCAAATAAAAGTCTTCGTATATATTAAAGTATTGTGTTATTTTTATTAATTAAAATACGTATTATGAATAATATTTTGTAAAATTGACTTATTAAATTTCATTTTGTTTTGTATAAATAACACTGTTAAATTTTATTTCTTATCAGTTGATAATGCTCGTCATGAGCGAAACCAGTCCTGATCTTGGTAAATAAATATAGAAATTAATACAAAGAAATATTGTGTTTTATTAATATAATGTCTTTCTACCAAGTATTGACAGTGAACACCCTAAAAGTGATAAAAGGTATTTTTGCTTTTTTATTTATTAATATTTTGCTTGTATTTCGGCAATATTAGTTAGTAATGATATCGACTGTGGAAAGGAAAATGGAGGTAACCCACACATATCAAATTTTATAGGAGGCACAAAAAACGTGTTTTGATGATTTTGAATTACACACAACCTTGAAGTACACGGAGACATCTAAACTGGTGTTTAATTGACATAATCTAATATTAATTAAAGAAATTATCTAGGAAAAACATGTATTTCAGTATTATTTCTTGGTTTTAATTTTTTACAATGTCATCTTTTTCAAACTGAAAAGCTAAATTTAAATACTAATTCGGCATTTGCAGCTTGCATCCTTTTGATAGAAAGTGTATTAAATTTGATACATTGTGATTATCGTAAAAAGCTGTTTTGAAAAAACTGTAGGTTACGTCTTTTTTCCTTTCCACAGTTGATATTTTTTGTAACGTTTTCTGTTTATTGTTATTGAAACCATGCCCCATATAGATAAGAATTGTATACCTTTCGAAAAATACGACTTGTTTGTTTTCAAACATTTAACTAAGATCAAATTGACAGACAGACACACATTTAAACGTCAAACTCACTCAAAAATAATATTAAGTTTTGAATAGTACTTAACGTGACAATTTAAATAGCAACAATCTTTTTATCAGAAGCTTTTATAGGATTAGTTTCAAAGCACTTTCATTCATAGTTACAAACGACAAGTAAAACTCCTTTCACTATATTCAAACACACGACCAGTTATGGGAATCGAGTGTGATTTGGATTGATTTTGAATTTGTAAGACCATCTCGAATCAAAGCATGTGAATTTTATGTTAATATAAACACGTTTATCGGTACGTTTTCTAAAATCAAAAGAACCTTCTAGAAATAAAAACAATCTTATAAGTACGATTAATAATTACTAACAAATGAAGTTGCTTAGATCAGTGCTTCCCAGATTGGGGGCCGCCACATAAGATGTTTTGTATTGAGGAGGGTCACGGATTATTTTTTTTCAGATTTAGGGGGCCTTTTAATGAAAAAAGTTGGGAAGCACTGGTTTAGAGAATATAAAATATATCACATTGATTGTTTTAAAGTCTGACTATGAAATCTATGACGTTTATGAAGTAATGATAAATTAATTGAGATATAAATTCAACTAACTATATAATATATTGTCGCCTGCTGTTGTTGATTTATTGGATCAGGACCGGTTTCGCTCATGGTGAGCATTGTCAACTGATAAGAAATACAATGAAACAGTGATATTTATACAAAAGTTAAGTAAGAAAAACAAGGTATGACAAACAATTGGTATTACAACTAAGCAAATAAATTGAAGCAAAATACAAGAAAAATAAACTATAAACAAAAATTTGAAGACCTCTTAGCAATGCAAACTATTACATCAAAAATCAATTAAGTATGAATTATCATTAACATTGTAAAAGCCAAAAATGAGTGTATATAATAAATAAATAAATCTTAATGTCTGTCAACCATAATTAGATTGTTTGTCATACCTTGTTTTTCTTACTTAACTTTTGTTTAAATATCACTGTTTCATTGTATTTCTTGTCAGTTAACGATGCTCACCATAAGCGAAACCGGTCCTGAATCAATAAATTTTATGTGGAAAAAGTACTAAAAATGTTTTATTTTTTTTTTACTTCTTCTCAAATTAAATTGAAAATGATTCGCGAGATTGTCGTATTAATCCGGGGGCGGTTTTCACTAAAGTCATATAAAATTTACGAAACGTTCATAATTAATAGTATTTTTTCTTATGCCTGCAGTTATTCGTATGCTCAAATGTATATGAGGAAATTCATGGCTTACAACATGATTCATACATAGGTCAAGTAAGCCCATTTTGCGGTTTGGCATATAGCATCTCGCTGTGTTTTAGTCGGAAAGCAAGTGCTTAATTCAGAATGTATGTGAACCAAAAACCACAACAGAAGTTACTTGTCATGACAGACGCAGCGCTTCCTTGTTTCAGTTATGTGCCCCTAATACAAATGAGTGCTAGATTTCAAAACATATTTAAGAAAAATATATCTTGAATATTTTATGCTCGCCTAATACTTAGAAATTCAATGACTACACAAAGACTAGGAATGTCTTACTGGCTGACATCGTTACTAACTAGATTGTGCTTAATCCACGTAATACATCAATTTGCATATTATATGTTTCTAAATTGTGTGTATTTAGAATATTTTTTAACATTTGATGACAAGCTTATACATAATAATTTAAGATTTCGACCGAAGGTGCTTGGTGGAATTTCAATATTAAATTTTAATCGTTCAAATTCTGTACATTCTCACAGATTATATTTATTTGTTTGTTGGAAAAGGTTTTAATATTACATTTATTTAGGGTATAGAAGTGGAGATTCCGGAATGTTTAATATTTCATTTAATTCTTAAAACTACGTACTACTCAAATCTGTGGGCATTCTCATGAGCTTATCCTTTTCGCCAGCAATGGCTTTAAGCTCAATGATACATTTATTTCTTATATAAACACGAAACATTAATTTACTACGCGTCAGTTCAAGTTCATCCGTGCACTTGAACGCCTGAAGATGCCGAAAAGCGAATCCCGGGTCGTTAGTGACAAAATCTGTGAGAATGTACATAGTTTGAACGATTCAAATTTTATACATCATAATTTTGATAGATATGGAGGTAACCATGTGGATTTAATATAAAATAACTTTAGATAGATTATTTCACGTATTGTGCTACAAACTGTGACGCGTGTTTCGCCTCTTTCAGAGGCATCCTCGGACAATCTTGTTTTCACAAATGCTTGTTTAATTACGAATTATTTTAATTTTACTATTCTGGTATGAATAAATAAATGCACTTTTCATAAAACGAAAAACTTTTTTTTTTTTTAATTTAAATTTAAGTATTTATTCTACCGGATTCAGCATGAATCACAAATACCTTTTTGGATTGTTTTTTTTAACATAGAGTGAGAACATTTCGGAATAGTTATGAAGACTATTAATCTTAGATGAATAGTCAAGTGACCATGAGTTAAAAATAAGCAAGGATCGATGTTTTCTTAACACTTTTAAGGTATTCATTGGCAATACTTGGAGGAAAGAAATTATAGTAAAAATAAAACACTGCAATAACTGGCCCAAGAATCTGTTCATTTTATTAGACCACATAAACCGTTTGAATACCGCGGAAATAAATCATTAATATGTCCCGGAGATACTGCGTGTTGTTGAGAAAAATAATTTTGACTAATATACACTCGAATTCAATATTTTAAAAACCTATATTGACTCAGTATAGATAGTACTACACACATTCATCAAAATATTGTTTATATTGTGTTAGAATACCAAGTATTTGATTTTTTAAATGTCTTGGACATCCGTGTTCGCTTGCATATGTTCCGGATACCCGTGTCCGCTTGGTATTCAAGTGGTTAAATGGGACGAAAATTGTGGGAGATACTTACTTTGTTTATTTAACTTCAGAACCGAATTTTTCAGTCACTAGTACTTTCAACAGTTAGTACAAAAAAATGTTTTGTTTTTTGAATAAGTTTTAAAGCAAATTATTATTCGTAAAGTTAAATTAACTTTCAAAAAAATGTAGAAAAAAATACATTATTATTTTTAACCTTTTGGTTTATTATGTTGATTTGTCAAACTAATGTTATATGTATTTTGAATGAGTCTTTTCTTTTATTTTGATTATATCTTAAGTGATTTTATTATTTTTTAATATTTGTAAAATAAATTAACACAGTATTATCTATTTTTTTTAATCCATGTCCGCTCCCAATGTGTAGCATATTTCTTTCTTATACAAGTATCTCAACAGAAGTATTTTTTTCTATGAGAACTTTTTGTTACTAAACACTAATACGTAATTAAACTATTTGGTTGTGTTTCAATCGCTAAGTTTTTATCCATGTCCGCTCCCAATGTAGAGCATATGGCTTTCTAATAGAGATATCTCAACAGAAGATTTTTTCTACGAGAACTTTTTGTTACTCAGTCGGTCAACCTCACTTTTTTTCAAAGTGTAGGGAAAGAAGGATAAGGCTAGAACAGGACTAGTGGTTAACTAATCGCTATTGCTACACCCAGTTATTAAAGGATCAGAAGAATGGGAGGAGAGGAAATAATGTGAATTGACATCACAAACACCCAGTCTTCGATCACATCTTTGAATTGAATAATTCTCAAATTCACTGTGATCTTACCGGGAGTCGAACCCAGACCTGCGTGATCGGTAGAGCAAGCTCTAATCAACTGAGCCACAGCAGGCGATTATTAATAAAGTTAAATTTAATTAAAATATTAGGCTGTAACAAACAATTGGTAATTGAAATACGAAATTAATGTACAGATCAATATACAAAATATGAATAAGTAGCACTAAGTTAACTATAATTTAAATGTTTATTATATATGGGCTTAACGACGTATTTCGAAATAATGCTTATAAATTGTAGTAAAGATTGTTGGTAAAATAATGCCTCTGGCAGTTGGTCACCGGAAAGTAGGTGCTTTATTTATAAATGCTTCGCTTAGAATCGACAAGATACAATTAATCAATCAATTTGTTTGAAACAATATCGATCAAGACAAACATTATTTTAAATCGCTCTTTGTAGACTGTCAATTTTAATGATCACCGCACATCCAAACCACTGACTGCATGGGAGAAAAAGATTCTAGAGTTTCGTACCGCTGTATCGCTGAATAAATAAAATTGTACATAAAAAAGAGTGAATCACACACGTTGCTGAATCGCGTTTGTAAAAAAAATGTTTTGATACATTCTTTGGACATTATATCTAGAAGTTTAAATAAAGTTTTTTTTACTGTTCACTCCCACAATATTTAACTGTGATTTATGGGCAATCGTTCACAGACTAGATAAAGATGATAAGTGATAACCGTTCGCTCTTTGTCTGATAATCCATTTAGTAGATTGATCATACTCATGCGTTGCTCGCAAACGGAAGAATTGAAATTATCGTTGGAACGAGAATTAATCGTTAGCTTATAAGCCATATGTAAAAAAATTATAATCTTCGCCAATCATTTACTTGACTACTCATATGCTTCTTTTTGAATAGGAGGCTGAGTGAAAAAACAAAGAATTCATGGTGAATTCAATCATAATTTGGTTGCGAGTCATTTGTTTTCGTAACGCTGTTATACGACTCGAATGAACAAAACGGCGAGGGCAATCGTATCGAAATGTTTGATTCACACTTAAATGATCCATTTATTATGTCTGTTAAATGTGAAACAAACATGATTTCAGTGCTATGAAGTCACCTAAAAAAATACGACTCCGACTTTGAAGTGATTTTTCAATAATTTCATTTAAACTTATAAACATATTTTTTTTAGAACTTAGACTGAATTTGTTTGATGGAAATTTGATTCTTCTGTAGTGATTCTGTACACTTCCATAAATTTTGTCGATAACGACCCGGGTTTCGCCTTTTGGCATCTTATGGCTTTATCAAGTGTACGAATGCACTTGAACCAGCGGTGGGCTGCCAATACATTAACAAAGAGCTCGCTTAATCTCGAACCAATTCTATGTGTTCTGAGGAAGGAGTGAATTTTTTTATCACTCCTATGCAATTATATGCAATACTTAAAAATGCAATCGATTGTTACTTAATACACTTGTAATATATCTAAATGGCTAAAAATGTACTACTGTGTATACTGAAGCTGTCGTAAATAATGTATAAGTCTACTAATTTGATCTGAGAATATTATTTACTTTAAAGTTAACAAGGGGCTCGCCGGTCTTAGTAAAATTTAACAAGGGAGCCCCTCCGAGCCCCCTCCAGCCCACCCCTGACTGAGTGTGTATGATACAAAGTGTGTACTTGAAATGCCTTCCCGCCTTCAACATACCGTGACAAGAAAAAAGTATTAAACAGATGTGTTGTTCTTCACTGAAAAACAGCACAACAAATAATACAGCAGAGATAAAATAATAATAAAAAAAAACATCATCACACACTGCTCGATTTTAGAATGTTCGCATAAAATGAAATAGGAGAGCATAATAATTGGGCAGGTGTAAACTGGTTTCCGATAAGTCAACCGGCACGACCGACAAATTATATCGAACGCTCACTTCTCTCATACAACGCGTTATTTCATTATTTAGTGGAAGCTATTAACGTTTTTTTTATTATTTATTTTTTATATTCGAGGAATAAAATAGGAGCGGCTGGTAACACTGTGGGATTGCTCGATATTCGAAACAAACTTCAACCTTGGTATGTAGAGCAAACTGTTCTGAATTTAATTTAGATTTCTCCTTGTAGTTTATGACAGCCTGATACTTTTCATCTTCAAATGATTTCTTTATACACAATTTTGAGCAGAATATATTTTAATTTTTAACTTGAAAAGTATTTCACTGCTTAAAGATGTTTTTTAAAAAGACAAAACACGTGTCACACATATTTGCAAAATCACGAAATAGTATTGAAATTATCAGTTAAATCTTGAACCAAAAACGATTTTCTAAAATTTTAGCAATGAAGCTGTAAAGAAAATGCGAAAACAAATATTTTCCATAGATTCGGTGGTAGCTTTGTAAAACTTCTTTTTTTAAATTAAATTAAATTTTATATTTTTTTTACTCGATATGTTCTGTTCTAAATTTTAACACGTCACTCAGTTTGTTACCGAACCTTGAAATATTGTGTGATGATGATCCTGAGGTGGATGAAACACGTATCACAATTTGTATCACATCAAGTGGAGTAAAAAGTAATCAAATCTATTTTTATAATAAACATACTTATTCTACATTATTTATTAAATATAAGAGCTTATATTAAATACAAAATAAATATTAAGTTGATGAGCTGAGTAACCAGCAGTTATCATAGAAAAACTTCTGTTGAGATACATTCATTAGGAAGCCATATGTTCCAAGTTGGGAGCGGAAATGGATTAAAAAACGTTGTGGTAATGATTTATCTGTTTATATTTTAAAAAATAGTGACTTTTTGAAATTTTAGTATATATATTTTTTTAGTATTGACGACTAATTTTAAAGTAGTAAATGATAAACATACGTTTGTTATCAAAGCATAAGAGAGCTGAGATTTATTCTAATTAAAGTATGAACTTAACTTGTTAGTACTATAGGAAGATACGTGCTACAGAAATACAGAAAATCGACAGAAGTTTAGCGAAATTTATCGAAAAATTTCGATATGGGTTTGGCATTCAGAAATATATTATTCAACTGTCTATTAATGAATGAATAAATATGCTGTTATCATTATTTTAGTCCACAAACATGTTACGCTATTTAACTTACAATGTATTTAACATAAATTTCAACCAATACGAATCGTTTTATAAGCATAAAATATCGTATAGTAAGCATGATCAAAACAATATCATTTTTCACTGCAGCTTAGACGCGCATTTATTTATATTAGGCATCCATACTTTACTGAACTGTCAAGAAGATATTATTAAATGATTTCATGCGAAACTAGCCGTATACGCTTTCTGCCACCCTGGTAAACACCTCTCCGTACTTATCCATACAAATTGACCTCTCGCACCAAAGCAATTTTCATTCCGCGAATGAGATCTAGGAGAGAAGTTAATAATTCCTCACGGAACGTAATCATGTAGCCAGTATGTTGGATGTAGCGACGTAAAGGTCATAATACTATACGCATATTATGATGCCCTGATACCAAATTATTAAATACTTTTACATGCTTTTTTGTGCAAACTAATTCAATTACATTTGAAATCGTGTGCACCCGTATACAATATTATGATACCCTGATCAAATAATTTCAAAGAAATATGTGTAAATTTCTGTTTTATTATTATATTTAGTATATTTCAAGCCTCCTGATACATTTATTGTGAGAATATGAAAATAAATTACCATATTTAATTATCTATATCGGACTGTGAAAAGGAAAAAGAACATGACCCACAGTTTTTTTACAACCGCTTTCTTTCGATAATCACAATGTATCTAACTTGATACACGTTCTATCAAAAGGATGTAAGCTGCAAATACCGATTTAGTATCTAAATTTAGCTTTTAAGTTTGAAAAAGATGAGCTTGTAAAAAATTGAAACCAAGAAAAAATACTGAAATAAACGTTTTTATAGAAAAAATTTTCAATTAATATTAGATGATGTCATTTAAACACCAGATTAAAGTCTTCGTACACTTCAAGGTTGTGTATATTTCATAATTTGCATATGACCCAAAATCATCAAAACACGTTTTTTGTGCCTCCTGTAAAATTTGCTGTGTGGGTTACGTTCTTTTTCCTTTCTACAGTCGAATTATGAAAATAAATTACCTTATTTAATTCCTCCGCCCCAACCCCGCTGTCAACCATTTTTTTATTCATACTAAATACATACTTTTTTCGTTTGTATATGGTCGCGATTTCGCCTTTTCGATGACGTCAAGAAATACGGTCCTCCTCCCCCCCCCACCCCATCCTGCCCCGCTGTCACCATTAATTAATACACTGTTATTTGACGAAACGAATCAATGGCTGAAAATTTGAATTCTCATACAAAAAAAGCGCCGCGGCCGTGGTTCGAACCATCGCTTCTGGATTATGAGTTGAAATCGTTACCGCTCGGGCAAACGAACAACTGTCAGCATCGATCTGATTTAATTATATATATTAAGCACACATTTAAATTATTCTAAAAATTCCAAAATACGCATACTTCACATGCATACATAAACAGTTGAATTATCAAATGGCTGAAAATTTGGATTCTCATACAAAAAAGCTCCGCGACCGTCGATCGATCCCATAATTATGAATTATCAGCCGAGCTCTTTGTCAACTGAGCTAACGTCACAATTATCAGAAACGATGAAAATATATAATATATATTAAATTTCGTTTGAAAATGGAACCTTTCGTTTTTTATTTAAAAAACAGCATGCATATTATATGTTTTATTTTTCGAGCCTTTCTCAATTCTACTGTACCCTAGAGGTAAGCCGCTCGACTGGTAATCTGTAGGAACTTGGTTCGAATCTAGCCTAGAGCGCTTCTTTTTGGGTTTATAACATTTTTTTTTTAAATCACAGTACATCTTGATCGTATGAAAATAAATGCTACCAAAATAACAAAATCCGATTGACTAGCGAAATATGTTTTTCAAAAAATAAATATAAGACGCAATTATTTCAAGATTTGTTTTTAATCTAGGTACATACGTGGTATAGTTAGTTGTTGGCGAAAGCATAATTTCAGTATGTATAATAAAATAACTTCAGTAAAAATCATTATATATATTTTAAAAAACAAGTTCTGTTTGATAATTTTGTTTTGATAAAATGTGCAATTAATATCTATATATACTTTATGTCAGCCTAATACACGTTTCCAAGAAAAATTCAACTAAAATTTCTCTACAACTTTAAATTAATATAAAATATGCTCATGTCTTGGTTTTATTTTTTGTGATGTTACCATAAATAAACAAAATATTATTTTACGAAAGTAGTCGATCGTATTTATAGTAAAAATACTGAAAGGACAGTAAACAAAAAAGGTGTAAAAAACAGAACAGAAATTTCAGAACATTTACATTTTTATGTTTATTTTTTGAGGATTATGGTCCCTAAATATAGCAATTTTAAGACGATTAACGATAGGCGTAATATAACATACTTAGTTAACGCTACTTAGATCAGGACAGATTTCGTTCTTCGCAAGCAATAATAATTAATAACTGGTCCAGATCTAAAATCAATAACGTGGAGCTAGTAAGAAAAGTTTTTAGTTTTTAATTTTCAATAATATTAATAATCATTAATTATTACATAGTTACAAAATTATAGAATAAAAAATAATTTTATGGCTATCATTTATCCCTTTTAATTGCAAATATATTTTTTGTAGATTGAATTGGAATTCACTTGGTAGAACTCAATTGTAATAAGGTGAAAAATTATAAAGTATTTCGGCGTTTGCCTTCATCAGAACTATGTTTAACCCTTTCGATGGATTCGGCGGTAACTTTGTGGAAGTTCATTTTAATATAAAATAAAAATAACTAAGATTATTCCACGTATTTACGTGGAATACGTGGAATAATCTAAGAAGTCGTGGAATAGATACGTGGAATAATCTAAGTTATTTTTATTTTATATTATGTTTGACCCATTTTTGCCCGAATTTGATGCAGATAAAAAAAACACTGCTAACTCCATCAGGTTCAAACCTGAAAAAATACTACATGGAACGATCCCTAAGCTTGCTAGCTGTAGACTGATTGAGACTGATACAATCTCAAGTTTTATTTCGTGATGCATAATGGAGTGGAAGTAAAAATACTTAATGTTCCAATATTGGAACACTGGGCAAAAATAGGTTAAGCCTACATTTACTCAGCTATATACTCTAGCTTAGAAGAGATACACAATACATCTTAATTTATATTACAAATTATTGTATTACATTTATTAAATATGACTTTAGTGTTTCTAAGAACGATCACAAATATAATATTATTCAAAGTTAATATTTTTTTAGCGATAAAGTTGTTCACATGCTGGGGTATAAAAATATTACGATTTCTAACACCTTTCCAGTGAACTGGAGGCTTTGAATTATGTTACCCCATGTTCCCGCGAAGTTGGCTGTTCACATCCGGGTACGTATCATACCATATCGTGCTTAGAAGATAGCGTGCAAGCTGTTTTAGCACGTTCTCAAGGAGCGAATTGATAGATGGATACTTCTGCACCTGCATTTTTACTTATCCTGAACCATCCAGTAGAACGAATTCATTCGATTCGCAAGGAAATCTATAAAGTTTACTGTCGTGGTCGATTTCAGTAATGAAACCATGAGAGCAGTAAAAATAAGAGTTGAACATGTTACTGGTCTGTTAGAATCATGAGAAAATCTATAACTCCACAAATTATAGATGGCATGTCGGTAAAGCTTACGATTTCAATTATTTATACTTAAATCAAATTTTAAGCAAATCCAATCGATTATATAATATATGAAAAGTAAAGGCATCTTTACAAATGTTTGAAATATTTCACAAACATTTAAGTATCGTCGACAAATCGACTTTGGAAAGAAAAAAGGACATAACCCACACATATCAAATTTTACAGGAGGCACAAAAGACGTGTTTTGATGATTTTGGGCTATATGCAAATTATGAATTATACACAACTTTTAAGTGCACGGAGACGTCTAAACTGGTGTTTAATTGAAATCATCTCATATTAATAAAAGAAATTGTCTAGAAAAAACCATTATTTCAGTTTTTTTCTTGCCTTAAATTTTTTACAAGCTCATCTTTTTCAAATTTAAAAGCTATCTTTAGATTCGGCATTTGCAGCTTGCATCCTTTTGATAGAACGTGTATCAAGTTTGATACATTGTGATTATTGAAAAAAACCTGTGTTTTGAAAAAACTGTAGGTTTTCTTTTTCCTTTCCATAGTCGGAATAATATATTAAATCAGGGCTGTCTTTGGAGCCATTTAAAAAAAGACGACTCCAACTCCGAAGAAATTTTTCAATAATTTAATTTTAACTTATCTATAATATGTATTCTATCAGATCATCTTTAGTCAGCTAAGCATGTAACATCAACACTATGGATTATTGTGGTTTGAATACACATCTTTTTTTTTTTTTTAATGTTTCGAACCGCGAACGACTCTGACTCCAACTCCACAGCCTTGGATTTAACAACTCGTAACTCCGCAAACTATATAGTAGCGTAAATAATAATTACTATACGGTGAGATTTCATTAAAACAAACAAAAAAAAAACAATTTATTTGTACCTGATTTAATTAAGATATTGATTATGAATAAAAGTGTATATTAACATAATCTATTATGGGCCCATTAAAGGTAAAGTGAGCCAAGTGGTATTTTAGAAAAAAAATGATGCGTTGTAATATTCTACACGTCTTTATGTATCGTAAAAGTGAAGTAACCTCAGTTAATACAAATTGCAATAGTGTTATATCTATAAAATAAAAATATGCAATCCGCATAGAACAAAGATAATTTCTTAATAAATATAAAACTTAATAAATATACATATTTAAAGAGTTATTAATTATTGATGATGTTTTGGAGAAGTGTATTCTACATCTCCCGGTCATAGAGTTATAATAATAAATCTTTGTTTTATTTTTATATTATAAATACAACATTCTCTTGTTAATAATTATCAATAAGAATATGAAAGTTAACATAATTTTTATGATAATAAAATAATTAAAAAAAAATAGTAATTGAAGAGCTTTCCGTTAAGCACAAGCTTTCAATGTTTTTCTACTGTAAGATAATCTCCTTTTTGAGCAATTCAAAATAAATGGCTCCCACAGAAAACAAATGGGTATTTTGATTCTCCCATTAGATCCGTTCCGCGTTCAGCTGTATTCACGCGAAACTTTAACATAAAAGGAAAAACAAGCTATAAAAGAGAACACATTGTTAATTGAACGCCTAAACAAAGAAACGATGCACCTTGCATGTACAAGATTGTAACGTAATACGATTTCATAATCACGTTCAGAGGACTGGTCATGCTGGCGTATTAATTCTTCGCGGTTGATTTTCACTGGGTTTGATTCGAATTTATAACGTTATTTGCAATTAATAAAACAGTTTGTGCATCTGATATACTCACAGCCCTCGGATTCGTGTGTGAAATTATCATTTTATGCGACCGGGTTGTGAGAAAACACGACCGTTTATTTATTATCTATGCAGTGTGCGAATGTAATTAATCGACAGATGCATACTAATTGCATTTAATGCAGCTAAATTATACACAGTAATAAAGTTTGAAAATAAATTTAATGGATAGCAAAATAAACATTCCAGATTCTAAATAGTAAATTAATTGTGATCTTTACAGAAGATCTCTTAAAAATGAATATATTATATGAATGATATCTTAAAAATGAATGACCAAATGACTTCGATACATGTTGAGTAGACTATGGCAAGAAAATGCAACATAGAACCTGGCGAAGGGCGGCTGAAGATGTAGCGTCATGAAAGTTTGAAGAACTTCGATGTTAACCGTTTGAATACCGCGCAAATAAATCATTAATATGTCTCGGAGATACTGCGTGTTTTTGAGAAAAATAATATTGCCTAATATACACTCGAATTCGATATTTTAAAAACCTATATTGACTCAGTATAGACAGCACTACACGTATTCATCATAATATTGCTTATATTCATTCTATTAGAATACCAAGTATTTGATTTTTTAAATGTCTTGTACATCCGTGTTCGCTTGCATATGTTCCGGACACCTGTGTCCGCTTGGTATTCAAGTGGTTAATTACAAGATTTAAATAATTCTTTCTATGGAGCATATGGCTGTCACGCGGCACCTCTATTTTTCCCTGTCTCCCGCCAATTGCTTTACTTCCTTCCATGACATACCAGCATCCCTCAATTTCGCCGAGTACATTCTATGTATATTACACGGCAGTCGTCCGGGACGCCGGAATCCCACCGGTCGAAAGAAGAGGTAGGCAGAATTGAAGCTTTCCGGAGGCATCCGCAGAACGTGACCCAGCCAGTTCCAACGTCTCTCCATAACCACTGACGTAGTTATTTAATATTTTATATTAAAATTAACTTCCACAAAGCCGAATCTATCGAAATTATTTTTATTTGAAGTGAGGATACAAAATAACAGTAAAAAAACAATAAATACTGTTACCGCCGAATCCATCGAAAGCAATTGTTTTTTTATGATTTAAATTCTTAAATAGATCGTTTAGTGTAAAATTTTATATAAATTCCATTAAAGTGATAGAAAAAGTAATTGAAGATATTTAAATACTGTTAAATTAATTTACTGCCTTTTTCCTTTCCACAGTCGATATGCTTAATATTGTATCGGTCACTTGTGTAGTTTTACACAAAAGAGAAAACTTAGAACAATAGCGCAGATTAACGTGTGCAATGCGCATATCATTATTGACATATTAGGAGCAGAGAACACAGGAAGAGGTGCAAAATCAAAGGTCGTGAGGGTCGATTGAATGCAATCGGCAAGGCGCCTGCGCAAACAAACGAACCAACATTGGAAAGATCTTCATCTCTGCAAATAACCCGAGCAGTCTTAATAGCATTTTATATAGTTACCTCCTTTCCCGTGCTGTTTTCCTATCAAACGCGATTCTCGACGTATTAGGAGCACACGACATACAAAGAGGTACACAAACACAGGTCGGGGCGGGTCAGCCCGTACAAACACCGGAGATCTTCATCTCGACAACAAAGACCGCGCAAAAAGCTAATGCTTGGAAACATCTATTATCCACTTGTGTTGCTTTATCAGACGAGATAATATAAAGCTTATTACAACGTCGCTAACTAGTGGCGGATTAAATTGCTTGGGCATATGTGCGGAATTGATATCGACTGTGAAAAGGAAAAGGGACGTAGCCCACACATAGCAAATTTTACAGGAGGCGCAAATAACGTGTTTTGATGATTTTGGGCCATATGCCAATTATGTAATATACACAACCTTGAAGTGCACGGAGACTTCAAAACTGTCGTTTAATTGACATATTCTAATAAAGAAATTGTCTAGGAAAAACCTTATTTCAGTCTTTTTTCATGGTTTCAATTTTCACAAGCTCATCTGTTTTCAAACTTAAAAGTTAACTTTAGATACTATTTCGGGATTTGTAGCTTACATCATTTTGATATAAAGTGTATCAAGTTTCCGCCCGCTGTGGTCTAGTTGGTAAGAGCTTGCTCTACCAATCGGGTGAGTCTGGGTTCGATTCCCGGTAAGTTCAATGTCAAATTGGATTTTTTCAATTTTTTTAATTGAGATATAAGACATGGGTGCTTGTGACGTCAATTCTCCTTGAGTTAATCTCATGTGACTTACAAAAATTCTCATCGAGTATATCTCGTATGATCTTTCAACTTAAAAACTTTTAAATATTTGACGCATTGGCGTAAGCTGTAATGTCAAATATATATATTTTTTAAGTTAAAAAAATAAAATAAAAATAAATTAAAGTTTGTTACATTGTTATTATCGAAAAAAACTGTGGGTTATTATCAGTCGATATTTAAATAATGCTGTTCAGGTATTGGTGAAACAAAGCGTGTAAAACAAATCACAAATGAAAATGCATTATCAATTGATAAACAAACTAAACAAACAATCATTTTAAACAAGTAAGCATTTGTTAAAGTGAATCTGTCAACGAAAGACGTGTCACAGTTTGTAGCACAATACGTGGAATCATCTAAGT
Source organism: Himalopsyche anomala (assembly GCA_031772345.1). Lineage (NCBI taxonomy): Eukaryota > Metazoa > Arthropoda > Insecta > Trichoptera > Rhyacophilidae > Himalopsyche > Himalopsyche anomala. Next base: position 22,369,151 of record CM062839.1, read on the forward strand.
TATTTTAAATTTTATATTAAAATGAACTTCCACAAAATTACCGCCGACTCCATCGAAAGTATCTTTATTTAAAGTGAGGATACAAAATAACAGTAAAAAAACAATAAATACTGCAAAGGTAAATGTCATTTGTTGTATCATTAGTATTATTGTTAGCTTGTTTTTCGATCATCTTCTTCGTGCCTCCCGTTTTTATTTTATTTTTATAATATATCAGAATAGTGAAATTAAATAATAATATATTTTCAGATGCCTGGATTCAGTTTTAATTAGGTGTCTATTTGCCAATGCACCCGACACCCTAGAGGTGGCTATTATAAAAGAGGTGCATTATTTCGTGCTAGGTGAGTGCAACGTTTAAAACATGTTTCGGGTGCATCTCATTACCTGCAGTCACACCTGACTGTCGCTGCACCGATGCACCATCGTCACGCTGCATTCGAACATGCTATTTGTCTTCCCGCTGCAGCACGACCCCATTGCTTGGCTAATTAGCCCCTCCGACACGTCCATTGGCTGAAGAAACCCAATGGGACTGTCTTTTATGTAACTGTTTTAAATATTAATTAGGTGTATTAAATAAGGAAGGTCTATAAAGATATTTATTAAGGATATAGAGGGGAGAGTAAATTAAATTCAACGAATTGTTCAAGCATACGTTATCTTAAAGAAAACTACATAATTCGCTAAGTAAAAATAATAATTATGATTTTCGATTAATCGACTTTAATCATTATAATTTTTTTAATTATATGTTATAGGTGTTAAACATTTTAATTTTGTATAATAAAATTATAGAGTCACCCTTACTGCAATTTGTAATATTGTCAATTGTTGTTTACACCTTTTATTTTAATTTATTTAGGACTGTTTAAATATATTTCTTATCAGTTGACAATGCTCGCAATGAGCGAAACCGGTCCTTACCTTTTAAATAAAGTTGAATAAAGTACAATGGAGCATATGGCCTCTTAATGAAGGTATCTCAACAAAGTTTTTTTTCTACAAGAATTGTTTGTTACTCAATCGCTCAACCTCACTTTTTTCAAAGTGACTAGCAGGGAAAGAAGGATAAGGCTAAAACAGGACTAGTGGTTGAATAATCGCTATTGCTACACCCAGTTATTAAAGGATCAGAAGAATGGGAGGAGAAGAAATAATGTGAATTGACATCACAAACATCCAGTCTTTGGACTGAATGATTTTAAAATTCAATGTGATATTACTGGGAATTGAACCCGGACCTGCGTGATCGGTAGAGCAAGGTCTAACCAACCGGGCCACAGCAGGCGACATATTTACAAACATAAAAATATTATCGGTAATATGAAAAGGGTTAAATAATTCGAGATATTAGGGTAGTATAAACAAACTTAAATGAAAGAGATTCTTGAAAATTTTGTTATACATGAAAATTGTATCAAGAATACAGAATAAAACGGATACATTTAATGTTTTCACTGTTTATATAGGAATGAAGGATGAATTATTAAGAATGGACGCCAGATTTTAAATTACACCAAAACTGATGGGATGAAGATAACGTTTAATGTATGTCATACTAAAAATAATGAAACGTTCATAACTGTAGTTATTAAAAAAAATACAGGTAGCAGGGGCGCAAAAGTTAAAGAAGATACCATGTGCTTAGTTCAATAATTTCGATTCGAATACGGAATTCCTTGTTTATCCGACATCAAACAATAATACGGTGTTCGAACACCTCTATTCCGTCATGTGACCCTGATACCCGTTGGAAAGTGACGGAGTTCAGGTTCTACACCTAGCGACGATTGCCCGCTAATGAGGGAAACCACTTGCACAAATCTGCGGCTCTAATCCGAACCGACCGAATGCATTTGTTTTAAAATGGCCGTTTTTAGTTGTTGCATGTCGGATGCAAATGTGAAACCGAAGCAAGACTAAGTGTTGGGTACTTAGTAGGCACTGTTGGTTCTCTTACAAAGAACTTTCACGACCTTTTATGTATCTAAGTCAATTTCTAAGCTAACGGATTGATTTATATACATGCAAGCAATATTGTTCATTAAAAATGTTTGCTTATCTCAGCATGGTTGAATATAAAATAACAAAGAAGAGACAAAAATGTGCTTTGAATTTTGCTATAAATTTAATAATTAAGAAAGATTTTTTTGAAAGATTTTACACAGACCTCCTTTTAATTCCATCAATAGTTATTTAATAATCTTAATCAATTTATCATTTACTTTGTAAAACTTTTAGATTTTTTTAAATAGTCATCATATTAATTGATGTTGCCTGCTGTGGCCCAGTTGGTTGGGGTTTGTTCTACCGATCACGCAGGTCTGAGTTCGATTCCTGGTGAATTTTAGAATTATTCAATTCAAGGTTGTGATGAAGACTGGATGTTTGCGATGTCAATTCACATTATTTCGTCTCCTCCCATCCTTCTGATCCTTTAAGAAATGGGTGTAGCAATAGCGATCAGTTAACGACTAGTCCTGTTCTAGCCTTATCCTTCTTTCCCTTTTACTATTTAACATTTTGAAAAAAAAGTGAGGTTGAGCGACTGAGCAACAAACAGTTTTCATAGAAAAAAACTTCTGTTGAGATACCTCCATTAGGAGGCCATATGTTTTACATTGGGAACGGACATGGATAAAAAATAAAAATATATATATTAATTGAATTGGCATGAACTTGGTAGGACTACATAGTAATAATGTAAAAAACATATATCACCGTTGCTAAGATCGGTACAAAAAAGGCTAATGTAATTAATTATAAATAATTACTTAAATTTGGACTAATTTGCTTCAAATAATTTCATACAGTTACGAGGAACACTAAAGTCAATTTATGAAATGTAACAATGTATCTCTTCTAAGTCAGTATACACATATATATAACAAAATAAGTAAGTATAAGTTTATACCTCCAACCCATATAAAATTTTGTAAATCAATAACTATAACAAAAATGATGTGATTCTTTTAAATATATACACGTTTTGTAATTTTCTATTGCAATTTGCATGTAAAAAACCTTGTTTCTCAACGACAATGACATCGTTGAATAACTTAATTATACTATTTAAAATAATTAGAACAAACTTCGCCCGAATGCACATACCAGCGAAGAAGAGATTTAATTACTCATTTCTTTATTCATAATATGCATAGAATTACTGGCAAAGATAAATGCTTTCGTTTTCAACTGACAACACTGGAATTCAAAGGCATAAACGTATCGAAGTAAAGCCATTAATATCCTGAAACATTTATTATTAAATTTATAATGCGATTCAGCATTTGCTGGCAATAACGAACCGAGGATTTTTGAAGCCTCATAATAAATTCTAGATATAAGTCGATTTATACGTATATTTGTTTCGTTTTGTCACTGATCTCAGTGAAACAGATTCGCTGTGTCAAAAACATCGGAGAAAAAAAGTCTCCCATCACCACCTGTTGTGTATATGCAGTCAATGTTTTATGGCCGCCTTCCACAACGATATCCACAGAAAAAGAGAGTCTAACTCTCACATTCATGGCCAGAGCAGAGTTGCAAGGGACTGATTTTTATGAACTTTTCGCTAGCGTGTTTGACGAGAAGAAAATAATTTTATGTTGGGACAAGTTATATTATTTCCGTTCAGTTAAATTATCAAGTCAAATATTGTTATCTACACCCGCCAATTCATGCAGCCATATTACCTAGGCAAATATGTGAAGCTCGTCAAAGACATAATGTTTGCTTAAAGAATCATCTGCATATGTTTATTCTACAATATATCTAAACACTTTAATTTATAGATTATATAATTATAATGGTTCTATGCTTAAAATTATGTTACATTGTTCAATAATCCATTCAAAACGTTACATTAAATAAACGAACGTTGATGTATTTGTTACAATTATTGTTTGTCAGGTGACAGCTGACATTCAATTGTCCGCCATGATTGTTTTGTCACCAGCGAATTGAAATTTGAATTCGGTGGCATATTAAGAAACTAATGATGACAATTGTTTTATTACGCGTTTCAGCACGAATATTAAGACATTGATTGAATCCTGAGTTCATATCTGTCTCAATAATACACAACGCAGACACCTTCACTAAACGCCATTTCACGGCCGGGCGATGTTTATTAATATTGTTTCAAATCACAGGTGAATACAGGTATTAAGTATCAAGCCAATGTCCGTATCAAACATACAAAGGCGAACAGATTTGAATAAATCAACGGTCTTTGGTCTTTTATAAATATAATGGTACACAATATTGAAAACATTATCCATAATTACGTATTGCAGTGAATGGAATGAATCACGTATCGTACATTTCAAAAGGAATTGATGTTACAGTATTTATAATCAATACAATAAACTGTGATAAATGGAACTGCCATTTCTCTCGGTCAAAAACTATGACAAGACTAAGAACATATGTATGAAATAAAATTAAGGAATGATGCGCGAAGAAAAAATACATTTTTATTTACTAACCATGTCACTATATGGCATGTGATATTACAATAATATTATTGTCTGAAAAAATGTTTGAGATTACTTGATCCTTTTTAAATATTCGGATATTCGAATATTTGATCAATTATTCGAATATAATTGTTGACATTACTAACATAAATTAAGTCACTGTAATATAAGTTCCATGTCTACTCCTAATAGAGTGTATCTCAACAGATTTTATCTATAATAACTGCTTGTTAATCAATTGTTCAACCTTTATTTTTTTGTTATAAAAATAGTGGTATAAAGGCTAGGATAGGACTAGTAGTTAGCGAATCGCTCTCACAACGTCCCGTTATTATATAATTACAAGGGAAGCAGGGAATATTTAGACATCACAAACATCCATGTCTTTGCACAGAGAACGATAAACGATGTTGATCACTGCGCTACAGACCTGACTTATTGTTTTCGATCTATAATAAAAGAGAATATATTTTAAATGAAAAAATGCACACTTTTTAGGAGGAGGAGCTACTAGGGCCTCCAATCCCGGGATCCCGTCCAATTTAGCGATCCCGAAATCCCGGGATTAGTATGGTCGCGACCGCGTGATTGAGAATTTTTTAGCAAATCTTGAAAATTTATAGGATTTTGAATGAGCTAAAAAAAAACGAGTCAAGGAGAAATTTTGGGAAAATCGGTAAATTATACACAATTTCACGTCGAGTGCCCAATCCCAAGATACCGGAATCACAAAAAGGCTCCGAGATTGGATTCCCTAATCTAGAAAAAAAATCTGAACCATTGAAAGTCGACCACTGTATCGCGGACCCGACTTAAACACTTTTCCAAAAACAGCTTCAGATAGCACTACTTTAATTTAGTGAAGAAGACAAATATGCAAAAATTTTGCTAATCGATTTTCAGCCATTAAATTAAGAAAGGTCCAGGGAAGCTGTCATGACGAACCCGATAAGACGTGATAAGTGATGCCAGGTACAATAAACCAACGTCCAGATGAAGGCTCAAAAAATTACAGCACGGGTCCTCTCGCTGCTGGCGAGGAGAGCATAAATTCGACGGAGGTAATCGCTGATTTATGTGCATATAAGAACAGGCCGCGCTAATGTCTCCCCCGACGGGGTGTCGGCACGACATACCAACCGTCAGGCTATTCGTTACCCTGCCAGACATCTGTCAAGCCCTCGTGAACTCCTGTTATGAATGAACTGGCTCGACAATTTATTATTTTACATGATTGTTATGATTGCCTATGCTCGTCGGAAGCCAATGAGTGACCAGTTTATCGTCATATTTATACATATAAATGTATTAAATACGTCCGTGAAATCTTTGATTGCCTAATACTTTATTTTAATGTTCTTAAATTCGACTATTACTCCTTAAAAATTAACTACTTTAAAATGAAACATTAAAAATCTCTCTCCAATATTTTAAATATAACACGTATTTCCATAAATTCATCCTTTTTGGAAACCTCTTTGAATATTAAGGGCTCATTCTCTAAGGCAGAGTTTCTCATACTTTTTCTGCAATGGAACACTTTGCAAATCCGGAAATTTTAACTTGGCTTATTTTTTTGGTTGGGTAATTCATAATAGTATAAATACAAAAAAAAAAAATGTTAATATAACACTTATTATTTTTAAATGATACCCACACTTCGACTTCACTGCAGCATAAAAATGAAATCCAGCTTCGCATAAATAGCTTGTATATGCATTGGAGAATTCTGCTGACAAACTGGCCAAGAAAGAATTTCATTACATTTATATCGGAACCACTGATAAAATCAGTTAGATATTCATAATTACTTGCGCTGAATTAAGCATGCTGGTTTTGCTGTTATGGAAAATGGATTCCAAACCAAGGAATCATAATTGATAGTTTTTGGAAAACATTGAAAATTAGTTATTTGGGTGTTCGCGGAACAGTTATTCAGGTTCTGTGGAACACCAGTGTTACGCTGAACATAGTTTGGGAAACCCTCTTCTTAGGTGTTTATGAATTATACATAAATAAAAGGTGTAATAAACAATTGACATTGAAAAGTATTCACAAATTACAAAAGAAATTATGAATAAGTAACTCTAAACTAACACAAATTAAAATGTTTAAAACCTTTAACGTGTAATTGGAAAGATCATCAAAGAGTAATAAAGTTATAGTGGTGCCAAGTATTGACAGTGAACACGTTAAGTAAATCCGTGAATAAGTAGTCAAAGAGAATAGAAATAAGATTTGAGAGGAAATCTTTCTAATCGATGTTTTCAAATTGACTTTAGAGTTTCCATGTTATATGACAAATTTTATAAATGATCGAAGATCGTGAGCTGTAAGTTATCTGACCACCAACAAATTGAAGCGATGCGTGCTCCCTTCTTCAGCTGAGAAATTCTTTACGACTTTGCTTTATCATCGCTGTCCGATCTCGATTAAGCCAGCAAATACCAATCACTACAAACGTTTTTGATACGAGGTGATTGTGGATGATGCTGTCGTTATGATATATAATTTAAGATTTCGACTGAAGGTGCTTGGTGAAATTTCATTATTTAATTTGAATCGTTCAAATTATGTCCATTCACAAAGTCAGTTCAAGTTCATACGTCCACTTGAACGCCTGAAGATGCCGAATGGCGAAATCTGGGTCGTTAGTGACATAATTTAAACGATTCAAATTTTATAATATAAACTAAAAATCATATTTTGTTGACTTTAGTTCTAACTCTTTCCGAACATTTGTGAATATTTTTCCAAAGATAGTAGTAGGGATAGAAGTATAAGGCTAAGACTGGACTAGTGGTTAACTAATCGCTCTCGCTACGCCCAGTTATCGAATGATCTGAAGCGAATTTTTAGACATCACAAACACCTATGCCTTCGAATAGAAATCAATGTGGAGCATATGGCCTCCACAGAAGTTTTCTACGAAAACTATTTGTTACTCAGTTGCTCAACCTGCCTTTTTTAAAAAGAGAGTAGTAGGGATAGAAAGATAATTGTAGGACAAGATTAGTGGTTAACTAATCGCTCTCGCTAAGCTAAGTTATCGAAGGATCAAAAGGGAATTTTAGACATCACAAGCACCCATGCCTTCGAATAGAAATTGATAAATCGATCGAAAAATATGCTGTTCGTACTGGGACTCGAACCCGTGAGAACCGGCACGGAAGCCTACAATGCTAACCACTGCGCTAAAGGATCTGACAAATATCGACTGTAGAAAGGAAAAGCGACTTAACCCACAGTTTTCTCAAAACAGGTTTTTTTCGATAATCACAATGTATCAAACTTGATACACGTTCTATCAAAAGGATGCAAGCTGCAAATGCTGAATTAGTATCTAAATTTATCTTTTAAGTTTGAAAAAGATGATCTTGTAAAAAATTAAAACCAAGAAAAAAGACTGAAATAAAGGTTTTTCCGAGACGATTTCCGTAATTAATATGAGATGATGTAAATTAAACACCAGTTTATAAGTTTCCGTGCACTTCAAGATTGTGTATAATTCATAATTTGCATATTTCACAAAATCATCAAAACACGTTTTTAGGTGTGGGTTACGTCCTTTTTCCTTTACACAGACGATGTAATGTATTTTAACTGAGAATTGACAGAGTACAACTTGAAAGTGATACTTAAAATAAATATCAGAAATTATTAAAAAGAAACTAAAATATAATTTTGGTTTTGTAACCATCGTAAAGAATGATGCGAGTGGCAAATTTGAAGTCATCTATTTTGCGTCAATAAAATTTAACGACTGTCTCAGAACTATGATTACGAATCCGGTTGACTTAATATCAAACAATTTTTATTTGAGGCGGAAGATGAAATCAAACTCCAAACACTATCATTACAATCTGCATTTTTTCACTGCGCACACCCGACATGCAATTAATAATCTCTCGTCGACTAGATATTATCCACTTTTTGTTTCTGATTCAAAAATCTATGTATCAGGACGTCATAACGGTATGTCGGATTTCAGATGTGGGTGTGTTCGACCAAATTCACACGAGATCAAACTAACAAAGCACTTAATAAAAACTCCGGCTAAATCGATTAACGGATATGATTGATAACATCTTTTATACCGCCTATCGAATATGCTCGCCTGATACATATTTTCACACAAATGCAAACGTTATCAATAAACATAACAATACTAAAGACGTTATTAATTAAGTATGAATAAAGATAATGACGTATAAGCGGGAACTTGTAACAAAAGATATTTTTAATTCAATAAACTAAACATCTGCCATTTACAATACTTAACCATTTCATGACCAACAAACGCTTAATTTCAAAGCTTCGAATAAATATTTTACTATCCATAATTATTATGATATATTATATATTGTTCAAGTCCTGTTTGATGTATTTGAAAAATGATTATCTCAGAAGACCTAAGTGAGTGCAGAAGACATATCTGTATTATTACCAGACAGTAAAAACATAACTGAGAACGAACATCCGAAAGTAACTATTTGCAACATTGTGAGAGAAGTGTATTATTATTTGTTTGTGCGCAGTACAGAAACGTTACTATAGTTTTTACTGCAAAATCTATATTTTATTGTGGAGAGTTTAAATTAATAAATATTTTTTTAAAACCATAAACCAATCAAGGTTTCTCAGCATATATATGTTTTTTCACGAGAATTGTTTTTTACTCTTTTGCTAAGCCATTCCTTTTCGTAGAGAGTTGAATTAATAGAAAGATACGGCTAGGAAAGGACAAATGGTCAATTTTTCCCGTTTTATAAGGTTTGAAATGTTGGGTGGTAGTCTCTATATATCACAAAACCTATTTCTTCAAACAGGAATTGATAAATCAATTGAAAACTGTTGTTCATACTGGGATTTGAATCCGTGAGATCTGTTATGGAACCCAACAGTGTTGACCGCAGCGCCACGGATCTTTTAGATATCTTTGTTATTCCACTGATTGTGCTGCACATCATTCATTAATAAAGATTCTTACAATAGTCTAAAGATGCTTCTCAAACTGACTAAACACGTGCCACAATTTGTAGAACAAAAAAAATATCAAATTGTAAAAATCCTGCACTAGAACAAAATTAAAGTCATATTGATTTTTTGGTCTATCTAACTCTGAGAGAAGAAAATTGGAAAAGGGTCGTTTCAGGTTAGGTTAGTGGTTAGCTTCCTCCTAAAAAAATGCATTTTTCATTAATATATTCTCTTATATAAGCTATCGGAAACAGTACGTCAGGTCCGTAGCGCAGTGGTGCATGTCGTTTATCGTTTTCTGTCAAAAACATGGATGTTTGTGATGCCTAAGTATTCCTTGCTTCCCTTTGAATCTCATAATAACGGGACGTAGCAAGAACGATAAATTAACTACTAGTCCTGTCTAAGCCATATCCTTCATATTCCTACTCTCTTGTAAAAAGATAAGTTTAGCAAAAGATTAACAATCAGTTCTCGCAGAAAAACTTCCATTGAGATATATCCACTGCTCCACATTTAGCGAAACAATAATTTTATTTAGACGTTGAATTTACATAACTGCGCTTTACAGCGATCGATGACTATATATTTTGTATCCATGCCCGCTCCCAATGTGGAGCATATGGCCTCGTAATAGAGGTATCTCAATATAAGTTTTCTACGAAAACTGTTTGTTACTCGGTCGCTCAACCTCTCTTTTTTGAAGAAAGTAGTAGGGATAGAACGATAATGCTAGGACAGGATTAGTGGTTAACTAATCGCTCTCAGCTATTAAAGTATCGGAAATTTATTATTATTATAAGATATTTTTCTATAGACATCACAAACACCCATGCTTTCGAACAGAAATCGATCGATAAAATGCTGTTCGTACTGGGAATCGAACCCGTGAGATCCGGCACAGAAGCCCACAACGCTAACCGCTGCGTCATCTGACCCGACCGGTGTCTATCATATAAGTAAAAACTGATCTTTATTAAAAGATAAAAGCGTAAAATATTTCTTTTATTATATATAAGGTCCAGACGTACTGCAAGGGTTAAACGTCTGATTGATTGAGCAAATTATCATTTTGTACCATTTGTACATTGTAAGATTATGCTCCCACAGTCTCTCTGGACGAAAGATGTACTAGGCGGTAAGGAAACCTCAGGAGATATAATTTTATATGTGCAACCCACTGAGAACAGCAAATGAATTGCAGGTGATATTTAGACCCACTGCTAATAGTTTGCGCAAAGTTTTACTTTATTATAGATGTCGCTGCGTCACTGAAAATTAGTCGAATAATATTGTCGCCTGATGTGGCCCAGTTGGTTAGAGCTTGCTCTACCGACCATGCAGACCCGGGTTCGATTCCCGGTAAGATCACAGTGAATTTGACAATTATTCAATTCAAAGTTGTGATCGAAGACTGAGTGTTTGTGATGTCAATTCACAATATTATTTCCTCTCCTCTCATCTTTCTGATACTTTAATAACTGGGTGTAGCATTAGCGATTAGTTAACCACTAGTCTTGTTTTAGCCTTATCCTTCTTTCCCTACTACAGTACACTTTGAAATAAAATGAAATTGAGCGACTGAGTAAAAAACAGTTCTCGTAGAAAAAACTTCTGTTGAGATACCCCCCGTTAGGAGGCCATATGCTCCACATTGGGAGTGGATATGAATAATTTTTTTTATTGATTTTTGAATTTTACTTTGAGAAAAATGTTTTTAAATGCACGTGTTTCGCGTGATGTATTAAAAAATATTTTTGTTTTAAACCACTAGACCAGGCATGGGGAACCTGCGGCCTTTTGACTACTCTGGTGCGGCCTTCTGGCCAATTCTGTAATTCTGTAAACTTATCTAAATTCGTAAATTCCCGACATATTCTGACCGTAAATTCCTGTTTCCGGCCAAAGATTCCCTAGTCAATGTTTACTGCGGCCTTTTTACAAGAAAAGGTTACCCACCCCTGCACTAGACTGTGTCAATCATAATTTAAAAAATGCATTATAAGGTTAAATTTTCATTATAAAGAATAATTCAACCGACGAACCTTGAAAACTTTGCTAGCAAAGCCGCAATTTCCAGTTGTGAATTATTGATAGTTGTATAAACGCCATTCAATATTTTATAAGCGGAAAGACATTTAATAGTTTCGATAAAATAACATCAAATCATAAAACAAATAATTAACTTATTCACGCCCCCATTTACCTATACACATTTGCTCTAAAGCAGTGGTGCACAAACCGCGGCCCGACATGGTATTTATTGTGGCCCAAAATAACAAGTACTTCATCACCAAATTTTGATATTCTACGAAATGAAATCGTTCGCAATTGTTTAACTAACGAGTTGAATTTTGCTTGAATCTGAATTCATTTGATGAGATAATGTTTTTCCTAGATTCTTGGTGAATTTTTATTACGTTGGATTTTGTTTTGTTGAACCAACGAACAGTTGAAACTGATTTTTTGAAATACGTAAGTGTAAAATATTTTATTTTTAAATGCAAGGTTTTTTTATTTAGTACGTGTCTAAAATGTCTCCATATATTTTTTTTAATAAACAAAATAATATTTCCATCTTCGGTTCATATTTATTATTTTGTATTTAAAATATTTAGACATCTGGAGTGCATTTATTTGACAGAGTAACTCTCGGTGGCTAAATTTATGACCAGGAAACGTACTATTCAACGAGTTTAATAAATGAATTGTATTTAAACAAGTTTTAGGGTATTACATAAAATCAAAATCGTGCAAAAAAAATCGTTTTAAAAAAGGATTGGGCATAAATCATTATTTTTAAACACTTTTCCCTCTGTGGTCCGCGAAAAAATAGAAAATAGATAAATTGGCCTTTTTTAAAAAAATCTTTGTGCACCGCTGCTCTAAGGCAACAGATTATAACCGGAAAGGAATTTAAATGCATATTTTATATCCCGTGACTTCTTAGCTGTAAATTTATGAGGGATCATTGAGTGCTGTGGATAGTGAGCTGTAAATATTATTAAGCACTGAGGTATTCTCTCGATGCTTAACAATCACAACATGTTAAATTGTTTCTTTACAGGGTGATAAAAGGATAATGTTAATATTGAATTTTCTATAACGTTAGCTTTAAAATTTGTGACGGATATTCAATTGAACCCATAGCAATTTAAGTTCCACGTTGTCAGATATTAATCATTTTGTTAATCTTAACTCACTAAGAAATTTGAACAGTTTTATGAGCAAGTAAAGTTAGTTATCAGTCCAACTAAAAATTCCAGATCCAGATCCAAAATTCCAATTCCTTCAATCCCGGGATCCCGTCCGATTCTATCATCCCGAAATCCCGAGATTGTGCCAGTACCTATCCCGGGATTGAGAAAATAAGAGAATGTTGATTGAGGCTTTGATAAAAAGAAAAATACGAAGGAAAAAATCCTGGCTAAAAAGAGCTAAAAAAAACTCTCACGCTGATAATTTTGGGAAATCCACAAATTCCAGGGTTTTTGAAATCTTCATGAATGAAGGTTGAGCGACTGAGTAACAAACAGTTCTCGTAGAAAATTTCTGTTGAGATACTTCCATTAGGAGCCCATATGCTCTACATTGGGAGTCTTTCTTTGGCCATGTTCGCTCCCTATGTGGAGCATATGGCCGCCACGCGGCACCTCCATGTTTCCCTGTCTCCCACCAATTGCTTTGCTTCCTCCCATGACATGCCAGTATCCCTCAGTTCCGCTGTGGATAGTACCCGAAGAACTTCCGGGACGCCGGAATCCCACCGGTCGAAAGAAAGACATTGGGAGTGGACACAGGGAAATTTTTGAACACTTAATCTTTGGCCACTATGCAAATGAAAAACATGTATTCTTATTATAAATATATCATACTCAAAATTGTATGAACACCGTTTTATTCGGTTTAATATTCACTACAAATGTAATACAAAAAAAATAAAAATGCTAGAAATAATTAAATTTAATAGTTTTCCAAATTAGTTCGCATCGTTTTATTGAATTACACTAGTCGAAGCGTGTTATGTAGAGAAGCAGCGATAGCGTAGTAATAAAGAAACTGCGAACATCTAATGGTTTGAGGTTCGATTCTGGACTTTGATAGATCGATCTACTGATGGATTGATAAATGATGCAAGGATCATAGACTGATGTACTGACAGGCGTACAGTGGCGTTGGTAAAATATTTATTTTATGATAAAATTTACTCACATTTACATTCGGTGTTTTTGTCGTCATGAGTTAATTTTTGAAAATTAAACGTAAAGTTACTCACCTGAAACAAAAAAAGAAAAGAACAATTAATTTTCTATTAAGAGTGCATGGTTAAAAATATTATTTTGAAATATTCAATTTCTAGCGGTTATAATAATTCAGATAAATAATTGAGTTTGTTATTACGATTTTTAGTACTTTTTCCACTTAAAATTTTATTTGATCAGGACCGGTTTCGCTCCTCACGAGCATTATCAACTGATAAGGAAAATAAATTAAACAGTGCTATTTATACAAGATAAATTGAAATAAAAGGTGTAAGCAATTACTAACAATTAGAAGGATTACATTATAATTACACAAAATTAAAATTAAAGCATAACATACAATTAAAAAATCATCAATAATAAGTGGCAAATGATATCAATTATAAACACAATTAAAATTTGAGAAATTTTAAACAAAATGAAACTACATTACTAAAGTGAATAAATTAATGATGATTTAGTGTTTTTCCACTAATAGCAACGTATTTAATTCTACAGTTTTTAAATTATTGGTTCTAACCAAGCTCTAACCAACTGGGCCACAGCAGGCGACGATTTATTAGTTGATAGCTATTTCGGCTTTCGCCATCGTCAGAACTATGTTTAAACTTACATTTTGCTCAGTTTTATATACTGGCTCCGAAGAGATACACATTACATCTTGTTATTTATACTAACATTTCCCCCAAATTCCAAAATATAAATATGACAAAAAACGATAAAGAATATGAGATTTTTCAATGTAGATTAGGATAAATTAAACTGTTTTTTATTAAAAATTATATTACACTTATTAAATATAACTTTAGTATTTCGTTACTCAAGCATGAGTTAAAATTATATTGAATTTAAATGCAACTAGATAATTTAAATATTCCAAAGTACGCTCAACGGGTATCTCACAGTATTCATTTTATTTAATTATTTATAAGCACGCCAATGCACACATTGTGCGATGGAGGTCTCCCAGCATTCAATTAGGTTGATAATATATCTTCCGTTTTTCTTTTTA